>OZ030028.1:7235000-7332500 GCA_964023405.1 Apodemus agrarius
CTAAAGAGGACACATGCAGCTTCTGCTTTAAGATAAACACCCTGAAGGGCTGGAGGGATAGATAGCTGGATCTGTAAAAATGCTCTCTCTAAGCATGAGAACTGAAGTGGACCTCCAGAACTCACATTTAACATGCAAATTAAGCTAGGAGCAGTGGCTGATACTTGTTACTGATTTATTTATTGGATTTTTTTTATTTGTTTTTTTTCAAGACAGGGTTTCTCTGTATAGCCCTGGCTGTCCTGGAACTCACTCTGTAGACCAGGCTGGCCTCGAACTCAGAAATCGGCCTGCCTCTGCCTCCCAGAGTGCTAGGATTACAGGCATGTGCCACCATCACCCGGCTCTACTGATTTATTTATATAAATAAATAAATCTTGGATATGGGTTCTCCTGCGTGTGTGTGTGTGTGTGTGTGTGTGTGTGTGTGTGTGTGTGCCTTCTGCCTGTGTAAGCCAGAAGGCGTTACAGGAGTTACACAGGACTGCAAGCCGTCATGTGGATGCTGGGACTCAAACACAGGTCCTCTGGATTAGTGGCCAGCGCTCTTAGCCGCTGAGCCATCTCGTCAGCCCCTGGGACTTCTATGTGTGGTCCCATCATAGACAAATGGGTCCAAGCAGATCCTCAGAGCTCACTAGCCGACCAGCCTAGACTACCCTGTGCACTCAGGCCAATGGGAGAGTCAGTCTTTAAAAGTGAGGTGAAGGCGGGGGCGGGGCTCCTGAATAAGAAGAACCAAGGCTTTCAGATGCACACGCACACACGTGCACATAAACGAACAAACATGAACACACACACATGCACATATACAAACAAACAAACATGAACATACATACATACACACACACACACACACACACACACACACACACACGGCAGAGGGGGGTGACGTTCGATTGACAGGGTGCTCACCTAATAAGCCTGGAACTCCACCCTCCCTAAAACCAAATAAACCAGGTTTATCGTTACATGCCTTTAATCCCAGGTCTTCATGAGGCAGGGCATCCTTAGCAACACAGTAAGTTTGAGGCCAGCCTGGGACACAGGAGACCCAAGAAGGAGAAAAGGAAGTAAGGAGGGGGTAAAGGGAGGAAGGGGGGGCAGATTTCTTTTTGTTCTAGAACAAAGTACCAACCATTCTCAAAGACCAGAATGCCTGGACTCGAAGCTCTTCCTGGCTTTGAACAAGCTGAGGGAAAGCAGACACCTTATCTTCACACGCCCTTTGCTGGCTGCTGCCCTGTATGTGGCACACGAGGTGAACAGGGCTCACAGGCAGGACAGAAGGACTGGAAGACACGGGAAGTTGCTGGAGACTTTGGTAGGAGCTGAAGATAATACCCCAGCTCCTTTGGCCAAAGCTTTTCCACTAAAGTTTATGTGTATGCAAGCGAGCTTGAACCAGCAGAGACTAACAATTCCCCTTGCGACTCGCTGCCCCCAGCCCTTCAACCAAAGAAAAGCAAGCGCCTCTTAAATAGCAAGGGGTCCTCCTACCTGAGGCATCGGTGGCTCTTCAAAGAGAAAGGCGTGCCAGGCGACAGACCCCACCAAGTCCCAGGCTGGCATTCTCTACACCATTCCTGGGGGAGGTAAAGAACATTCGCCCGCCTGTGTAGCCCTCAGAAAAACAATCACACGCAACATTTCGCAGGGTTCGGGGAGGTGGCGATGTCTCGATTTCTAAGCACAAGGGGATGTTTGCAACTCCTAGTTAAACATTGATTTGTTTCTCTTTGCACGGTCCCTGATGCATGTGCATGTGTGCTCGTGTGCACACACACACACACACACACACACACACACACACACGCATACACACACACAGAAGCACACACCTCACCCCCAATCACTTCATTTACTCGCCTAGCTCCAAAAGTAGAATAAATTAACATTTTCCTGGCAGCCAAGTGGAGACATGTTCTGTCTAGAGATTACACAGATTAAACCATCAAATGTCATCCACCCCCTGATAAGTCAGAAAGATAGACAAGGAAATACGGAGATGGCTGTCTCGGGCCCAGCAGGGAGCCTTGGATTCTGCCTCAGGAGTATCCGGGGCCACGGAGAAGCACCCCCCGAGCTGCAGCTTTTCTTCCAGGAAAACCACTTCTGCCGTCTAATTGACATTGTACTGAGAAAAACACATCTTCGGTAAATGTGATTTGTTTTTAACTGTAGGCTCAGAAAGCTCAGGGTCGTTTGAGAGCTTCTAACTTCATTTCTCTCTTATTAGTGTTTAACTAAGTAAATTCTCAAAATAGCTTCTTGAAGCCGAAGTTAAGCACCTCAGCCCCAGCCCTCAGCAAGCCACACTGGAGTCCAATGCTAAAAGCATGGGATCTACACGGAATCGAAACGCGTTCCTGTGACTGTCAGCTCCGTTCTCTGAGCCCCTGTGACCCTTGCATAGACCAAGGACCATAGCGCTCGCACCACGGGGTGGGGGTGGGGGTGGGGGTGGGGGTGGGGGTGGGGGTGGGGGTGGGGGTGTCACAAGAACAGGAAGTGACATCACCAAACTCAGGGGTTTCCACTGGATGCCAGGAAGCAGAGTCCCAGATCCCAACAACCCGTCTGTGTTCCTCCGTTATCTGTCAAGGTATCTTCAGAAAGCACGGCGCCACACTATCTTAAGACTTGGCCGAAGTGGGTGGCTTAATTCTCTGGGGGAGGGGCCTGTTAGCTTTTCATTGTGGCGAACTGTAGACTACATGAACTGGTTTCTGAGTACATGGCTTTCTCAGGCATGTGACCTTCCTCGTTTTCTTGTTTCAGAGGTCTATAGTGTCGCCAAACGAACTGGACATTAAGTAACATAACCCCATTTCTCCCCTGTCCTAGCGCCCGACAGCTTCTAGATCGGTAGGACCGCGATATCTGTCCTTTTTGAGACAGGTTTGTCTCACTTGAAATGTCTTCAAGGACCATCCATCTGTTAGCGCATGTAACAGAACATCATCCCTTTTGAAGGCTGACTAGTATTCCAGCACTCACTTTACCGAATTTGTTTGGCCGCTCTTGCACCAATGGACACTTGGGTTGTTTCCATGCCTTAGGTACCGCCGAGGAGGCTGCTGGCTGCTGTCAACATTCATGCACAGATACCTGTTGTGAGCCCGCTTTCAGTTCTCTTGGGGGTAATCCCAAAGATTACAAAGGGGGACCTTTGTTGAAGGCTGTTAATAGCTACACAAGGGTCCCCGTGCCTAACTAGCAGTATGCATTTGTCATGGTGCACCAGAGAAACGAGTGTGTGCTTGGGAGTGTGAATATACATGTGGGGTGTGTGTGTGTGTGTGTGTGTGTGTGTGTGTGTGTGCGTGTGTGATTTAATTGGGGCTGCCTTACAGGTGCAGAGGTTCAGTTCATTATCATAAAGGCAGGAACATGGCAGCGTCCAGGCAGGTGTGGAGCTGGAGAAGCCAAGGCGTCGACATCTTGATGGGAAGGCAGTGAGAAGGCTGTCTTCCAGACGGCTGGGAGGAAGATGTCGAAGCCCACCACTGCGATGACGCACTTCCTCCAACAAGGCCACACCCCCAGATAGTGCCACTCCCTGGGCCAAGCCTCTTCAAACCACCACAAGCCCCATAAGGCAATCTGGGAACCCAGGAAACCAATGGTATAATTAGATTCCACTCTAAAGCTCTGAGACCCGACAGTCCCACCATCCACAACCGGGAGGAGGGAGCGGAAAATCGAGGGTTTGGAACTCCTGGGGAACACTGCTGCAGACTGTCCTTCCAGGTAAGTGATTTCTGAAGAGTTAGTAACACACTGGACAGACAGCCTCACGGCAGGAGCTCATGGGGGTGGGGATTCTTTCTTGTAGGCTCAGGGGAAGGGGGAATTCACATAGCCAAGCTGTCCCTGGTTCCCAGGCAGCAGGGGAGGGGATGGAATTCTGGGTAAGAAGTGTATAGCTCTGAAGGTGTGCAGGAGGAGGGGCGTATCTACTTGAGGTGTGCCCGTTGTATAACGGGGGATGTGCTGCCGCTCATAGACCTCTGAAGTCCCACAGTCTGACATCCTCCAGGAAGTGGGAATGGCCCCTCCTGATGGGTGGAGTCTGTTAGGAGCTTAGAGACTTGTTGGGAGCTCACAGTTTCCTCCTGCTGCAGGGGCATGACCACAGCCTAACAGATGCTTCAGCTCAGTCTAGGCAGGTGAGTTTGCCTCCCCTTTCTGCTTCCTCTCCCACCTTGAGCTGACGGGGCGGTGGCCATTGTGTGGTCCAGGGCTGTATGAATAACTCAGTCTACTGACTTACATCTCAGTCTCTCCAGAAACTCCTTCATAGACACCCACCCAAAACAATGCTTTGCCACCTAACTGGGTACCCTACGGCTCCGTCACGTTGATGTACAAAATCAACCATTACACTCTAATAAACTTACTTTAATGAAATCAACAGTCAGATATGTTGGTGGTACAGACCTTTAGTCCCAGTCCTCGGGAGGCAGAAGCAGGAGGATCTCTGTGAATTACAGGGCTGCCTGATCTACATAGCAAGCCCGGAATGGCCAGGACTACATAGTGAGACCCTGTCTCAAAATAAAACTAACAGATAAAATCAGCAATGAGAAAGAGAGCTAAGGACATATGAACCACATAGCACACGCAGTCTAAAGACATTGCAATCTTCATGACTTGAACAAGGTACTGCTGACATCTGGTGGATAGAGGGTCACTAACTCTCTTCCTGCCCACAGCCAAGAAGTGTAACCTCCAGGCAGGGTCAAATTTCAGAAACTTTACTCCAGTTTAAGTCAGTGATGAGCTACCAATTCATCAGACAAGGTCCTAATTTTTGTCTTTTGTTTTTTGTTATTCGAGACAGGGTTTCTCTGTGTAGCCTTGGCTGTCCTGGAACTCACTCTGTAGACCAGGCTGGCCTCAAACTCAGAAATCCGCCTGCCTCTGCCTCCCAAGTGCTGGGATTAAAACCACTGCCCGGTGACAAGGTCCTATGATGTCAGAGATTCTAGAATATAGAATAAATTTGCAAATATATAAAAAAAAATCCCAGGTGAAAAGAGGTTTTAAAATTTAACACACTTACAGGACTGGAGAGACTGGCAAGCAGCTAAGAGCTGCACTTACAGATGGCCCGGGTTCAGTTCCCGGCACCCACGTGGCAGTTCACAGCCATCTGTAACTCCAGTCCTGGGGGATCCGATGCCCTCTTCTGACCTCTGTGAGCACCAGGCCTGTACGTGGTGCACAGACACAGATGTAGAGGAAATACTCATGCACATAAAATAAAAATAATAACCTATTTTTAAAATGTACCAGATCCTGGAGCTACAGAGATTAGTTGGGGGCCGCGGGGGGGAGGCTATAAAAGTTCATAACACTCTTCCAGAGTTCTGTTCCTAGTTTCCCTATCAGGAGGCTCACACTCGCAGAAGATCCAACGCCCTCTTCTGGCCTCTGCCGGTACTGCAGTCACATGTCCACTGTGTAGTACAGGACCATATTTATAACTTGAATCTCAGTTTCTCCCAGAAACTCCCAGAGACATCCTAGGGGGGTGGGAGGGGCATGGAGCTCACTGGGCAGCCAGTCCAGCAGAAACAGCAAGAGACCCTGTCTCAAAATACAGTGGAGAGCCCTAGAAAGGTCGCCCAATGTTAACTCCAACTCTCACACGTTCACCCATGGGTGCACGCACACATATATACATGGCACTCACAAACACGTGAAAATAAAAGGGGGCCAGTGAGGAAGAGGAGGGGGATCAGCAGGTACAGGAAGAGAGTAAAAAAAAAGAGAGAGAGTAATAACGCTAAAAATACATGGGAGATGAACTACTACCAGGAACCCCCGCTATTATTTAGTTAACTTGTGCTAATTAAAACTTTGGTTTTTATTTATTTATTTATTTATTTATTTTTGAAACACGCACCTGATCCGTTCGTCTGCAAACGTGTTTGAAAGTTAATCTCATGCCAGGTTCAGTGTTTCAGATCGGTCCTAAGAGACACAGCTGCCACCGCAGAGGATGCTGGATCTCAGCTGCTAACCCCATACGACCTTGAATGAGCTCAGTGACCTCCGGGTTTCAGCTTGTCATCTGCAAAAGCAAATAGCTAGGTTGCTTGACTGGCAGTGACTTCCCTCCTGCAAAATGATGTGTGTGTGTGTGTGTGTGTGTGTGTGTTGTGGTGTGTGCATATACACATATACATGTGTGTGCACGCGTGTGTGCGCACGTGATACCAATCCGAGTGCGATGACCCCATTCATGGCATACCACTCACTTGAGGAAAACCTAGCAGGAGAGGAATGAAATCCACTCTGAGACCCTCTTACCTGCAGGACCTGGCTCAGACACCCAGAGATGCTGACAGCCATGGCCCAGACACCCACGAGAGGGGACTACACGGAGGAAAGCCTGTGTGGAGAAAGCTTTGGGAGGGGGAAGTGAGGCTAGATCCTTTACTGAGGAAATGTGCCTCTGCTTCCAGTCTCTTCAGCCACGTCTGTAAGTCTGGTACAAATAATCACTGATGATCTTTGCAGATTGCCAGCTAAAATTAGCAGCGGATGTGCAGCTGACTTCGGAGTGACTACGGGGCTTTGGGGGTGGGGCGCAGTGGTGGGAGGCAGGGGGGAGGGGCTGGCTGTTAACTGATTTCTCGGGAAGCCGGTTTGCAAGGAACAGTTGTCAGGTGCTTAAAATGTTTAGTGGCCCTTAAAAGACAATATTGCAGCTCAGCCCAAGTGAGTTTGTCTCCTCTGACAATCCCTTCTTTTTCCAATGTGATGGATGCAGTCGGAGGTAAGACAGCGACAGCCCTGGCAAGGGGCGGTTGGGCAGTTTGTCTACAGCACAGTGGTGGGTGTTGCCGTGCACGCTGGCTCTCTGTAGAAAGCCTAGGTGAGTGGCGCCCCCTAGAGTTAATCAGAGTTCAGCGCGCCCAGCCGTGCACTGAAGTCCATCCTTCTGCGACCAAAGCCTAAAGTAAAAAAAAGCATAAACCACACAGCTGGCAAAGGATTAGGTGGGAAACGGTCGGTGTCGTGTATCCCAGAGGGTCATCTGGTTGCCAGTCGTCTTGCTTAGTTTTTGTTGTTGTTGTTGTTGTTTTTAATCAACTTGACACAAGCTAAAGTTATCCTCAATCGAGAAAATTGCCTCCATCAGATTGGCCTGTAGGCGAGCCCATGGGTGAGTATTTTCTTAATTAATGATTGATGACCATTATGGGCGGTGCCATCCCTGGCCAGGTGACCTGAGGGGTGTATAAGAAAAGCAGGCTGAGTAAGCCTCGAAGAGCAAGTCCTCTGTGGCCTCTGCTTCTGTTCCTGCTCCAGGACATCATCTTGGCTTCCTGCAGTGGACTGTGACCCTGGGCATGTAAGCCAAATAACCCCTTTCCTCTCCGGGTTGCTCTCAGGCATGGTGTTTCCTCATAGCACCAGGAAGCCTAACGAACTTGCGTCTGCAAGTTCATGTGATTCATCATCTATAGGTGTCCTCAAACTGCGTGATGGGCCAAAACTACCTAGAAGGGTGGGTCCCTAAGACTGACTCTCAACCAGTTCTCAATGGGAATTGGTCAATAACACACACACACACACACACACACACACACTAAAAGATAGAGACAGGAAATTAAAATACACCAGCCGCTTTGAGTAAATGAAGGTAACGGACCTTTCTTACATTGATAATTTTTACATTGACTACGCACAAGGAGGATAAATAGTTCAGGTGTTTGGGTTACAGGAAATGCGCTAAATTAATCTCATCCAAAAAGCATAAAGAAAATGTGGAGTGTGTCCACAATCCAATTAGATTCGGGCTGTAAAGAAGAAGGCACCTGCACCTGTTACAGGAAACTGGATGAAACGACGTCATCCTGTCAGGGAAGACAAATATCATGTTTCCTTTCACATGAAGAACCTAAGTTGAATACATACATACTCAGGTGTGCCTGTGTGTGCACGTGTGCATGGGTATGCGCGTTTGTGCCCATGCATGTGCATGTGGGTGACATGAGAACAGAGAGGGGACTGTTTGTAGGAGGAAGGAGACTAACGAGACCGAAGTGCAGGTATGATGTGTGTGAAAATGGCCCCATGGGACACCGGTCAGCGACTACCTGTTTTCCCCTCCTTCCTTCATCCGTCTTCCTACCTGATTCCCTTTCCATGTCACAAAGATCACCTCCAAGACCAGTTAGTTGGTCCCCACCTTGAGTCAAGGCATGCTTTGACCCGAGCTAAGACACAGACTTACACTTAGGGATGCACATTGTGATGAATAGGAATGCATGTTGAGATGTATGGGGATGCATGTTGCATGTTGACATGTATAGGGATGCATGTTGAGATGTATGGGGATACATATTGAGGTGTATGGGGATGCATGTTGAGATGTATGCGGATGAACGTTGAGATGTATAGGATTGCACGTTGACATGTATAGGGATGCATGTTGAGATGTATGGAGATGCATGTTGCATGTTGACATGTATAGGGATGCACGTTGAGATGTATGGGGATGTATGTTGAGATGTATAGGGATGCATGTTGAGATGTATGGGGATGCATGTTGCATGTTGAGATGTATGGGGATGCATGTTGAGATGTATGGGGATACATGTTGAGATGTCTAGGCATGCATGTTGAGATGTATAGGCATGCATGTTGAGATGTATAGGCATGCATGTTGAGATGTCTAGGGATGCATATTGAGATGTATAGGGCTATATGTTGAGATGTATGGGGATGCATGTTGAGATGTGTAGGGATGAATGTTGCATGTTGACATGTCTGGGATGCATGTTGAGATGTACCTGTCCTTGGACTCTGTCTGCATGTGATTCATTTGGGGGATAAATCAGAGCACTGGCTGTTAAAGGTCAAGCTTAAATAATAGAGCAGGTGTGAGAGACTGCCTGCTGAGCACCTAGCACAGAGGAATGGTATTAGCAGGAAGGACATGGGACCAGAATAGGCTTCTGTCTGCTCAGGCCCATGATCCCCAACTGCTGCCCAGCTTGGTGCCGAAAGACAAGAGAGAAGTGTTTACCTTGAGCAAGTGCCATCACCCTGGTACTGGCCTGGATGTGAATGAAGCTCAGCCCTATGTCTTATTTTGTGATAGGTAGTCTTGCAATAGCAGCATGTGTGTGAGTGCATGAATGCATGTGTGCATGAATTCATGGGTGCATATGTTCAGAATTCATGTGTGCATGAGTACATGTGTGCATGAATTCATGTGTGCATGTGCATATGTGAGTACATGTGTGCATGAATTCATGTGTGCATTGTGCATGAGTGCATGTGTTCATGTGGGCATGTGTTCATGTGTGCATGAGTGCATGTGTACATGTGTGCATGAATTCATGTATGCAATGTGTGCATGTGCATGAATTCATGTGTGCATGAGTGTAAGCATGTGTGCGTGAATACATATGTGCATGAATTCATGTGTGCACTGTGCATGAGTGCATGTGTGTATGTGCATGAATTCATGGGTTCAATGTGTGCATATGCATGTGTGCATGAGTGCATGTGTGCATGTGCGGGAATTCATGTGTGCATGAGTGCATGCATGCATGTGCTTAGTGAGCAGAGGCTAGATCCAATTCTCTCCTGTCACTCACATTCCGTGTTAGCCAAGCTGGCCGCAGGAAGTAGACCCAGCCGGAGTCAGAGAACCCAGACAGAGCCTACTCCCCACAACAGGGACATTTTACCTATCTACTCCAGGCTGGCTGTGTTGGCTGTGACAGTGATGGGCGGTTGTGCTGTGAAAACAGGACGACAAACGTGTCCCAGGAGCACAGCTGACTACTTAGTAGGTCCCCAACACTGTTGACACCATAAAACAAAGGGCAAGGAGCAAATGATCAAGAGTTCTCCAGAAGGGCGCACAAACGCTGCCACTGGCCAGTCCTGAAAAGTAGCCAGTTAGTGGAAACAAGGAACCAAGAAAGATACACAGGAGTGTTCTTTTAAAAAAACAACAAAAAAAAAACCCAATATTTAACAGATTAGCCCCTTCTTTTATCTTTAAGATTTATTTTTTATCATTAATTATTTTATTTATATTTTATATGTTTGAGTGTTTTGCCTCCATGTATGCATTGCACCATATGTGTGTCTGGTCATAGAGAGATCAGAAGGGGTCACTGTAACTGGACTTATGGATCCTTGTGAGCAACTACATGCGGTGCTGGGAATCAAACCCCAGGGTCTCTGCAAGAACAAGTGGTCCGAGCTGTCGAGCCATTTTTTCAGCCCCTCCCTTTTATTTCTTACCCCCCCCCTTTTATTTTGTTTTTGTTTTTGTTTTTTGAGACAGGGTTTCTCTGTGTAGCCCTGGCTGTCCTGGAACTCACTCTGTAGACCAGGCTGGCCTCGAACTCAGAAATCCGCCTGCCTCTGCCTCCCAAGTGCTGGGATTACAGGCGTGCGCCACCACCGCCCGGCTCCTTACCCCCCCCCTTTCTAGAAATAAGCAGTTTTAACAATAAAAGTTAGGACAGGTGTGGCCATGCCCACCTTTAAGCCCAGCACTTAGAAGGGAGAGTCAGGCAGATCTCTCAGTGAATTCCAGATCAGCCTAGGTTGCATAGTGAGTTGATAAACAAAGGTCCAGAGTCAGCTGAGCTTTGAAACAGTATGCTACATGTCATGTAATGGTGGCTCAGTGGATAGACCACACATAGAATGGCAGTCTCCTACGATGCTAATGTACCTGAAAAGGTCCCAATCTGTAGGGGCACACAACCCTCCCACATCTGAGGAGCTACTGGCCTGGACAATCTTCTTTAGGGGAGAGTCAATCTTCTTTAGGGGTGTGGCCTCTACTAAGTTGGCCATGCTCAGGTAGATAGCTTTACACTTAGGTGCCTGTGAGTGTCACTAATTAAACTCAGGGGGTTATAACAAACAAACAAACAAGCAAACAAATAAGAGACTATGAAGTTGGAAGGGAGATGTTGTGGGGCTGGAGAGATAGCTCAGAGGGTAAGAGCATTGACTGCTCTTCTGAAGGTCCTGAGTTCAAATCCCAGCAACCACATGATGGCTCACAACCATCCGTAATGAGATCTGACACCCTCTTCTGTGGTGTCTGAAGACAGCTACAGTGTACTTACATATAATAAATAAATCTTAAAAATGGGGGGGGGTGCCGGGCGGTTGTGGTACATGCCTGTAATCCCAGCACTCTGGAGGCAGAGGCAGGCAGATTTCTGAGTTTGAGGCCAGCCTGGTCTACAGAGTGAGTTCCAGGACAGCCAGGGCTATACAGAGAAACCCTGTCTCAAAAAAACCAAATCAAAAAAAAAAAAAAAAAAAAAGGAAGGATGTTGGAGAGATCTCAGAGGAGCTGGAAGGAGGGTGGGGGATGAATATGACAAAAATATATTATATACATACATGAAATTCAAACAAATTTTTAGAAATTAAAAACAAATGAATCCCATCATCCAGTGACATTGTAACATTGCATTATTCACGGGTTCATGGCAGAGCTGCGTTACATAAACATTCAGGACACAGAACCCTCCCCCCCACGGTGTGTAACAGCAGATAAACCACCTTGTTAAGTGATGGGTGACTGTCCCCTGCAGAAGATCAGATTCATCTGAGTCCATCCTGCTGATAGAGGCACCAAGGGCAGTCTGGCAGTTTTGTCTAGAGCTGGCGTTTTGCCCTGGATAGGCAGGTGGTGGTCACAGTACCTACCAGCGAGTGTATATGTTACAAAGTAACGTTTCTTTCATTTATTCTTTCAAATGCCCTCTTCTGGTTTAAAGATGTGTTTTCAACATGCAGAACTAGGGGATAAAGGTCTCTGGTCAACACGGCTCAAACAGCTGGGAGACACACTTGGTCCCAGTGATGTTCTTTCTATGGCCCAGGGGAACTCTCCTGCTTCAGCGCGGTAGTTCAAAGTCAGAGGAAAAATGACCGGCTATGGGGTGGCAGGTTCAAGTACTGACATGGCCATGTTGGGAGGGAGAACAGGAGTTGACTCCTGGCCTTTATGTGCACTCAGTGGAACACAGATGTGTGTACACAAACATGTAGACACACACAATGAATAAGTGAATCAATAGATGTAATGTTTTGGAGATTTCAGATCATCTGGAAGAGTTCATGGTGGGACTCTGAGGCGATCAGATGCTGCCTGAATGCTCGGGAAAGAAACCCACTTTAGAAATGCTTCGCAGTCTGAGGAACGCTCCTGAGGGGCGTGTACATGTGCATCGTAGCGGCTGCTGGGTAGAGGCTGGTCAGTGTGTTTCATGGTTCGTTATCAAAGCAGTGGGGTGAAATGACTTCAATCAAATCAACTCGGATATACTAACAAGCAATCTGCTGGCTATATAGTGTTCTTGGCCTCAATTTAACTATTAAAAAAAAAATATATATATATATACATATATATGTATATGTATATGTATATATATATATATATATATTAATGCTTGCTAAGGAGAACTGAGCTAAGCTACTATACCACATCCATAGATAGATAGATGATAGATAGATAGATAGATAGATAGATAGATAGATAGATAGATAGAAGGATGGATGGATAGATGAATGGACGGAGAGACAGATAGATAGATAGATAGATAGATAGATAGATAGATAGATAGATAGATGGATAGATGGATAGATGGATAGATGGATAGATGGATAGAAGGATAGAAGGATAGAAGGATGGATGGATGGATGGATGGATGGATGGATGGATGGATGGGCAGGCAGACAGACAGATAGACAGATAGATCAGTCGACACAGTAGAAATAAAGACATACAGCCAACCCTCTGTGTCTATTTCTGTAGATGAGGCAGCCACAAACTACCCGTTTTGCCATTAAGCCTGCAATAGTCATGTCTGCAGTGAGCGTGTGCAGACTTATTTCCTGTGTTTGCCCCTTAAGCAAGACATAACAATGCTTTACTCACCGTTTACCTTGTGTTGGGTCTCATAACCAACCAGAGATGAATGAGAGTCTACAGCGAGGCGTGCGCAGGTGTGTGGCGGCGCTGTGCCATGCGAGGCGAGATCTGAGCATCTGTGGAGTCGGGAGCCCTGGGGTGGGGGACGCCTAGCACAAGTCACCTGCGGAGGCGGAGGGACAACTGTACTCGCCTCTATAAAATGTCCATTATATGACAATTACCACACTGGTGAGGCAGGAGACAGTAGTAGAATTGAGCGAGGGTGAGGGAAAGAGTCACAAGTTTGGGGAGCCGTCCAGTGTGACCTGGCCAGGTAGCAGGCAGCTACCCAGTAACCACTTCACTCTGTGCTCAATACCTATGCCTTTATGAGCAGTAAAAATGTAAATGTAAGAATCAGGGAGGGGAATCAGAAGCTCAAGGCCGGCCTGGGCTAATGAGATCATTTCTCAAAATAGGATAAAATAAACCGACTGTGAGAGCTCACATTTGAGCTTAAAGAGAATGGCGTGATTGATTAGTAATGTCTGCCATGGGTAGAGCACGGAGGAATGGTGAGCGTGCACTGTGACTGCCATCCCTAAAACCTTATCACACGAGGGAAGTTCAGTCGAAAAACAAATGAAATAATTCACTACCCTAAATCAGTTCTGCAACACAAACTCCAGTTGTCTTCAAGATGCTATGGGTATGATACATTTTCTTAAGAGGGACTTAGTCTCTTTAATAAAAGATACAACACACCCAAAATAGCTTTTATCACAGTGGCAGCAGAGGCTTGAACTAGGCCACTGATGAATCTGAATTCCTCTCAGTCCTGCATGGGACTCCTGACCTTCAGGGAAGTGTCACTGTGCTGTCCCAGCTGTGTTCCTGGTGGTTCAGCCTTTTCCCCGGGCAACTTCGCTTTGAAGATGCCATGAATATTTAAATACACTTTAGGCTAAGCATTTTTCATGATTCTCAATTTTCCCGCAGACCAAAGGTGGGTTTTGTTTGCACGGAGCTCATTTTTGCGATGCGGGGGGAGCATTTATATGCATCTGACCCCACGGGCGCTGTTAGATCCACACATTCAGACCTTCGGGTTACACGCATGTAAATTCCTTTCCCTGGGCTCTTGACTCTCAGCTCAGAGGTCAAAGTCAGCAGATGAAGGCCATCAGCGCGGCCTCCAGGTCCAAATCGGCGGCTCTGCAATAAGTCAGTGTACAGAGTGCTCGGGAGTGATCTACCGATGTCTCTTCTGCCGCAATTCATAGGCCGTGACCTCAGGACCACGTGACTGAGAACAGTCAATGTCCCCTTGGCTGTCATGATGAACAAGGGGCTAAATGAGTCACGGGTTGTCTGGAGAGGGCCAGATAGTCAAGGAATTAAAGGTTGAGGTGGGGATGTTAGTTAAATAAACATAGCTATTTCTCTCTTTTCCATGAAATCTCACTAAAAGTAAGTGTAAAGTTAAAAAGAAAGAACTCACTAGGATGGAGGATACAAGGGAAGAGGGAAACAAATTCTAGAAACTAAAGACAGGTATGGGAAGCACACATGAATCTCCAGCTGACAGGGTGACAAGCTGAGGGCAGTGGATTGAACCAGGGCTGTCTAGAAATGTAGACATCTCGAGAGACCGAGATGGACCACAGTGCACAGCATAAGCACAGCATGCCTGAGGCCCTGGGATCAACAGCCAGCACAAGGCAGAGGAGGAAAGAAGCGGGCTGGGCAGATGGCCCACTGGAGTGCACACTGCTCCTGTACAGTGTGGGAGCTCAGTTCCCAACACCCGTGGGGAGGGGTGGGGAGGGAGTTGGGGAGGGGGATCACGATCACCTGTAACTCCAGCTCCAGAGGATCAATGCTCTCCTCTCATGACTGCGGGCACATGCATGTATACACCACACCACACACCACATACCACACACACACACACACACACACACACACACACACACAAATATAAATCTAAAAGAAAGGGTTGGGCATGGTGGTAAAAAGCTTTAAATCCAGTACTCAGGTGTATCTGAGTTAAAAGCCAGTTAGGTCTACAGAGCGAGTTCCAAGACAGCCAGGGTTGTTACATATAAAAACCCTGTCTCCAAAAAAATAAATTATAGATATAGATAAAGATATAGGCATAAATATAGGTATAGATAGAGAAAATTGGTTTCTAGAAACTACTTAAATAGAAATAACAAAACTCAGAAGGATTAGAAAATAGACTTGAAGAAATTTCCCAAAACACAGAATAAAAAGACAAAGGGTTAGAAAATATTAAATGACATGATACCATACAATACACCTTCTTTTATAATCAAAATGTGATGGCTAGTGTTCGTTGTAAGCTTCACTACCACGATAACCTGGGAGATGAGCCTCTGGGAGTACTGTGGGGATCATCCTGATTACATTAATTGAGGTGGGAAGACGTGTCCACTGTGGGCAGCACCGTTCCCAGGCTAGGACCCTGAAGTGTGTGGTAATGAAAAAGAGCTGAGCAGCAGCCTCTGCTTCCTGACTGGGAATGTGACGTGACCAGATGTTTTAAGCATCACATCAAGGACATCAAGGACAAGGTTGATGTCCTTGATGTGATGGACTGTAGCTCAGAGCTGTCAGTCAGAATAAATCCTTTCTCCACCAAGTTGCTTTTGCCTGGGTATTTATCACAGCAACGATGAAACTCAGTGACAAAGTACAGGAGGTCCAGAATGCAAGAACAGAGAAAAGGAGGATCAGAAAATCATTTACATTGGTTGTCTACTACTATATAACAAGTCAGATGAAAACTCAGTGGGTTAGAATAACAATGTTTATTTCCCTTTCAGGCAGGGTCTGGTTGTATAGCCCAGAGAGGTGGTTACTTTTAATAGTCAATGTGACACAATGTCTTACTCAATGTGACACAATGTAGCATCACCTAGGAAGAGAATCTCAGAGATTTCCTAGATCAGGTTGGCCTGTGGGTGTGTCCGTTGGAGAATGTCTTAAGTTAATTGACATGGGAAGGCAAGGCCACTGTGGGCGGCACAATTCCCTGGGCCTGGGTCCCAGACTATATAAGCGTCAGAGAAACTGAACCGAGCAGTAAACATGCGTTCATGTCTCTGCTCTTGGCAGCGGACATCATGTGCGTAGGTGTTTCAAGTTTCACCCCCACAGCAGTGAACTGCAAATAACCTAGAATCATGAGCTAAAAAAAAAAGCCTTCTCTTGCTTAAGTTGTTTGGTATTGGAGTGTTTTATCACTATCCTGATCTGTGGCACAAGCTCCCTTCCTGAGGTGAGTTTCCCTGCAGGATGAATGTCCCACCTCCCTTTAGAGCATCCTGAGTCTTAACAGAGTTTCCTTCTCCCCAAGGGGAAATGCTCCCGCAGCATGGTTCCACAAACCTTGTCCACTCTTCATCCAGTCATGGGGACAGCCAAGCCTGGCTCTCCCACAGCAATTTTTTAATTTATTAGCATGTGAGACTCAATTCTCTCTTTCCCATTATGTGCACACCAAAGACTTGAACTCAGGTCATCAGGGGCTTGCTCTGGATGCCCCATTGAGGGCTGAGCCTCTGTCACTTCTTCTCATCACACTGACCAGTTGTGAGTCTTTGTATTGAACGCTTCCCACTTCAAAAAGAACTTCTCTAAGGTTGAGAGCAGCCCAGATCTACGTGGTTCACTACCATTATTCAGAGAGATTTTGCGATTTACCCAAAGTCACACAGCTTGTAAGAGCTGAAATTCGAGCCCAACTCTTAAGGCCCCATCCAAGGAACTGGTCCTGAGATGGGTCCTTCCTTCTTTTTCGATGGTTGGTCTGGGAACCTCAGACCTGAGTCGTAGCTACTAACCCACCACCAACCCCTATGTGATCAGACCAGATGCTGGCTTAGTTGCCAATGAAGGGTCCTTTGTGCTCTGGCATGATGTATCAGGAGGGGGAGAGCACATAGGAAAGGCAATGTATGAACGCAGTGGCAAGATGGACTTCTTCCCCCTGTGCCTCAGTTTCCCTCCCTGTATACATATTGCCCGGCAGCTACGTGTAGTTAATAAGATAATGCGGGATGATACATGCACCCAAGATCACACGGCGAGCACTCACCCTCAGGAAGTGTCCCCTCCTCAACCCCTGCGATGGTGATTCCTGGTTGTCAACGTGACTCCATCCGCCATGAACTACAGTCCAGAAATGCCGGGCACACCTGTCATCCAGATCTCGAAGAACAGTGGTCACGAAAAGCTTAGGCCCAGGCAAGGTATTACACACCTTTAATCCCTGGAGACTGAGGCAAGCAGCAGGTCTCTGACTTCGAGGACAGCCCGGGACAGAGCAAGTTCCAAATCCAGGTGTGGTGGAGCACACCTTTACTCTGGGCCACACCTTCTAGCGGAGGCCTACTTGCCAGCACATCTATTGGAATCTAATTCTTCAGGATTCCGGCTAATACAGAAGACCAGCTGAGACACCCAGCCTCGTGGGGCTGAGCAACTACTAGACTCTTGGATTTCCCATTCACAGCTGCCCATTGTTGGGTTTGTTGGACTGTAGACTATAAGTCATTCCACAACTCTCCCTTAATATATAGAGACATCCCAAAAGTTCTATGACTGTAGAAAACCCTGACTTATACAATTCCTATATTGACAGATTTAATCTGACTCCATGGATTCCTAGAAGAATCCATGAGCGCAGCGGGGGTGGAGTGGGGGTGAGAGTAGGGGTGGTGAGGGGAGGCAGATGGACAGACGACTGTCTAACAGGCCTGGGCGCTGTTGCCCTTTATTGGTTTTACATACGCGTTAGTTTGCAAATACTTTCAGGAGCATGTAAGTGTGAAATTGGAAAGTCACTGCAGGACGGACACGAGCCACTGCCCCCGTGATAGAAAGGGGAGGAGGGGCGGGCAGGAGGGCCAGGGAGAGAAGGGAGAGACTGAAGAGGTCGGGGGAGGGGAACAGGAGCGAGCCCAACAGGAAACAAAAAGATGCCGCAACGGGATCAACTGGTTTTGAAGTTTAAAGACAGGCTGGTTTGGCATTAAATGTGGCCCACACTCACGCACCTCTGTGTGCAAGCCTCGCCTTCCCCTGTCCCCGACTGAAGACCTGAGAAGAGCAACCCATCTAGTGTGGGCTCAAAGCCCCGGGCTAGGTCCCTCAGCACTCTATAAACCCACTCTGGAGGCGCGTGCCTGCGATCCCAGCACTTGGGGGGTAAAGGCAGGAGGATCTGAAGTTTCCTAAGATACAGTGATGGCGATGCCCCTGGGCACATGGGCAGCATGTGGACTCAGAGGGTTACTTAGAGAGAAAGGGGGGGAAAAAGAAATAGCTCCACAGCTGCATGTGCAAGAAACATGTGTTTCTTGCCTGCACATGTGCCTCACAGCATTCACACATATACAATTATTAATATAAAATAATAAAATAATAATAATGATAATAATAATAATACTCAGGGAGGTTACCTTTCCAGCTGTGATTAAACCATACCCTCTCAGCTCTGTCACCAGGCAACCATGCCGGGCAGTGGTGGCACACGCCTTTAATCCCAGCACTTGGGAGGCAGAGGCAGGCAGATTTCTGAGTTCAAGGCCAGCCTGGTCTACAGAGTGAGTTCCAGGACAGCCAGGGCTACACAGAGAAACCCTGTCTCAAAAAACAAAAAACAAACAAACAAACAAACAAAAAAACAAAACAAAACAAAACAAAACAAAAAAAACCAGGCAACCATGCCAATGAGCAGGAACTAATGCTCGTGTGGTCACGTGACCTCATGACTGGCAGCTTTAGTCTCATGGCTTCAGGGTGCCAAAGGCTGCTCCCTTCTGGTGTAGGCTGGACCGACACCCAGGCTGGAAGTAGACAACTGTCAGCCAATTGTGGGACAGTCGCTGTGTTCAACCTGAGGCAGGTGAGCATGGGCAGAGAGCTTGGTCACCCGGACTTCCGGTGACGTGAGCTGCACGCACAGCACTTCCGGAGCCAGGCGCTTAGCAAGCTGGGTCCCCACCAGCCTCAAGTGGCTCCAAACAAAGACACTGTGGTCACAGTGACACAGGGTTCCCTAGCCACCCTTACTGACTCCCCTCGTGACATAAGCAGCCTATAGTGTGCCATTCCATTCCGGGTTAGCCTGGTTTGGGACGCATGCGCAGTAAGGCAGCTTCGTCTTAACCTTTTAAGGAAACCTGCCCATTAAGCACCTTCTGTTGGGTGAACGCGTTGGTGAAAATCAGACGCAATGCGGCTACTCTAGTTCACAAGTTTTCTGTTGCTGCGATGAAACACGTGAGCCAAAAGCAGCTTGATGGGGAAGGAGTGTTTTTGGCTTACACTGTGAGATCACTGTTCTCATCGCTGACGGAAGTCAAGGCCGGAACTGAAGCAAAGGCCATGGGAGATCGCTGCTTACAGCGCGCGGTTTGCTCGGTCTTTCTAGACCAGGCTGACAGAGGCATCTCCTCAGTCGATGTTCCCCTTCCCCAGATGACCCGGGCTTGTGTCAAGGTGATGTGTCAAGGTGATGAAAAACCGTAAGCAGCACTGTAAGCAAGGGTGCGCAGAGAACAAACCTGTCCGCCAAAGGAGAAAAAGATGCACAGAACACATGCCAACCCCACGGCGGGGGCTTGTTAACCAGTGGCTGCTTCCGCCCGAGGCATCCACTGGCTCTCCAGCTGCATTGCTGAGTCCTGGGGACCCACAACACTGCTTTGAGCAGGTTTTGTCACATACCCACTTTAACCCCTCGTCTACCCGGAGCATTTGGAGGCGTTGCTGGGAGATCGGGTCACCACCACCCTACTGAAGGACAGATCACCCTCCCTGAGTCTCCCCCTCTGAGAAGCCAAGGAGAGAACCTTCCGGCTATGGTTACTGCTCTTCCCTATGAGGAAGGTGACGTTTGTTATTTTATAGTTTGGTTTCTTTCGGGGAACCCAGCAACGGTGAAGACTGAAAAAGGGATTAAGATCTGGCACCTGTGTGGCCTTTTTTCTCGCCCAGCGAGCTTTTTAAAATACATGCATTTAAATAGTCCTAGTAACCAGTTATTAGAGAGAGAGAGAAAAGACTCTTCTGGAAAGCATCCTAGAGCAGCTGCATTCCTGGTGGCAATGATGCATCCCGAGTGAGTGGTCCCTCTGTGCTTTCATTCCAGCCAGCGCCCGCTCAAAGAGCAGCACGGGGCTTCTGAGCCTCAGCGAGCCTGGAGTCTCACACAGAGAGAGCAGGAGCATCCCGGCCTCTGCCCCAAGTCCGCCAGCCTAAGCGGGGCACTGGATGGAACTGAACAGAGCGTCCGAAGCAGGGCAGTCAGGACTGGTAACTCCTTCCATTCTCCCACGAGCCTCTCCACAGGAGGGCGAGGCAATAGGAGACCACGGATGTCAGGGAGCACCCCGGGGGGTGCAGGGTGCCCAGCTCTCTGCATGGTTTTAGAAACCAGTTTAGTGGTTCCTGGCTGCCTCCTTCCTCCCTGGAGATAAGGGAGGCAGAAAGAGGGTGGACCTGGCAAACACTGGCCATTCTTCCTCCTTCGTGTTACCTGCTGCATAGAGTGTGTCCTGAGAAGAATGGTACCATTGCACAGGCCGTTCCTTCTCAGACCGTCTTCCCGAGGGTGCTTCACGGGATGGGGGAGGCACTCTGGCCTGGCCAGCAGGGGTTCGACCGAGCAAATGAGCGTCCCCACTTCCTGCGTTAGTTCTCAGTACTTGTGTATCCGAGGTGAAAGCAGATTCTAAAAGCAGCTAGCAGGTTGGAGAGATGGCTCAGAGGGCCAAGCACTTCCCGTAAAGCATGAGGAACTGATTGATTCCCAGCACCTACGTAAAAAGCTGAGCGTGGTGATGAGCGCCTGTAATCCCAGGAACTGAGGGGACAGAGACCACAGGATCCCTGGAGCCCACTGGCCAGCCAGGTTAGCCAAACCAGCTCAGCTAGAGTCTCAAAAATAAGGAGCGGAGCCAACCGAGGAAAACACTCAATGCCGGCCTCTGGCCTCCACACACGTGCATGCCTACATGCACACATGTATGTGTATGTGTGTGTGCCCACGTTTATCCATGTGCAAGTATGCACATGCTTGTGTGTACTCACACTGTGCACATGTACACACGAGTGCATGCACATACACACATACACACCAACTAGCACTGGAAAATAGTCTCTGCCAAACACCCAAGGGAAAAATGCAATCAAGTATACAATCAACAGAAAAGCAATATTGGCTCCCCCAAACACCGGAGCAATAGAGAACAATATTAAGAGTAATTATTGGGTAAAACCTCACAGAGAAAGATCTCAGCTTGCCTCTGAAGACTAAAGAGGCTGAGACAGTCATGGAATTTACTGGGAACTTACACTATATGTGAGGACACAATGCACAATGCCACACAGCTGGATCCACAGCCCAACTGCTTTCCTAGGGGGCTTTTAGCTCATTGGGCTTGGCTGGTGCTGAATACCAGATTAATTCCAGAAAGTTCGCCTTCCATTGAGAGGAAAAAAAAAAAAGCCACACAAAACTCACCGCCAGAAGAATAGGACTGCCTCGGTCCTAGGACTCCCCATGTAAATAAACGACTCGTTCCAAGTAATAGGAGGGGGAAATGTCTGAGAAGCAAGGAAGACAGTTCTGCTTTCTTTCACATTCCTAGAGCGCTCACCCCACTATAGGAGATGTGTACAAAGTCTCCTTAGACTCTAACGAGACACTAGTACAGACCACACGGTGGTGTGCGTTTATAACTCTTTAGTTAACGGGGCAGTTTCATGACAGGAAGTGACCATCTGTGTGTGTGTGTGTGTGTTAAGGTCAGAGGTCAACTCCAGGGGTCATACCTCAGCACCGTCCACGTTGTTTTGAAAACTGCATTTATCATTGGAAGGTTGGTGCATGCCGTGGTGTATGGATAGGTCAGAGGTCAGACCTCCTCTTCTACCACGCGGGTCCTGGAGATCCAATCCAAGCAGCCAAGGATGGCAGCATGTTTACCCACTGAGCCACCTCACTGGACTCCCACTTGTTTGGCTTTTGCTGCCTTAAGATAGTCTCACTGGGAACCAGCTACCAGGCTGGCCTCAAACTGAGAGACCCGCCTGCCTCCTTGTACTGAGGTTAAAGGTGTGTGTGTACCCAACCCATTGTGTCTTTTGAGGAAGGGCCTCTTGCTTGGTCTGGAACTGAAGAGGCCACCCTGGCTAGCCAGCGAGCCCCAGGGATCCTCCTGCCTCTGCCTCCTTGGTGCTGGGATTACAAGCACAAACCACTATACCTGTCTTTCCTTTGACATGGGTTCCAGGGATCAAATGCTGACATGATACCATACCGGATGAGGGCTCTCTCCAGACTCTGGTGGGAATCTAGAGAAATCTGAGGGAGGCACTCCCGCCCTGTGCTTTACACTGAAGAACCGGGGGGGGGGGGGGTCCGGGAGCCTCTCAACATCACTCCAGCACATCCCTGGTCTTCGCACAGACTCCTGTCCCTGTGACCAATGGAAGGGAAACCTAAAATAAATTTCACAACCCAAATTTTGATCACTCGGCCAACCAACCAGTCCAAGACATCACCAAGACTTTCTCTTTGGAAGTTTATTTACTCAGAAAAACCTATACTTTTAAAACTGTTCTTAGAGTTCACACTCACCCCACAGAACCAGCTAATGATGCCGTAGAAAAGCCCGCCAGCTGCTTGAAATGGCAGATTTACTTTGAATTTAAAATGGTTTGGGCTCTTAGGAAGTAAGGATAGAGATTCCAAATTACCAGATGAGAAGCAAACGTCTTAAAGAAAAAAAATGACAAACAGAAAATCTTGTAAGAATCTACCCCTCTCCAATTAGCTTAAGAAATGGAATCAAGGGGCTGGTGAGATGGCTCAGGGGTTAAGAGCACTAACTGCTCTTCCAAAGGTCCTGAGTTCAAATCCCAGCAACCACATGGTGGCTCACAACCATCTGTAATGAGATCTGACGCCCTCTTCTGGTATGTCTGAAGACAGCTACAGTGTACTTACATATAATAATAAATAAATCTTAAAAAAAAAAAAAAAAAGAAAGAAATGGAATCAAGCCGGGCGTGGTGGCGCACGCTTGTAATCCCAGCACTTGGGAGGCAGAGGCAGGCGGATTTCTGAGTTCGAGGCCAGCCTGGTCTACAGAGTGAGTTCCAGGACAGCCAGGACCACACAGAGAAACCCTGTCTCGAAAAACCAAAAAAAAAGAAAGAAAGAAAGAAAGAAAGAAAGAAAGAAAGAAAGAAAGAAAGAAAGAGAAAGAAAGAAATGGAATCAATCTTATCTACAAACTTCTTTTTACTTAAAAAAAAAAAAAAAAGCCATCCTGTCCTGCCGAGGACTCACAGAATTGGTAGTCTAACCTGAAGATAGGGTCTGGGGTCTTCCACATCCCTAGTTACAAGTTTAGAGAGAGCACCCCAAAGGAGGCTGAATGCCCAGTAAATGTTGGTATTCAATGGAACACACTCTTGGTTATGGCTCGGCAGATCTGTCTGAGGTTGTCAGGAGGGCGCTGGTTTGGGAAGAGTGTACGGGAGACGGCTCGCAGATGGCCCCCAGCTTAAGTTTGATGCTATGGACATGTGGCCAGGTGACACCCAAAGAAGACCACACCCTGATATATGCAGCACGGGTGTGTCACCTGAGCTACCTGGGGAGCTCAGCCACCATGGCCAGCCTCCGACTCTGCCATCTGCTTCCCGAGAAGCCTCTGCCCTCACTGAAGGCCCTGCCCACCACTGGAGCCCTTCACGACCAACAAAACTGCACAGATTTCACCTCAAGGAGGACTACGAAAGTGTTCTGGGGTCCGGAATGTTAGTTTTCGAGGCTGCATCTCGATGTCAAGGATGAGGTTTCTTAGGTCACTGGGAAAGTGGTGGAGGTCAAAGCCAGGTCTGAGCATGGCCTTGGGTGACCTCTGAAGTTACAGACGCGGAGGCACCTGCATCCCAGTCTTCAAAGTTACTCCGCAGAAGTACAACATGGCCCCCGGCACGGTGGAGGGGGCACAGCCACCACCTCACCCCACCCTCACGGGGTATAGCCCCTCATGATGAAAGACACTTCCACATGCAGTACTGCAGTACTGCAGGGCAGGGAAGGCAGGGTCATAGCTAAAGTGTCCTAACACCCTTAGTGACAAACTCCAAATACATCTAAACCGGTTTCATCATGGGAGCTCCCAGCAGGGGCTCCCAGCAGTGACATGTAAGAGTGGGGCTCGCTGAAAAGATGCTTTACAGTGTGGGGATCCCGCAGAACCCGAGGTGACGGTGGGGTGGAGGACGGTAGAAAACAGAAGAAACAGACCACTTGGCAACTTATTAATAAACATCATCATTTATCCCGCTTTCTTAAGAATCAATGGGAGAGCGGCTGTAAACAAGCATGACTCTGCAGTCTTCCGCAGAGGCACAGGACTTCCTGTGGCTCTCCACACCGGCCCTGTGACATGGGCTGGGTCCAGGGGGCTGAGAGCAAAACAAGGTGTGGACAGCCTCCGGAGAGCCCAGGGATGGCGACAGTCGCCCTGGCACGTGGCCGCTGGAGCATACTGCTCAGCCACACAGTCATTCCTCCAACAGCAGGCCCAGGGTGCAAGAGGGCCCCGACACGACAGGTGGCTTCGCTGGGGCTCAAGCAGCACAGACTTGGCAGCTGCCGCTGGGCAGAGCTCTCCTTGTCACTAATGTGGGACAGCCCTGGGGGCGGGGGGGGGGGGAGGAGGGGAAGGAGGGGGGAGGGGGGGGCGGTCTGCAGTGTTGAAGGGCACAGTACCACCGTGGGTCCAGCCACAAGGGCGAGGCACAGACTGGTCACAGTGGCACCCGCCTTGCCACCCCAGCTATGGGGACGAGAGAACCCACACCACCGTGGGGCACGTGATCAATACTTGTAGCCACTGGGAGCTAGAGAGAAGAGTTACAGATAAAAGCCTCTGAAATTTCCACTTCTTCCACCCTAAACAAGGACAGGCATGTCTAAGTAAGTCATGGTCGCTGGAGACAGCTCAGCGGTGACTGCGGCATGTGAGGAATGTGCCACGCCCCTCCCCCAGCTCCATCCACCGGCTACAGGGTCCAGGGTGAAGACAATCCAGTCAGCAGAGGAGAAGCCCGAGGCAGGCGAGATGTTCTGTATCATTTATTTCTCCAAGAAAGCAGAGCCAGGAGAATCAATCTGGCCCTGTGCTTCTGGGCCCAACGTGGGAAGCAGGCTCACAATCTGCCCATCAGGTTAGGCGGGAGAGCGCACCTGCTGCTCTTCAAAGACCTAAAGACAATTGTTAAAATGAGCTTCCCTCAAACTCAAAGGAGGTCTGAAAAAGGACTGAGTATAAACAAAACAAGACAAGAGAGGAATTCAAGGAAGGTAGGTGAACCCCAGTACTCCGAAAGCAAGGGTCTCTGGTGACCAGTTCTGGAAGAGGCTGAGGCAGGAAAGAGCGGCACAGAGACGGAGGTGGCGGCCATGTGAGCGCCCTGAAGACTCCACCGTGCTCCCCATGTCCCAGGCCAAGGAGCTAGTCCCGGTAAGTTAAGAATTTTCTATTAAGAAGAAAACAAAACAAAAATAAAAACCACTCCAGAACAGGGGTCGGGGGCAGAGGAGGCGCTAAGTCAAGCCGCTGACCGCCGGCGGATCACGAAGAGCCCGCGCTGCAGCTGGCCCAGGTAGATCCGCATCTTGGTGCTGTCGCTGGTCTTCCTCACCCAGATCTGTGGGGACAAGAGCGGAGGGTGAGAGGGACGGACTCCTTCCCACGCGGCTTGAGTGTGGCCATGTCTGCTCGAGGGGCCGTCTAAGCACCGCGGGTCTGGAGGCAGGGCCTGGAGCCTGGCCGCTGGGCAGGTGAGCCAGCACCCGTGCCTCCAACAGTGCCAGCTCCATTTCTGTCTCAGCCATCAGGACTCTGGACTTGGTGATGATATTTTTCAACACCCAAAAAATATACATTCAGGAGCAATTGCTTTTCAAGAGCAATTTAAAAATACTTTCCTTGCTCCACGGAAATCCCCTGGCTTAGCCTCACAATGGTCCTTCTGCCCCACAGCCTGCTGGCCGCTGCGGGGGTGTTCTGTGAGGTACCTCGTCCACAACAGCCCTGTGGGGTGCACGTGGGGGGCTTCACTCACAGAGTGATTGAGAAATTAAGTGGCCTAAAGCAAGGTGTGCCCCGGCCTGCCCCGCCCTGCCCCGGCCTGCCCTCACAGGGCTCTGCAGGGAGGGCTTCTCTCCCCTCAGGCTTCAGGTTGTCCATTCCCTCTCAGTCTCCCTTCATTTCTTTCTTTTCTTAAAACATTTTTTAAGATTTGTTTATTTATTATATAAGTAAACTGAGCTGTCTTTAGATACTCCAGAAGAGGAAGTCAGATCTCTTTACAGGCGGTTGTGAGGCACCATGTGGTTGCTGGGAATTGAACTCAGGACCTCTGGAAGGGCAGTCAGTGCTCTTAACCGCTGAGCCATCTCTCCAGCCATCTCCCTTCATTCTAGTGAGTAATGAGTAACCAGAAACTCTAAGTAGAGAACGCAGCTCAAACTGGAACAAGCGGAGGCCTCTGCGCGAAGTGCCTCCTGCTGGGGCATTAAGTAGCAAGCTGACCCTAAGGGGCCCCCGCCCGCCGGCCCACCAGCCCAGCGTGCCCACGAAGGCCGAGCAGCTCCAGAGTACATGGCAAAGGGTCTGACCACGGGCTGGAACACTCCCAAGGTCTGAGGCTGCCCCTTTGGGAGCCCCTCGGCACCACCACTGGGTCACTGGACCACACTGGCACTCTTATGACAGAATGTGACGGTCTCCACTAGGACGGAGAGAAGCCTGCGCGCTCCGCGGAGCAGCCCACCGTACAGTCACAAGCCCTCGTGTCGGGAGCACCAAGTCTCTCTGGCTTAGAGGCAACTCTCAGCAGCAGCCTAGGGAAGAGCGGCACGCCTTCAAACTGTCATTTTGCAAACTGGCTGCATTTGAGAGCATTTTGGTTGAGGAAGCTGAGAGAATTCCAGGGGCTTAAGTTATTCCATAATCCAGTTTCATTAGATTTACCGTGCACCGGCACAAATCACTACTAACAGAGGAGACACACATAAAATCAACTTCTCTGCAGACATTTGTGACTGATAAGAGATCAAGCCAATGCTGCTATGAAAGTTTTAGACTTTCTAAAACTTGCAATGGTGTAGGTGAGACACTGCTGACGGCTCCTAATGAAGGGCCAGCAGACGCCCCGGGGAGGCCCCGGCATCCTCAGGTAGCACACGAGCAGCTAAAAGCAGAGATGTCTGGCAGCTCGGC
Organism: Apodemus agrarius; assembly: GCA_964023405.1. Taxonomy (NCBI): domain Eukaryota; kingdom Metazoa; phylum Chordata; class Mammalia; order Rodentia; family Muridae; genus Apodemus; species Apodemus agrarius. The sequence goes on from OZ030028.1 coordinate 7,262,274, forward strand.
GTTCAGAGGCACAGCAGGGCGTGTCAGACTGTTAGAACAGTCAGGATGGCAGGCCAGCGACACCAGCACCCGATTACTGAGCACTTCCGGTCCTCACAGACAGCAGGTCTGTGGGTATGTAGGAAGGTGGAGTATGCGCCAGTCAGCGTGCAGCCACGGGGGGGGGGGGAGGGGGCACCAGAGTGCTCACTCGCCATCTGCCCTCTCTGGCTCAGTGGCCCCCAAATCATAGCTGCGAGGAGCATTCCGCGGCTCCGGAGCATAGGAGCGCCAGGGCCTGGCCCAGGCCGGCAGAGGCCCAGGGTGCTGCTGACGGTTCCCCACACAGTACTGACACACACCCCCCAATGAAACGGGACTCCACTGCACTTGTGGGACGGGGCTTATGTCAAGTCTGGTGTATTCCCAACACTTCTCCGAGCTGTAGCTCTCGTGGAGAGCCGGCTGCCTACCTCATTGGCTCCCACAGAGCTGATGACACAGCTCAGCTTCTGGTTGTCCTTAGACTCCAGGTAGATGGCCTGGCTCTTGTGGTACCTGCCAAACCAGGACACAAACGAAATGTCAGCACAGGGGGGAGGGGCAGGAAAACAAACACCACAGTGACAGAAACCATGACTCCAGGAGTCCCAGCAGCACACAACCGAGGAAGAGCGCAGGCTTCGGAAGTCAGGCAGACAGGCAGACAGACAGACAGACAGACAGGCAGACAGGCAGACAGGCAGACAGGCTTCCACCCCGACGATGGTGTCATCAATCATTGTTTCTTTGAGACAGGGTCTCTCACTCAACCTGCAACTACGATTCTGCTAGACCACTGGCCAGGGAGCCTCCCTCTGCCATAGTGTCCCCAGCACCCAGCACAATGAGACACGAGCCTTCTACACAGGTGCTGGGGACACAAAGCCAGGTCCTCACGCTCACGACCCCTGACCGTACATCTTTCCAGCTTGGTAATGGAGATAATATGGTCAGGGAACACAGAACCGCGAGGTAGGTCCAAAGGAGGGGCAGAGAGCAAGGAAGCCACTGAATTCTATGACTACCAAAAATCCTAGCAGTACCATAAGCAACTTCAGCTCCCAAAACCTGGCCCACTCCACAGCTCTAGAGTCTCAAGGGACCCCACTGCCACTGGAAACAGATCCTGCAGTCAGGTGCCAGCAAGATGGCTCTATCTACTCAGCAAGGAGTGGCTCCATCTCCAGACACGGGCAAGGAGAGGAGAGGGAGAGAGGGAGAAAGAGAAAACACACACACACACACAGAGACACACACACACATAGACACACACAGAGAGACATACACGGCATGCACGCACACACTGTACCGCCTTCAGGTAGCTATTTTAAATCCCAGCTCTCCAGAGTGTCTTCTGGGAGGGTCATTAGTTTACATCAAAGCACAAGGCAAACTGACAGCACAGCTAAAGGGCACGGAAAGCGGGATCAAGGCGAAGGCATGGGAAGCGGGATCAAGGCGAAGGCAGGACGCTGCTAGACCACAGCAAGAGGAGCCCTAACCACTCCTTCCCACTCGCCTGCTGACGTCATTAGAGCCCTGAGCAATCACACTTTGTACCCCACCTCCAGAAGAGACATCAGGACTCAGAAGCCCTGTCAGCCAGGGCTGCGTCTATGGAAAGGAGAACAGAGGAAGCTTCCAGAGACAAAGGAACAAAAGCAGAGCATGGGGCCTGATGGGAGGCAGGCTAGTTCTGGGCAGGGCAGGTCCGGGGCCTACACCTCCACAAGACTGACTGGGGGGTGGGTGGGGAGCACTAGACCAAGAAAGAAAATGGCATCCCCAACTGCATGTAACAGCACAAAAACAACTTCAAAACTCAGGGAAGAGGCGAATGTCAGGGAGACACCGTCTCTCAGGCCTGTTCTGCTCACATGAGGAACATGGTGAGTTCTGACACTTCATACCAGACGACTGTGCTGACAGGACCAGACACCAGCGGATAATGGCTCCTTTTTAGAAAGAAAGAAAGAAAGAAAGAAAGAAAGAAAGAAAGAAAGAAAGAAAGAAAGAGGGAGGGAGGGAGGGAGGGAGGGAGGGAGGGAGGGAGGGAGGGAAGAAGGAAAGAAGGAAAGAAGGAAGGAAGGAAAAATTGTACATTTTCTTTCTCAGGACATTTCACAGTCTCAGGCACAAGTCCAGAAAGATGGAGAGTGGAGACCACAGTTACAAAATGAGCGCCATGTGAAATATCACACTGGCTGGAAAACTCACAGATCCACAGAACCGTTAGCCACAGATCTCGTCCCCAAAGGCCATTCTTACATGCGGGCCTGATCTTTAAAGGTTATTTGGTTTTCATTATTACAAGCACTTTAAAAAAAAAATCTCACTTTGCCCCCAGTGGTAAGCAGCTAGGGGCTGCCACCTAGTGGTAAGCAGCAGGCAACAAGCCAGGAGCACCCACTGTCCTGCAGCAGGACAGACATTAAGCCGGGTAGACACCCTAACCCTAACCCTAACCCCTGTTCAGGAACAAGGCCAAGCCAGGAGCACCCACTGTCCTGCAGCGAGACAGACACTATCTCCAAGCTTCTGATGGGACAGTCTGCATGGAAGGGTCCACAGCCCGGATTCGGCCAATGGGGAAAAATATCTGTATTAACATGAGCCTCAGAAAATAAGTGACACGTGGGAGGTCAGAGGGACAGCTGAGCTTGCTCAGGCACTGCCCTCAGCAGCCCCAGGGTTAGCTGTTATGTACACACTGCAGTTTGATGCCGACAACAGAGCATCATTATTCTGGCTCCAAGGTCCTGGGACCCACCATGGACAGAGCTGACACGTGACTGCCATCAACTCGCAAGGCCACACCACCAACTCGAAGTTGTCAACTTCTGGCTAAATATAAACACTGAAATGGGAGCTATCACAAGGCTGTTATAAATGGTAATGACACAAGATCACCAGTGAGCCACACCTCCTCCACAGGTCCACGCCTGGCACCTGCCTGCACAGGACCCTGAAGACCCCCAGAGTGTTGGGGGGTCTGGCAGGAGTGATGCACTACCTGGGAAGTCCCACCAGTGTGTGCTAGGCGGATAAGTGGGGGGACTGCTCACGCTCCTGTCTACTGCTTCCAATGAAAGCCACAACAGCTGGAACAGCTCATCTAAGTGATTTAGGATATACTCTCCCAACTACACTTCCCTCGAGAGTGACAAGACTGTCAGGGCACCACTGTCCAGCGAAGGGCACTGCCCTGTGAGAACCCTGCAACTCTGAGAAGAGCGGCCGCTCAGCTGAGGTGGCAGAGCTCTCCTCCAGTCTGGTTAGATCACAAAATCCTTCTCTCTTGTCACCTTTAACACAGAGGAGGGGGTGGAGGAGGACATATACCCTGTCATGGCTAGCTGGGGACAGCCTGAGACCCTAGTGTGGAGACAGCAACATGGCGCAGAAAGCACCAGGGACACGCTTGGAGGAAGACTGCCCTCGGGGACCTCAGGGCAGGCACCCACCAGCTGGCCCTCAGTCTTCAAGACTCGGGGACCTCAGGGCAGGCACCCACCAGCTGGCCCTCAGTCTTCAAGACTCGGGGATCTCAGGGCAGGCACCCACCAGCTGGCCCTCAGTCCTCAAGACTCGGGGACCTCAGGGCAGGCACCCACCAGCTGGCCCTCAGTCTTCAAGACTCGGGGATCTCAGGGCAGGCACCCACCAGCTGGCCCTCAGTCCTCAAGACTCGGGGACCTCAGGGCAGGCACCCACCAGCTGGCACTCAGTCTTCAAGACTCCGAGTCCCAGCCAGAGTCCCAGCCAGAGCCCCAGCACGTGGGTTTGAGCTTCGGCACCAGCAGAAGAAATGAAACTAACACACAAAGCGGTAAGCCGAGAAAACCCCGAGACATCATCTGCTCACCCGGCCCCAACTCTCCAAACCGCTCCTCTGAGACCGCGGTGAGCAGTCCTCACGCCCCACAACTCACCATCTTTTATCATAGTACAGTTTGCCATCTTCTATCCGAGCCTCAAATCTCTGGGCTGGAGACTCTGCAGGTGTGGCAGGCAAGTGTTCAGGAGAGGACGGGGAGGCTGGACGAGTCAGAGACGCCAAGAAGACAAGAGACAAGTGAGCCTGGGTGTGAGCAAGGGGCCCAGCAAGGCCACGCAGGGACTGACGCACCATTTTGACTACATCAAAATCTGCAATCTGGTGACCCCAGCCTCAGTGCCAAGTCACCACACTAACTCTAAACTTAGTGTGGACACCAACTCAGCATAGTTCACTCAAGACCTCTTGAATGTTTCAGGGTGTATGGTCTGCTAATGTGGACTGGAACAGCCAGGGGACGGGGCCTCTCTAGGACCAGACCTCCATTAGACCAGCAACGCCAGGGCTGAGCTTCAGACAGTCTGAGACACTGAAACTTCCTGTGGTTTCATGATGGGAACTGAAGAAGGTCCTGAGCCTAATGCCCGCCCACCCGACCCCCACCCAGAAGGGAACCTTCAAGAGCCAATCACAGGTCTCCTGCACAGCTGGCTTTAAAGAAACAACATGGAAGAGACGTGTCTATGGTTTCCTGTCCTTCTCATGACTCCTCGTAATTCACCCCTGGAAACCCCATGTCCGCTTTTCCAATGACGGGGTACGCAGACTGGCAATGTCATTGGGCACTCACCTGGTCTCTTGGGTGACTTAAGCTGTAGGGAGAATAACAACAAAAAGGTCTCAGAGGAAATCATCTTAGAAGCAACTGAAAGCATCAGAGATGTCATGGAGACTTTAACAGGTGACAGGAACTTACGTCACATGTGAGCTTTCGCGCACATCAAAACGCCCCACTGTACCTTGTTCAGCGTCCTCAGGTCCTCCATGATCTGCTCATCTGTCAACAAGTAGTTTAGCTGAGGTGCTGAGAGTTAAAGAGCGTGTGGGACGCACGGCTTCCGAGGAGACAAAGGCACACAGGCCCCCAGCGCTCGGGGACTGGCGAGGCCGAGGCTACGGGAAAGCTGTTTTCAAGGTCAGAACTTCTCTAAAAAATTGGCTCTTGTGCTGAAAGTCATCAGGCACAGAGAACCCAACATGGCCCTCGTACAAACCGCTCTGAGGGGAAGGGATGCTGCCACAGGTGTCGGCAGCGGTGGGGCACCACACAATAAGGTGACAATTTCATCTCAGGGCAGAGAATGCCACTGCTCCCAAGTTTGAAGCTTTCCAGACAGACAAGTCTAGTCTCCTAGCAGCTGAGATCACGCTGAGGGTGAAAGGGCCCGGAGCATGCCCTCTGCTGGTTGCACACAAGGTATAGACCACTCTGGGCAAACTGCTACCCTTTATCTCCCGAAGAGAGCTGCTCCATGCTGGCCCATCCATCGGCCATATGTCTACAGCTACACAGCGTCTTTCTATGAACACCTTACCTACTTGTGGGACAGTTCATGACCCACTAGTATAGAGGCAGGTAGACCATAGCAGCACACAACCCACCAGTGTAGAGAGAGACATAGAACTGGTACACTACAGCAGTCTACAACCTGCTAGTACAGAGACAGATACCTGGGGGGCCAGGGCGGTGTGCGCCCAGTACTGTAGTCGGATCCCTGGGGGCCAGGGCGGTGTGCGCCCAGGAGGCAGAGGTAGGTAGCTGGAACCACAGCAGGCAGTGCTGCCTTCAATTTACACAGCTCATCGTAAGGTGCCTGAGCTTGAAGGGAGTGCGAGAACAAGGCTGTTTCCAAAAGAGCACCTCTCTTAAGTGACCAATTTCTGGAAACTTCTCCAACGAAAAGCAATCGATAAACACTCCAGTGCAAAACTGGCCAACCCGACCATGTTTCCCAACCAGTATCGCCACTGTTCTGTGCGACTGTGACTCTGTACATTATTGAGTCAGTAAGCACAGGATTTCACGTTTCAAGCCTGAGCAAATGGATATCAGGAGCCGGTTTTCTCCTCTTGTCTGGAATGGGGACAGGATCATTTGGTCGCCTCCGCAATTTCCTGGTCATGATGGGTTTCACTTCCATAGAATCTGTGGCAAGAAGGGAAGGGGTGACTCTATCCAACTGCCCTGGAACCAGCTGGAGTCCGTGCAGCAGAAGAGCGTCTGTCCCACGGACACCCCATCTCAGCTGTGTGACCAAGCATGCTTCATCTGTGCACGACCCAGCCAGACGCCCATGCCAGACTACAGGCCTGGCCTTCCTGAGTCACGCTAGCTGAGCACCCAGTCACAGACTCTGAAACTGAAGAGAGGCTGGGGCTCGGGCAGGTAGCTCATTTCTGCTGCGCCCAGAGGCTGGGTGTCGAAGCCCATGGACATGGAAAGCCCTTTAAAGTCATCGACCCCAGCGAAGGTTTGTATGTGAAGTCTTTGTTTACACACTCCCGACCTTCTTCTCACAACCCTTCACAGCTACCAGAGGTCAGAACCAATACAAGAAGACGGAATGGAGCGGCCCTTCGTTCTGGATTTCTCTCTCAGGCTTCAGTGGACAGATTCCACAAAGGGCAATCTCTCCTCCTCCGGATGCAGCCACTCAGATCTGCTCTCCCCAGGGGGATGGGCTAGTGTGGCACCGGAGTCTGAATATGCTAAAACCAGCAAGACCTGCTCACGGTTCAGAGCTTCAAGTGTCAACTCCCTAAGAGTCTGGCCAGTGAGGCCGGGAGCTCAGCTGGGGCAGCGCGGAATCAAAGCGGAATCAAACTCCCGGGTCTAAAGCCCAGAGCCTGCTGCGACAACGCTGGAGAAGACACCTAAGCAGCGTGTCTCAGTTAACCCAACAGCCTTGCATTAGAAGCCTCCCAGGCTCCCGTGAGACAGGCACTACCTAGAGTCCCACCGGGTCTGCTGCCTGCCCATCCATTCATCGGGAAACCTACCAAAGCCGGGAAGGCCAGGCAGTGAGGGGCCTGTCTGAGCCGGGTGGGTGCTAGGCAGTCTACAGCATCCTCTGGAGTGCCGCCTGGCAACGTGAGCACTACATTAACAGGCCCTTTGTTCCGCACCCGAGGCTGCTGGGTCCCTTCCTGCCCCTCCCCTCTAACATATTTTAACCACAAAGCAAGCTTGCCCATCTCCCTCCTAAGGGAGAGAGGTAACCCCACAGCAGGGGCAGAGCGACTGGCTGGGCAGAGGCTGGGTGGGAGCCGGGAGGTCATTAAGAGGTTCCATCCTGCTAGGGGACGGGTCCCCTGTCCTGCACAGCACTGACTATAGTGTTTCAGGTCCTGGAATCCTCAGTGTTCCTATGAGGAAATGAAGGCTGATTGGGGCAGAAGGCTCGGTTGCTGCGGGATGGGAGCTAGCGGGAGAGCACGTGTCTGGCATCAGGGAGGCCCTGGGTTCTACCCCTAGTTCCTGAGATCAAAAACCTCACTATTGTTTAGCTGGTGGGGTGAAAATAACTGCATTGACTTGCAGCCCACACTTCCCTTGAGGCCTGTGGCAGACACGTGCGTGAGACGGGGCCCCACCCATCTGCAGCAGGCGGGCAGGTTCACCCAAGCTGTCACAAGTCACTGCTGCAGGGGTGAGCACACGGAGGGGAGGGCGAGCAGGGAGTGAAGAAAGCATGAGGTGAGTGGAGGCCAAACCATGCTGAGGACAAGAGACCAACCGCCAAGAGATCCGAGTCGCCCAGGACAAAGGGCTGGCATTTAGGTGGAGCCCACCCTCCCAGGTCAGGTCACCTCATGCCTGCCCCACCCTCCCCACCCCCACCCCTACCCCCTTGGTAATCTTCCTGTGTGTCCTCCCCTCACTTCCAAAGCCCCTCCTTTCACTGGAGCATTAGGCGCTGCCTAGTACAGCCACACTACAACAAGCCTATCACATCTTTACCTCGCCCTAAACCGGGAAGGTCCGGGAACTCTCCAAATACTGTCCCCTCCAGGACAGGACAGCCAGCAGCCCGACCTTCCTGACTCAGTGGAGTGGAAGGAACCGGTCTAATGCAGTTAGAACAGACTGGTTTCAGTACTAGTGAGGTCCTTTGAGGACCTGGGCAAGAGGCTGACTTCTGAGTTCATTCCGCCACTTTTAAGCTTGGAAAATGACACCCAAATCACACAAAGCTGTGCAAACGAATGGTGCCACACCTGCTAGGTGTCAGGTCTCTGTTCTGTGCCAGCTGACCCTCCAGACACCCCACTACCCCTCAGCAGGCAACAGGACGTGGCCTGTAAGCCTGCAGAGGCACCTGACCTCATAGGAGGCAACGGATGTCTACCTCAACCTTAATGACTGCTCACAGGGCCAGCTACAAAGCCAATACTTCCTAAAGCGAATCTGTGGGTTTTACTGAGGTCATAAGTAGCTTTCAACAGGGGCTGGAGGGCTAGCAGACACCCTAGTGAGCACAGTCAGGAAAACAGCAAAAGCCAAGCAGCAACAAACTGGCTTTCTAGTCAAAAGAAAGGCAGATTAAAAATGATCAGGGCTGGAGAGATGGCTCAGTGGTTATGAGCATTGAATGCTCTTCCGAAGGTCCTGAGTTCAAATCCCAACAACCACATGGTGGCTCATAACCATCCATAAAGAGATCAGACGCCCTCTTCTGGTATGTCTGAAGACAGCTACAGTGTACTTACATACAATAATAAATTAATCTTTAGGTGGGAGTGAGTGGGGCCAACTAGAGCAAGAGGAGGTCCTGAATTCGAATTCCCAGCAACCACATGGCTCACAACCATCAGTACAGCTACAGTGTACTCATATACATACAATAAATACATAATTCTAAAAAATAAAAATAAAAATGATCAAGCCTCTGCTAAATGATCAAGCCTTTGCTACAAAGGTGACTCAGGCAGAGGACCCTGGTTCAGTTTCCAGCCCCTCCTCAGTCAACTCAGGACCACCCATAATGCCAGCTCTAAAGCATCTGTGGCCCTTCTCCAGGCTCCAGGCAACTACAAACACATGGCATAAGCATGTGCATACACACACACACACACACACACACACACACACACACCCCTGGCTCAACATCAAAGGCTCACATTCAGCTCACTCAGCTCAGCTCACCAGAAAGTGGCCCAAAAGCCCGTGGGCAGGCCCTGGGAGTGGGCCGGGATGGCCCCAGACCCTCGGCAGCCCCTAGGTGACCTGCGTCTGCACGAGGCAGATGGCCCAGCAGTCCCCCTTCCAGCACAGCACACAGCGACTGCATGACCAGCTAGCCCTGGTGTGCCCAGGAGGCTGGGGAGACCGAGTGTCTCCCGCCACTCCCATGAATCCTAAGTGGCTCAAGTTGGACAGAGCAGGCGGCCCCACACAGGCTCCCTACGGCCTCCTCCCTTGCTGGCCTACTATCGAGGTTTTAAGAGAAATCTCAAGGTTGAAAGGGCCATTTAAGACATCGCTCCTGCGGACGGGGCTGGAAGCAGTCGGCCTGTTCCCCTCCATCCAACAGCACGGCAGCACCATCTGTGGAAGGCCATTATCCTTCCAGCTTCAGGGCCTCCCGCCCGCCCGCCACCGTCAGTGCTCTCCACTCCAAGGTGCCAAATGGCTTGAGGAAGGACATCGGTACCTTTTACCCGTGGGTGGATTTAAATGCGTCTGCTATCTGCTTTACTGCATTACAAATGATGTCCCTGTCTTTATTTGTCTTTTCTGCCTCCTGTCTCAGTTCAGAAGCTGGCTATAAAACCACCTGGCCATGGCCTGATGCTTGTCGGTAACGAGGACACCAAGGCACACACACTTAAGGTGAGCATGTCCTTCCCTGCGGATGGGGCGGGACTTCCTACTAGCCTAATGGCAGCTCCCGAGCAGCTGGAGGCTCCGGCAGAGTGACGAGACATCACTGCCAGAGACATCACAGCCACCATCAAGAAACAGCGCCATGGTGGGGCTGACAGTAAGCGGGCGGCCTGAGGGCGCTACCCCAACACCCTCCTCACGTTTCTGAGCTGCACTCATGCCTTCTGACAAGCCCTAAGCTGGTTTTCCAAAAATCTCACCCCCCACCCCTGAAAAAAAAAAAAAAAAAAAGGCCAGGCAGCGGTGGTGGTACATGCCTTTAATCCCAGCACTTGGAAGGCAGAGGCAGGCGGATTTCTGAGTTGGAGGTCAGCCTGGTCTACAGAGTGAGTTCCAGGACAGCCAGGGCTAACCAGAGAAAACCTGTCTGGAAAAACCAAAACAAACAAACAAAAAAACTCACTCCCCTACTCCATCCCCACCAGACCCGCCTCAATGTCATCGGGGGACCTGTGGGGGACAGTCCATGTGGATGGGATGGCCAAGCTGGCCCACAGTGCAGACAGAGGGACCCATGCATGGGCCATAGCTGTCTACTTTCCGATTCAAAGTCAACTCCAAGCTTTCTGTGAAAACCCAGATGTCCTATGAGCCCTGTTAAAATCAGCTATCCCAGAGCCCCAGAACCTTCTGGACAGATGACAACGACTAAGTTTCAGGGTGTGCAGAAGAACACGCCACCCGTGTAGCCATGTGGCAAACCCAGTGCTGACTTCCAAGTTCTGCACCGGCTGGTTCTTGCCGATGCTTTCTATCCTGTGATTCACCAGCTGCTGCTGGCAACGGGAGAGTCAGTCCTGCCGCTCCCCCAGACCTGTCTGTAACGTGCTGAGCTCCCTGGCCATCAGATCCCAGCGAGCAGGAAGGAACTAGACTCTGCTGCTCCGGAGACTTCCAAGCTTCCCACCCTGGAGGAATCGCACATCACTGTCTGCGGGGAGAGAGCCCGGCTCCCTTCCTCATGACGTCAGAGGGCAGCACCCTTTACTAATGTAATGACAGCAATCTCCAGGTGGTCCTGGCAAGAAACTCAACTGTAAGACACAAATGACAGCTAACAGGGAGCCAGTGAAGGCACAAGTCTGAGTGTGCAATAACTGCTTCCGCTTCCGAACAGCCCTCGTGTGTCCTGCCTGTCACATGACATCCCAGGCACTCAGTCAGGAGATGAGACTGGACATGAGCCCTCTGGAGGGGCTTGGGGGAGAGGGGCTCAGCAGCCTGCCTCAGGTCCCCAGTTGGTGCGGGGTGGGGGAGAAATGCTGACAGAGTCAGGAAGCCAGCTCTCCACCACCATGGCCCGCTCCCAGACATGAGAAGTGACAAGGGCAGCCCCCGGGGACCAAGGCTTCCGTACCTCCGGTCAGCTCCATCGTGAGCTTCTCATTCTCAATCATCTTCTTCTTCTCCTCCAGCTCGGCGATCAGATTCTCCTTCAGCTCCACCTTCTTGTCTTCAAACTCCTTCACGGCGGCCTTCTTCTCCTTAATGTAGTTCCTTTCCACCTGCTCCGTCTGACCGAGAGAGACACACAGCTGAGGTGGGGTAGCCATGGGCTCGAGCCCCAGGCTGGCTCTGACCGAAGCAGCAGGGGAAGCCTGAGACTTAATTTCACCCACACAGACCCATGGGACCAGGGATCCTGGGGACAATCCCAACAGGTCCCATGTGACAGCACTTGATTCCAAGGCACCGACTGACACCCTGCCCACCCCAGCCCCCAGTCAGGAGTCTGCCGAGACCTTAACATCATCAGAACTCAGCCTCTCAGGAGAGCTGGGGGTGTCCCTTTGGGAAGGACACAATTTCAATGAAAACAGCCCCTTCCAGGTGAAGTTCCCACATTCAAAATTAATTACAGGACACTGAAGCCAGACAGCGTGCTATTATGTTTGATCGTAGGAACAAAAGTAACTACAGACCATTCATTAGGCGCCTGAACCCCTGAGTACTCGAGCAACAAAACTGAGCTATTAATAAAATAAAGAACCGCCTAAAAGCCCACTGGTGAGCCCCCCGCCGTCCTGGGTGGTGGCTGTGGGCTGTGACTGAGCCTGTGCTCGGCTGTGTGCGCCAAACTAATTTTAGCAAAATTGTCTCCCAGTAACTTGAATCTGACAAACCAAAAGCACCTTTAAGTCCCACTGGGCCACAGGCTGCCTACCATTCAAGAACCAGGCCCTTGTCTCAGCACCACAGCACCAAACTAACTGTGATGTGAAAGGAAATGTTGACTCCATCTTACGATGCATGAAGCCCACACACAAGGCAGATCTGTGGGGCCAACTCAGAGGGGGGGGGATGGGAAGCCACTGGCTAAGCACCGGGCTTAGTCTGGAGACAAACGGTCAGAATGTGAGGTAAAGGTCAGTGAGCAGACTGTGGGCTAGAGATGGGCTAGCAGGTAAGGGAGCTCACTCTCCTTCCGAGGACCTGAGTCTGGGCCCACTGCCCACATCGGATGGCTCTCAACTGCCTATAATTCCAGCTTCAGGGGATCCAGACCCCTCTTCTGGCCTCCAGAGGCACACACATACATAAATTACATTTTAAATTAAAACACAAGAAAAAAACATCGAGGGGCAGCATCTTAACCCAACGTGGTCAGGGACCGCACAACACGCCTGGGGGGCTAAAGGTCTAAGCAGGCACTAAGCATCCCTAACCAAGTGAGCTGTGGTGACAACCCATCCACTTGCTAAAAGAAGGCAAGGCCAGAGGACCAAGAATCAGACTTCCTAAGGAGCTTACAAGCGCAAAGGATCCTGGGTACTTACTTCCAGCTGGAGGAAGAGCTCTGAAAGAGAGAAAAGCATAGTTAAGATTCGCCAGCCGCCATCTTCCTGGATAGAGGGGTTGGGATTCACTGAGAGGAGTGGGCAGTTCTACCTCACCAGCCTGACAAAATGCTCTCACTCAGGCCCAGCCACTAGGACAGCACAGTGAGACACAATGCAGCCACCTTAGAGGCAGGTTCCAAATGGAAGCTGTCAAAGCGGCGTAGACAGTTGCGTGACAAGGCAGGCCCCTCTAGAATCTCCAGAGGACGAGGGGTCTGGGCTCAGCTGGGATTTAACTCTGGTCATTATTCTCTCAAATTCCAGACCCGAAGGCAGCCCCTTTCCTGAGGCCTTCCCTGACAGAACCAAATTCATAAAGCTCATGCTAAACTTCCTCAGAGCCTACTGTGTGCCAGCAACCCTCACCTGTTTACCTGTGTGATGGCCAGTCTTGGCTGCCAACTTGGCTACATCTGAAATGAACTAAAACCCGAGTGGCTGGGTACATTGTGAGGGACTTTTCTCCTACGTCATCTGCAGTGAGAGACTCACCTTTAATCCGGATCTTCTGAGCGGGAAGACCCACCTTTAATCTGGACCATAACTTTTGGTGGCAGCCTCTATAAAGGACCTGGACGAAGGGAGCTCATTCTCTCCGCCTGCTTGCCCTCGCTCTCACTGGCACTAGAGCCTACTTCCTCCAGAGTCCAGTGTATACAGAAGACCAGCTGAGACAGACAGCCTAGATCAACTACCGGGTCCTCAGATTTTCCGGAGGGACACAGCCACTGTTGGCCAAGCTGGAGCCGAGCCCTGAGGCCACCCTAACAACCCTGTGTGTGGACACAGGCTCATCCTATCTGCTCTCTTCCTCTACAGACAGGAGCGGTCAGCTCTGGCAAAGACGGCGACTGCCGCAAAATGTATCTGTGACTGCCTGTCTCTCCAGGTGAGTGTGGACCTACTAGGTTTGTTCCACAAATACCATAAGCAGACCAGAAAGTTCTGGTCTGTGGGCTCTTTTGCAACAAGCCATCCACCGGTGCAAACACATCCACACACACCCCTAGGAGCTTTCGGATTTGCAGAACTCAGACTAAGAGCCCCGATATTATGTCTGATGAAAAGCACTCTGAACAGTCAAGCCCCTGTCCCAGAAGCTACAGTCACTCCAGCCCGGGGAACTGTGGGCCCAGAAGCCTGCAGCATGGTTCCTTAACTCCCAGCACTCCTTAATTTCATGTAGGTCAGCACTTTTGTCCAATGAAGTGGTGAGCTTCCTAAAGCCACAATGTGCTGTGACATCACATTGCTCAAAGCACCAGTGCGCACAAATGCTTCAGCACCCTGAACAAACGCTGTGCGACAGCAGACCAGTAGCATTCCATGCGGATGAGTGCTTGAAACACATGGAGGCCAATACAGGGCCACACCCCTCATCTCAGGTACAGACAAGCCAATTAATCAAGGCGTGATGGACTCCAGCCTCCTCCACCAAGTGGACAAGCGGGAGGAGCCGCCCCGACGCCCTGACTCCTGGAGGACAGAGAAGGGCTGTACGTAATGGCGGCCTTGGCTCGGGTTCGCATTCTCTCCGCATGGACCGGCAGAAAGCATGCCGGTGTCGGGCCTGACCTGGAGTACCAACCTGCGTTGCGGATCCTCTCTCTGTACTGCTGGTCCAGCTTCTTCATCCTCTTCTGATATTCTTGTAGCGTACCTGATGGGACAGTCACGCGGCACAGTGAGGCAGAGCCAGCCTGCCCTGCACGCATCCCTCTCCTCAGTCACTTCCTAGCTCTGGAGCCGCCTAGAGAGCTGCACGAGGGAGGAGGGACACAGCAGACAGCACCAGATGGGGTGGAGCCCCCCCACCTCCCCTCAGGGCGTGAGAGCGAGTAGCCCAAACTGAGCCCTGGGCCTATGGTCTAAGACAATGAGCTGCACTCTCCCGGGGAAGGCTCTTCCTCTTGCAGTGAGATCTAGGTCAAAACTATCCAGGAAAGCTCTGTGTGATGGTAGAAGCTCTGCCTCTGCAATATCAATGCAGTGGCCAGTAGCCAGGTAGGGGCTACGTTAGCACTGGAAATTAATCAGCAGCAGCAAGGAGCCGGATCACTCATCCAGTTCAACGTGACTCGGTCGGTGCGGCTCACGGCAGTCAGATGGAGCAGGTCCAGAACCTGAGACCCCTGCTTGTTCATCCTCCCCGAAGCGGCTGTCAGGAGCCCGCATCGGCAGAAAGCGCCTGCTGGCACGGCGGCTGGCAGAGACCAGGGCCCAGGAGCACACCTCCCGGCCAGGAGGCGCCGACAGGGAAGCAGTTACACTGGCAGGGACCCTAAGACCCGCTGCAGAGCCAGCAGCTGCCGCTCAGGCTCGGCCCCGCCCCTTCTTCCCTCACTCTGAAGATGAAGCATAGGTGGGACGTGCCCCGAAGTCACGTTCCTCAGAGAACGGTGACGCAGTGCTGCAAGATCTTGGGGAGGTGGCTCTCCGTCTCAGGCTGCCAAGACTTTAGCGACCGCCGTGACGACAGAGCACTGTGGTGAAGCAGGGGCTGGGCTCAAGGAGAGAAAACTTGATTCCTTTGATAACAACGACCCCCTCTCTTACAAATGTTTCTTCCATTGGGGTGTACCCATGCCCATGTGCGTGCCCGTGCGTGGGTCTGGAGGTCAGAGGCCATCATTTGGAGTGAGTTCTCTCCTCCCACCACGTGAACTGTGGCCACACCGTCATGTCATGAGGCTTGGCGGCAGGCTCCTCTTTCTCACTGAGCCATCTTGCTGACCCTCAACAGCCTCTTAAAAAGACAAAGTCTATCTTAGGCATGGTGGCCTCCAACCTATCCCCCAAGGCCCCAAGGGAAACATCAAGAATGTGTTCCATACTGAAGACAGTGAAATACCAAAGTCAGGAACTCAGTCTTTAATAAGAGACAGGAGAACTTGTACAGAAGACTGAAACAGACCAGACTCAACGCTCGCCCGCATTCGAAACAGACCAGACTCAACGCTCGCCCGCACTCCCAGACAGAAGTGAGGCTCGCAGACTTCAAGGGCTTGCAGCAGGGGGCGCTGTGGAGCTCGAAGTGCACACCTACCTTCCTGCAGCTGCTGCAGCTGCCTCTTCAAAGATGCCAGTTTGTCCTGATACATCCTGCAAGAGAAGGAGGACTCAGCTCCCAGGTAGGAGGAGCGGGCTGCTCTGGAGATGCGGTCGGTGGTCTTCAGGGCAGAGAGGGGAATTGAGCTGAAGAGGTTTGATGTGAAGAGATCGCAGAGACACGCTCTGCACTCCGGAATTGTGTGCATCTCACGAAGCCCTGGAACTGCAGTGACAGCCACAGGCACTAGTGAATCCCTACAGTACAAGGTAAGCGAGAGCAGACCAAGACTGGCGGAAGGGCGCTGAGGAGACGGGGTCAGGACACTTGTCACCAGCCCTAACGGCCTGAGTCCCACCTCTGGGCCCAGCACAGGAGAGAAGCGATCCCTGCAAGCTGTAGTCTGACGCACAGTGCAGCAAGGACCCCTTAATGCACACGAATACACAACAATGTGATTTCCAATGGTGGAATAGGGCGCGCTTAGCACACCTTCCTGTCGTGGGAAAGCCACTACCTTTCCAGGATCTGAAAAGTAATGCTAATCCAGGCTCAACAGCTCACTGCAGGATGGATCTGCAGCCCCGGCTAGGCGAGAGCACAGAGCACGCGAGGCAATGTGGCCGGCTCGCACCTCTCACACTGAGGGGTTATGGGCAACCACGCACGCCAGCAAGTCCATCTGGGCTGTGAGTCCTGGCATGTCACATCAGGGGCAATACTTCTGCTTCTACATGGAACCCCCGTTTCTCAGTAGCAACAACAAATGGTTCAAGCACCCCACTCCTCAAAAAGGCCGACAGACACACAGAGCCCTCTCTTCAGAACAGTGAGAGGCCCGTGGGCCTCCTGACTGCTCTCTGAGGGCCAGCCGTGATGCACAACTCAGGTTCACCAGAATGGAAGCAATTCTCACTACAGTGACTGTCTGTCTGCCTTAGTAAGTATGAAGGAGGCGTGTGTACCAAAAGCTTCTCTCTAAAACCGCTGCTGACTGGGGCTGGCTCTACACATGGCTCAGGAGTTATGGGCACTAGCTGCTCTTCCGGAGGACCTGGGTTCGATTCCAGCTCCAATGTGGCAGCTGACAGCAGTCTGTAACTCCAGTTCCAGGATATCCAACACCCTCTTCTGGCCTCCGAGGGCACTGAACACATGGTACACAGAACATGCAAGCAAAACACCCATGTACATAGAAGAAAATAAACAGATCTTTAAAAAAAACAAAACAACAAAACAAAACTATTGTTGAAACATGTTCTGAAACATGTCAAACACAGGAGAGGACGGTGTCTGAGAAGTCTGTGGAACCCAGGGCATCAGTGCCCACCGCACAGAGGGAGCACGCAGCTCTGAGTCTCTCTTAGAAAGGGAATACTTGGGGAATGAGAAAGGAATCGGGGGTGGGAACCAGGTCCGCAGACATCACATCCACGGAGAAGAGTCTGAGAACAAGTTTCAAGCAGGCCAGACTCTCCAGTGAAGAGCTGGCAGAGCAGAAGGGCCAGGTAGAGGTTCAGGTGCAGCTGAGCGCACACACATGAACTGGTAATGTGACCTTGCCCAGCAGCGGTCACACCCTGGCTCCTTTGGGTTGAAAGTGGCAGATGCTAGA
Organism: Apodemus agrarius; assembly: GCA_964023405.1. Classification (NCBI taxonomy): domain Eukaryota; kingdom Metazoa; phylum Chordata; class Mammalia; order Rodentia; family Muridae; genus Apodemus; species Apodemus agrarius. The sequence goes on from OZ030028.1 coordinate 7,279,524, forward strand.
GGGACGGCAAGCGCATTTGAAGGAAGCCAGAGGGAAGATTGGGGACCACCTAGTCTACAGGAGCTTAAGGGTTCAAAACCAAGAACCTTGCAGGACGGTGGTGGCGCACTCCTGTAATCCCAGCACTCTGGGAGGCAGAGGCAGGCGGATTTCTGAGTTCGAGGCCAGCCTGGTCTACAGAGTGAGTTCCAGGACAGCCAGTGCTATACAGAGAAACCCTGTCTCAAAAAAAAAAAAAAAAAAAAAAAAAGAAAAACCAAAAAACAAACAAAAAAACCCCAAGAACCTCAAAATAGATGCAGCCGCCAGACAATGGTGGCATACGCCTTTAATCCCACCACTTGGGAGGCAGAGGCGGGTGGAGTCCTGGCTGTCCTGGAACTCACTCTGTAGACCAGGCTGGCCTCGAACTCAGAAATCTGCCTGCCTCTGCCTCCCAAGTGCTGGGATTAAAGATGTGCGCCACCATCGCCCAGCTAAAGATTTAATTATTGTATGTAAGTACACTATAGCTGTCTTCAGACACAGCAGAAAAGGGTGTCAGATCCCGTTACAGATGGTTGTGAGCCACCATGTGGTTGCTGGGATTTGAACTCAGGACCTCTGGGAGAGCAGTCAGTGCTCTTAATCGCTGAGCCATCTCTCCAGCCCCATGTGTGTTTCTCTTTTAAAAACGAACAACAGCTAAGTGTGGTGGTGCGCACGGTTAATGCTAGCGGCTGGAAGGTGGAGGCTGGTGAACTCAAGAGAGTTCAGGGCTAGACTTGTCTAAGGAGTGAGTTCCATGACAGCCAGGACTATGCAGAGAAACCCTGTCTCAAAAAAAAAAAAAAAAAAAGAGAAAAATAAAAAATAAAATAAAAAGGCCAGGTGTGGGGGTGACGTCATCGATCCCTATATTCTGTGAACTGGAGGCAAGTACGGTCTCAAAACAGCTCCCCCACTCCCCTCGGAAAATAGTCAGGGTTTTAGCTAACTATGGCTGAAGACAGACGCCAGAGGACAGAGGATGGGCTTCCTCGAGGATGTGTGAGAAGACAGTGTGGCAGGAAGGGGCGGCAGCCTGCCCCCGCAATGCCCAGGATGCTCGGGACACCTGGGACACCCAGCATAAGGCCTACAATATAGAACAGAGGCTGGGGACAGCAATGGGGGACGCCCATTTTCCTGGGTACCAGTTTTCAGAGCAATTCTAAGGCCTTAACCCCCCACACACACACCATGTCCACCTGCTAGCCTAGCCTTGGAAAACTCTTAGATGTGACCAGAGAGGGAAATTACAGAAACAGTTGAGCTTTGCAAGCACTGAGGTCAAAAGGAGTCTCTGTGAAGATTGAACGGCCTCTGTATTCCAGAGAAAAGGCACAGACAGGGTCTACTCACTGCTCCTTCATCTCCACGTAGTCTTCCTCATCGTGCTTCGCCAGGTCGGTCTCACTTGCATCCTCGGTGTCTAGGCGAAACGAGGGGAGAAGCGGGCGGTTAGGATCAGGTTCACAGAATCAGCATCGTGACAGCACACTTAGCAGGCCTCTGGGAGAAGAATGAGTTCCTATCCCATGTGGGTCAGCATGAACCTACTAATAAAAAAGCATGTGTGTGTTGTGTGCACGCATGTGTTTAAAACCAAAATGAGATATGCCACTCCAACTTGGGTTTATGCTAAGAATGTTCTTTAATAGGACACACAGTAAGACACAGCAGATAGCCCAGACACAGGCCACAGAGCGACAGTGAGCAGAGTTCTCAAAAGGAGATCTGGGCGGGCGCATGCCCGTCCCATCGCATGTTAGAGGCATACAGTGAAAAGGCCATCCCCACAACAAACGCAGTTCTGATTCCCAAGTCAACAAGTTAAACAAACAAACTACAGGAAGGGGGCAAGACGCTGATTGTCAAATGCCTCAAAACCTTGTATTTAACTGAATTTTAACAAGGGGGCTGGAGGCATGGCTCACTAGAGTTCACTGTTCTTGGAGAGGATTTGGGATTGGTTCCCCAACACCCATCTCAGATGGCTTACATAAGTTCTGGAACTACAGTTCCCTGGGATCTGGTGCCCTCTTCTGCTTTCAAAGGGCACCTGTACACATGGTGCATATGAATTCATAAAGACACATAAAAATTAATGAGTTAGGCCGGGCGTTGGTGGCGCACGCCTGTAATCCCAGCACTTGGGAGGCAGAGGCAGGCAGATTTCTGAGTTCGAGGCCAGCCTGGTCTACAGAGTGAGTTCCAGGACAGCCATGGCTACACAGAGAAACCCTGTCTCGAAAAACCAAAAAAAAAAAAAAAAAAAAAAAAAAAACCAAAAAAAAAAAATTAATGAGTTAAAAACCACTTTCCGTTCTATTCACTGTTTTATGTGCATGAGTGTTTTGTGTCTGTGTAGGCGCACCCCCTGCGTGCCTGGTGCGCACAGAGGTCAGATGGCGATGGCTGGAGCTGTACTCACAGATGCAAATAAAGCTTTTGTTCACCTGAAGGCTTTCGCCATCTCGGAGGCTTACTGCTAACCTCCGTCCGGTCCTGAAAGCTTCCAGTCTCTGTACATCTAATCTAGGCCTAGAATGCTTTTCAGCCTCTGAGACTTGCTGCTGAATAAACTCGCCCTTTCGTGTTCTTTCTGAGCTCTGGATGGTTCTGCTCAGCTGTTCTGGCTCAAACTCCTCTCCAGGCTGTCTCGCTTCAATCTGGCTTCAATCAGTTTCTCGGAGGAGGAAGGGCTCTGCTTGGCCTTATTCTAGCCTTGGCAGTATCTTCAGTTCCTTCTCATTCGTCAGCTCCTTCTGTCCTCACCTGCGCCTGGCTTGTTCTCCCTTCAATCTGTCTCCGTAACTGTCCCAGTAAAACCGCCTCCCTCCTTCCTTCCTTCCTTCCTTCTGCTCTGCCCATCTCTCTTAAGTACCCTCTTCCCTCCCATCCCCAGAGAGTTGATTATATCCCATTCTCTCAACTCTTTCTCTGATCCATCACTTACTTTGTCTGACACTCAATTAGCCATCACTTTGAAACATGGCTGCTTCCTTTTATAAACTAACTTCCCCTTCATTGTTGGGGGTTAAAGGTATGTTCTAAGGATGTGTCTGTATTCCAGCCAGTGGAATTAAAGGTGTGTGCTACGGCTGAGCCAAACCATAACTAAAAACAGGGTTTTTTTTCAATAAATAAAATAATTTCTCGAGGCCAGATTGGTCTACAGAGTGAATTCCAGGACAGCCTGGGCTACACAGAGAAAGCCTGTTTCAAAAAACAAAACTAAACTAAAAACAACAATAACAACAAAAATCTCGAGGTTCTCAGTGTGATAAAATATCCTGCAACATATAGACAGTTGTGAGCCATTCACCTAGACCCTCAGAAAAATCAGTAAGTGTTCTAAACTGCTAAATTTAAACTGATCGTAAGCAGAGACCTGGATGTAATGTCCAAATTTGTCCTCACTGTACCCCCTGGTGGTCATTAAAAGAAGTGCAGCTTTCACTTTGAAAACTCCCTACTTAAACCTTGCATTTTACCATAGTTTAAACCAAATGCACTCAGTTCCTTCAACTTTCTGCTCTGCATACGTTTCTGTTCTGCTGCGTTTCGAGAGGCGGCAGCAGACCCAAGTCTCCACAAAGCCACCTCCTTTCCCTCAGTGGAAGGAACTTTCACGGAGGTCCTGTCTAGAGCGAGCCAACTATTGTTATTAGGCACTTGAGAGACTCCGATCCTCCTCACCGTCGAGGTAGCGCTTTTTGCTTTCTACAACCAGAATACAGTCCACTCCACCCTCACAAGGGCCGCCCCTCGCCTCTTTTCCTTCTGCTTCTAGCCTCTCCTCCACCTAGCTAGCTCCTTCCTCAATCCCTTTGGGTGTCCCTCGCACTCGCCAAAGGGTAAACAAGGTCCAGACTGAGACCTGAGGCTGGAGGACCGATAACACAAATGCAAACTACTCGGGCCTGAGAACAAACCCCGACCTCCCCTTTCACCCACTTCACAGTGGCAGGACGGATTCCATTTAACGCTCACACCTAGCAAGTGAGGACTCCATGCTACTCCGCAGGAGGTGGGTAAACAAGACAGCTTTAAGGTCACAAAGCAGGGGGAGGGGCCGGTCAAGCGAATACTTACACCTGTCCGATCCCAGGTCCCCCAACTGCAGCTAGGGGCGTTAAACATTTTGAGGAGAGAAGCTGGGAGCTTGGAAGCCAAGGCGGGCAGCATCACTCCGACCCAAGTGCGGAAATGAGACACTGGGCTGCGGACAGTCTTAAAGGGTCCCCTGGCTCTGAAGAGCCCTGGTGACCTCTGACTCCCGCCCCACAGCCCCCTGGGCCCCGATCCCCACCGCACCTTCGTCGGACTCTCGGCCCCGACAGCTGCGCTCGTCGTCCTCGGCGCTCTCCAGCTCCTCGTCGTCCTCGGGGTAGTACTCCGGGGCGGGCGGCGCTGCAGCCGGAGCGGGCGCCGGAGCCAGCAGCCCCGCGGCGCTCATGTCGCCGCCTCGGGCCCCGGCGGAGCGTGTCCCGCGGAGATCGCGGCCCCCTGGCTGCGCCCCGGACGGCCCCCACCTCGCGCAGCCGGAGCCGCGGACACCCGGTCTCCCTCGGCGCCGAGCTCCGCCCCCGGCGCCCGCGCTGGGCAACGGGGGCCTCGCGCACCCGGCTACTTCCGGGTCGTGGGCTGCCCGGTGACAGCCTGACCCGGCCGTCCTCGAGTCCGTACGTGAGACGCCTGGATCCACGTTCTCTGACACAGCAGCGTCGTCGTCACTGTCGTAAGAATCCTCGATCTGCCACGGAGGAGGGGCGGAGGAAGGGGTCTTTGGAGTCAGGCATATCCGTGGGCAGCCGTGCCCGCAGTCAGGACCCCGAAGTTGGAAATGACACTTCCGGAAATGGCCACCAGGCGGCGCCTGGAGTCAAAACTAAAGTATGGATGAAGGCGACCTGATGGGCGGAGGCTTTGCAAAGCTCTGGATAGGTAGCATGGTCTCTGATTCAAGCAGGTGCAGGACTTGAACCGTTCCCGTGGTGGGCTTGGAAGCCTGGACAGCCAGAGTGTGTGTGGTACAGAAGACGGAGTGGATGGTGGCCCCCCTTCTGTAATAGGGGCTTTATTAAAAATTACAATAAAGGCAAGTTGCTGTCTTTTCATCCACCGGTCAGGTGAATGTGTGTCCCTAGGCCTTGCCAGTGCTTTCTTTGGAATAGATTTACTGGGTAAGCTGTTCTCCTGATCTTACAAATGACCAAAAGAGTTGTCATTCTCCTTTTTAAAAAAAAAATAAAGAAAAAACAGAAAGAAAACAGTGGCTTCAGTCTAGAATCCCTGATCCAGGTTCTCCACCGGATAGCTGCCTTGTGTTTCCTTGAACACGACCACACTGCTGTGTCAGAGAGGGTATTTTGGCCTAAAACAGTAACTTGCTAACCTGCTAATCTTCACGTGAGTAAATAGAGCATTTCCCTCCAGGAACTACATTGGTTTAAATTCAGAAGCAAATACTGGGCAAAGTGGTCTTTAGTCCCAGCACTAGGGAGGCAGAGGCAAGCTGAGTTCAAGGCCAGCCTGGTCTGTAATTCGAGTTCCAGAACAGCCAGGGCTACACAGAGAAACCCTGTTTTGAAAACAAACAAAAAAGTCATGAAACTGAATTTCTCCATGTGTTAATCTGGGTAGCCCTGTATTCCCCACCCCCAGAAGAGGGACACAGTGTTACAGTTTTGCTTAGAAGAGGAGGAGGAGGGAAGGGAGGAGGAAGGGAGGAAGGAGGAGGTGGAGGAAGAAGAGAAAGGAGAAGGAGAAAGAGGAGGAGGAGAAGAAAGGAGGAGGAGGAGAAGGAGAAGGGGAAGAAGAAGAAGAAGAAGAAGAAGAAGAAGGAGAAGGAGAAGGAGAAGGAGAAGGAGAAGGAGAAGGAGAAGGAGAAGGAGAAGGAGAAGGAGAAGGAGAAGGAGAAGGAGAAGGAGGAGAAGGAGAAGGAGGAGAAGGAGAAGAAACAACCTATGGGCTCTGCCTTGTGGCTCCCAGGTGCTCAGAAAGATAAATGCAGGAGAACAGAGCAACATCAAGGCTTTCCTGGATGTCACAGTGAGTTCAAGGCCAGCCACTTTAGTGAGACCTTGTTTGAAAGCAAAATTAAAAAGCAAAGCTGTGGATGCTTGTGGTTGGGCAGGGCACTTCCCCAGCATACTGGAGACCCTCACTTCACTCCGTAATTGCAGAGGCAGAGAAGATGTGTCCAGAGGAACCCCATTCAGTTAACTCAAATCTGCAGAAAACAGAACGGACATTAAGGCCCCGGCAGATGGGAACACAGTGGAAGAAGGCGGGGTGGAACCCGGGGACAGTACTCTGCTTCTCACAGCCTCTGTGATCAAATGGATTTCCAAATGGGCCCCTAGAGAGACTTCTAAAAATGAGAACATTCGTTCTGGGTCCCATTTATTTTGACATTTCCTATTTGCTACCTTGTTTTAATTAAATCTTGGCTCTTTTTGTAAGGGAGAGTTCCTCTGTGCAGAAATGCAAGAATGTCCAGAATGCAAAGCCAGGATGTCTTTTCCAGCAGTTCAGGGATCTGAAACCCCTTCTCCACAAGAATCCTTCTTCAAGCCCAGCCTCAGCAGAGGCTCTCAGAGCTGTCTCTTCTCCAAAGGATGAGGTCAGCTTCCTGTGTGTGTGCTTGCACTGTGTGAGTGTGTGTGTGTGTGTGTGTGTGTGTGTGTGTGTGTAAGCTGTTGGATCACATGTAAACTATTTGTAATCCACCACAGTGTGGGATCTCAGCTCTCAATACTATTCATGAAGCAACAAAAATAATGGGCATCATTCTTTTGAATTCAGAATTGACTGATACAATGAAACAAAGGCTACTTGGGTTTGTTACTAAATTGTTACAAGAAACTGGGCCCCTTTTTTGTGTGTGTAATCTTGTTGGTGTTTAACTTTTATTTCTGCCTCCCTGATTGGAGCCAGTGTTAACAGCCATGCGTTTCTGTTTTACATGGATTACAGACACAAGCAGTTGGATGGTGACAATTTGCCCCTTATGTTCCATGAAAACTGCAGAGCTGGCCCAAGAACAGTCTACCAAGTGCTCCTTAGTGAAGAGGGGCATGGACTTTTTTTTTTTTTTTTTTTTTTTTTTTTTTTTGGTTTTTCGAGACAGGGTTTCTCTGTGTAGCCCTGGCTGTCCTGGAACTCACTCTGTAGACCAGGCTGACCTCAAACTCAGAAATTCGCCTGCCTCTGCCTCCCAAGTGCTGGGATTAAAGGCGTGCACCACCACCGCCCAGCTAGGGACATGGACTTTTTAAGAATCCCTCATGACTTTAGGCTTGACCAAATTTTATCATTGCCTTTAAAACCTAAGTGACCTTCAAAATCAAGTTTCACCCCTTAAAATTCTGCACCACTTCTCCCAAATAGGGTCAGTCAGATTACCCAGATGATGTTTGATATGCAAATAGACAATGTTTAGGATGCAAATTTTTGCTGGGGGAATTGGGGGGGGGGAGAACAGTTTTTTTGTCACGTTTGAGTCTCTAGGCTCAGCCTCCAATACTTTAAAAAAAAAAAAAAAAGACCAGCGTGTTGGCACGCACCTTTAATTGCAGCCAGAGGCAGGGGCAGGCAGATCCCTGAGCCCAAGGCCAATCTGTCCACACAGAGAGTTCTAGGCCAGTAGGCCAGCCTAGGCTACATAGTGAGACCCAGTCTCCGATAAATAAATAAATACATAAAATATTTTTGTAGTAGAGTGTTGACCAGGAGTGTCCACGTCTGATGAGGCTTAGGGTGAATATGTGTCCCTACAGGAAACTGCTTTGAGATTCCATAGTCAACTGAAACAACAGAACCGTTTCCACAAGAATATGAGACCGGGCCTGGTGCACTTTAATCTCTGGCAAGCGCTCTGTTTCAGCGTGGCTTAGAATGGGGCCAAGTTGTTGCACATTGCACTTGGGGTCAAAGCTCACTGGCCTTCCGCCTTTTCTGCCTTTGGTTCATTAAAGCCCGTGACCCTGAAAGATTCAGTTGGATATGCTTGCTGGAATTTTGCCAAAGCCAAAGGGGTCCCCCTACTGGGGTAGGGGGACTCCTCTCTAACCGTAGTAATCAAAACTCAAAACTCACAAAATGAGTATTTCTTTTTTTCATCTTCCTTTCTTTCCTTCTTCTTTTTTTTTTTTTTTTTTTTTTGGTTTTTCGAGACAGGGTTTTTCTGTGTCGCCCTGGCTGTCCTGGAACCGTGCACCACCACCGCCCGGCTCTTTTCTTTCTTTCTTTCTCTCTCTCTCTCTCTCTCTCTCTCTCTCTCTCTCTCTCTCTTTTTTTTCTTGGCTTCTGAGAGGTCTAGTTAGATACCCCAGGCTGGGTTCAAACTTGAGGCGATTTTCCTGCCTCTGCCTACAGAGTATTGGTATTTACAGCGCATCTATTTTAAAATGTGCCCAGACTTAGTTAAGCACTTAGCTGGGTCCACAGATTTTTTTTTCTCTCTCTCCAGCAGTAAACTGAGGTCCACTGAACTCAAAGCAAGGAAACGCATTCCCCTGACTGAGAGAGAGCTAGAAAATATTTACAAGCCCCAGGAGGAAAGCATCCCTTAAGGATGACTAGGAGCTGTGAAAGGTCCAGAGAAAGACCCGATCGGCCCCACGAGCTCTCCACAGTGGTCTCACAAGACAAGGCAAGGCTTGGGGAAAAGAGAGCCACGAACTTTGACCCTTGAGCAGCACAAACAAGGCTGACCGCGCCCGAAGAGGGCCACGGGTAACCCAAGTTGAGAGAGCTTCCGAGTTTGAGAAAGCCCCGCCCACCATACCCCGCCCACCACCAGTTCCGCCAATCCCCTGGATCCATCGACCGCTCGGGCTTCCCAGGCGAAGGCAATAGAACACCTATATGCGGCTTGGACCCCGAGAGCAGCGATCAGGGAAGGTCAGTAGAGAGCCTATCAGAGCATGGCTGTGGGCGGAGTCAAGGGCGGGGTCGAGTGGGGGCGGGGCGCGCTCCGCGCAGTCGGGTGCGATTGGTCACCCCTGGCGGAGCCGCACCTCGGACAGCAGCAGCGGCGGCAGCCTAGGGTCCTGCGTGGAGAGTGGGGCGCGACGGGGACTCGCGGGCAGAGGCTGCGCGTGGGGACCCAGCGCGCGAAGACCCAGCACGGGAGCGACTCAGAGCACGAGTGAGAGGAGGCGGCGGCGCCGGGGCCGCGGGTGACAGCGCTGAGGTGAGAGCGCGGGCGCCAGAGTGACAGCCGGAGTCCCGGCTCAGCGGCCGCGAGCATCCCGGGAGCGGAGTTGCTAGCGGTTCTGCCAGTGCGCTGGGGCACCGGGAAGGACCAGGACGGGGAGTGAGGAGGGGACCCCGAGAGGGATCGCGGAGAGTGAGAGGACCTGGAGGGGGACAGGGACGGCGGGGTGAGGAGTGAACTCCGATTGCGGGTAAGCGAGGGGACCCGGAGAGAGATGGGGAAAGCAAGACGAGGAGGGGACCGAGAAATACCGCGGGAGAGCAAGGGGACCACAAGACAAGACAGGGCAATAGTATTAACGAAGCGACTTGAAGAGGGACTCCGGCCGTGGGATAAGCGAGAGAACCCCGGAGGGACTGCGACGGTGGGGTGAGCGAGGAGATCCGCCCCAGATGGACCTGTGGGAAAAGCGGACGGGACCCAGAGAGAGACTCTCAGAGGGACCCGGACTGCAGACTGAGCCGTTGACTTGAGAGAACCCAGGCAGCGGGGTGAAGGAAGGGGACCCTGGAGGGACCGAGACAGAAAATAAGCAAAGGAGACTTCAAGGGAGGCGAGGGCAGTGAGTGGTTCTGAAACTATGCTCTTGCAATGGGTGTGAAGAGGACCTCAGGAAGGCTTAGGGCAGCTGAGCGAAGGGAGGGGTCCCCAAAAGGGGCCAAGACGGACGGGTGTGGGCTGAGGGACCCAGAGCAGGGGCAGCACCAAGAGTCCAAAGAGAGCGGGTGAGTGAGGTACCAGAGAAGAGCTTGCGGAGCGTGAGCTTGGGGTTTCTAACCTCGCAGCCAAGCACCTGGGGAAAAGCACCGGCGGCGTGCGCCCGGGTGGCATTGAGTGGGCACAGCAGCACTGCTGACACCTGGGCGACATCGATGCTCCACTTCTAAGAACCCGAGGTCTCCCTGAGGGTTGAGTTCCAGGACACTGGAAGGGGGATCATGTGATGGGCCTGGGAGTGAAAGACGTGGAAACCAAGGGCTGGCCGAGGGCTAGCCAGACGATTTGTAGAGATTAGACCAGCGCCTCGCCTCTTCTAAACAGCAGGCTGGCTTCCCATCTCTTCCCTAGAGTTCGACCTGGGGGTTCCTTAATGACAGATCTGGGGGAAAACCAGACGGGCTTGCCACTCACCCCATCCCAAGTAGTTGGAAGGAGGGATTTTTTTTTTTATAAGAGCCTTGGATAAATTAAGATGTTAATTTGAATGCTCTTAAAGCATCATGTGTATGTGTGTGTGTGTGTGGGGGGGGGTGTTTGTTTGTTTCAGTTTTGGCTTTTCGTTTCCACTCCACAAAGAGTTAAGAAACGTCTTCCCATTTGGCAGCCTGTCCCTATCAGTGTTTACAGTGCACACTCAGGAGAACCAGAGCAGGTCTGAAGTTAGGACTGTTTAACTTTGATGTGTCAGACACAGTTGGAAGGTCGCACTCAATTTTTCAAAACAGTTGCTCGGGCCAGTAAATGAATGGCACCTTCTAGGCAAACTGAGGTGCCTGATTGGGCGTATGCAAAGCAGACCCCTTGGGTCTATCTCAAGGCCAGGACAAAGAGCCGAGGCCACAGAAAGGGGCGGGGCAGAATAGCCTTCTACTCTGATGCATGTGAAAATACCACGATCCCAGTGCCAGCATATATTGACACGGCCCCGCCCCCTCCCCCAATGACCAGTGCCAGCATATATTGACTTGGTCCCAGCCCCCTCCCCCGATGCCCAATGCCAGCATATATTGACACGGCCCCGCCCCCTCCCCCAATGACCAGTGCCAGCATATATTGACTTGGTCCCAGCCCCCTCCCCCGATGCCCAATGCCAGCATATATTGACATGGCCCCGCCCCCTCCCCCAATGCCCAGTGCCAGCATATATTGACATGGCCCCACCCCCTCTGCATGCCCCCTCAATGCACTTGTTTGGTCATCAACTTTATATTTGAAGATTTTAAGGAATCATGATTTTTTTTTCTTCAGTTATTTGGGGGAGAGAGTAGTAGTGTTTACAAAGCAATGAGCTTTCTTTCTTTTTTTTTTTTTAATTAAGTCTTCCCCCCCACCCCCGGAGACGGGTTTCTCTGTGTAGCCCTGGCTGTCCTGGAACTCACTCTGTAGACCAGGCTGGCCTCGAACTCAGAAATCCACCTGCCTCTGCCTCCCAAGTGCTGGGATTAAAGGCGTGTGCCACCACCATCCCACAATGAGCTTTCATTGTGACTTTTTTTTATATATGGCTTGTATTTCAGATTTTTAAAATCCTTTTCTTTGTTTCTAATGTTTCTCTTCATCGCTGTTTTGTTCATTTTAGAAACTTAAGAAATGATAATTTTAGGGAAATAATGGAGGATGTAACTAATATTCCATTTCTGTTCCTTAAATGTCTCCTCTGGGTCAGGTTTAGAGTGTGAGGTGTTTGAAACCCCTAAACTGGACGTGATAGCAGGACTCAGGGTGCTGAGACAGAATAATTTTGAGTTAAAGGCTAGCCTGGGCTACGTGGTACCAGCCTGGGCTCTAAGACTCTGTCTCAAAAGACTGAAGAAATAGTTTTGCTTGAGTTTAGCACTAGACAGCTGCACCAAAACTATACTGTATTTTTCCTAGTAGATACAATATAGGGTTGGGCTAACAAGCCCAAAGCCCTGGGCTTGGTCCCCAGAACAGCAGCAAAAGAAGAGGCTTGCCTAGATTTGATGTGTTTAGGTGCAGAGAGAGCGTCAAAGCCAGGACAATGTCAGGCGACCGACCGTCTCACTGAGCCACACGGCCAGCCTCAGTGTCATTTCCATGCAAGACCTCAACGACTCTGAAATGGGTTTCAGCGGGACAATAGTTAAATGAGAGACTTGCTCTGCTAACAAGCTCTGCCTTAAGGCGGCTCGGATGCAGATCCAGGGGTGATGCTGGAAATCCACCCGCTGGGATCCCACCCGCTAGGATCCCACCCGCTAAAAATCTACCTGCTAGAGCTCCACCCCAGTGAAACTCAAGTGAGAACAGGGCCCAGCCGCAGCAAGTACAGGTTTCTTTTCAGAATTCAAAGAAGTAAAGTTAAGCAAAGTTAAGTGGGGTGGAGCGGAGGGTGGGGTGGAGGAGGGGGTGGGGAGGGGTGGGAGTAGAGGATTACACCAGTTAACTCCTGTGTCTGTTCGTCCTGGGGGTAAGGGATGAGGGGCGTGAGGTTCTCTGAGGGGGACGCCCAGCCCCGGCCCGTCCAGGAAGTTCTACAAGTGTCCGACCGTGAAAATGTTTTCTCCTATCTGGTCAGCTCACTTCTGACTGGCATGGAAGGGTCATATCGAAAGACAAAACAAGAAAGGTATTTCCTTGTATGAAAAGGAAGTGCCCTGCGCCTCTCCTGAGTCATCACCTAGGCAACCGAGGCAGCCACTTTATGCCAGGGTGTGGATCCAGGAATGGGAGGGACAGTCGAGGGGAGTAAAATTCTCGGTGATAAGAGGAGTCCATAACGTTCGTCCCTGGGGAGGGGGTGGGGAAGGGGAGGGATGCGTCCGAGATCTTGATACGTTTGTTCATTTAGAAGCCTTGTCTCTTCTTTAAAACTTCCGTGGGCAAGAGGTTCAGATGAGCACTTGCATGCTCTTTGCCTTAGTCTCCGGCTAGCTGGAGCCCAGGAAACCTAATAACCCATTTTACACGCGCCTTACTGCCCGAGTCCCGTACAGTCGATCCATTGTACTCTCGGAGGCTGCCTGGCTATCTAGCGTGGCTTGACAGGCAAGCCAACCTGAGCGAGCATCTTCGTTGCTTGCCAGCATTCATGACCGCACGGGTCTTCTGCAGATCGGGGCGTAGGAGTGGAGCGAGAGCTGGAGAGCTGGCGCGGGACAGTCACAGATCTCACTTGCACGCATGGGTTACAGACAGACACATTGTTCCCTTCGGAATGTTCTCCCAGTTTAATTTTTTCCCCTTTTCTCCCAAAAAGAACACAGACAGATACACACACATACACACAGACAGTGATGGTTTGTATATGCACGGCCCAGGGAGTGGCACTATTAGAAGGTATGGCCCTGTTGGAGTAGGCGTGGCCTTGTTGGAGTGGGTGTGGCCTTGTCGAAGTGGGTGTGGCCCTGTTGAAGTGGGTGTGGCTTAGCTAGATAGATGTGGCACTATTAGAAGGTATGACCCTATTGGAGTAGGCGTGCCAGTGTGGCCCTACTGGAGTGGGTGTGGCCCTGTTGGAGTGGGTGTGGCACTATTAGAAGATGTGACCCTGTTGGAGTAGGTGTGGCCTTATGGGAGTGGGTTTAAGACCCTCATCCTAGCTGCCTGGAAGCAGTCTTCTGTTAGCAGCCTTCCGATGAAGATGTAGAACTCTCAGCTCCTCCTGCACCATGCCTGCCTGGATGCATGCCAGTCCTATAAGGATAATGGACTGAACTCTGAACCTGTAAGCCAGCCCCAATTAAATGTTGTCCTTATTAAGACTTGCCTTGGTCATGGTGCCTATTCATAGCAGTAAAACCCTAAGTAGGACACAGACACATATAGACAAACACACAGAGAGATAGCCATATGGGCACACAGAGACACATATATGCACAAACACAGAGGCACACACATACATAGACAGATATACATACACCTCTCTCTCTCTCTCTCTCTCTCTCGGAAAGATCCTGTCTTGTTTTATTTTGTTTTGTTTTCCTTTTTTTTTTTTTTTCTTTTCGAGACAGGGTTTCTCTGTGTAGCCCTGTCTGTCCTGGAACTCACTCTGTAGACCAGGCTGGCCTCAAACTCAGAAATCCGCCTGCCTCTGCCTCCCAAGTGCTGGGATTAAAGATGTGTGCCACCACTGCCCTGTGAAAGATCCTGTCTTAACATGTTTTGGAAATTCCTGAGAAAACATTTTTCAATTTGTTCTTCCTTCAAGGAGAAAATGCCTATCATACACAGTAGTTTTGGAGTTATTCACGGGGTGTATTGTGGCCTGGATGACTTAACTTGTGGTGGGCTAGCCTTGTCACACATTGAATTGGCTGCCTTCCTGCTTGTGGTGATATGGTTAGCTCTCAGCCCATAGAACATTCCGTGCCTAAGTCCATCATCAGGGGTCCTGTCAGCTGACCGTGAAGAAAGGGAAATTGAACCCACCTTCAGTACTTTATATTTTTAATATCATAATTAATGGATACTCATTGGTAAAGTTCAGCTCCAATGTCTTCCATTGGAAGGAAACCTTTTATTCCCAGATTAAACAGAGACTCTATAGGATATAATTGTTTTTAATTTTTTATTATATTCATTTATCTACTGTGTGTATGTATTGGCTCATGTGTCTGTGGAGGTCAAAGGTCAACTTGCAGGCATTGGTTCTCCTCTTCATGCGGGTCCCAGGGAATCAAACTCATGTTACCAGGCTTGGTGGCAAGCACCTTTGACCCCTGAGCAGCCTCACCAGTCCTATGCTTAGTTATTTCTTTTATAAGCAAGTACTCTTTAATTTATTTTATTTTATATGCATGGGTGTTTTTCCTGGATGTGTATGTCTGTGCACTGCATGTGTGCTCCGTACCTGTGAAGGGCAGCAGAGGACATTAGATGCCCTGGAACTCAAGTTAGAGATGGTTTTGAGGCATTCATAGATGCTGGGAACTGAATCTGGGTCCTCTGTAAGAACATCCAGTGTGCTCTTAACCACTTGGCCACATCCGTAGCACTGCCAGCCCGGATTTACGGTCACGTGTTTCACTCTCTGTCACTGGCATATGGCCACGCAAACAAGGTGATGGCAGTTCAAATACATCCTGCTCCCCCACCACAATAGATTCCACTAATTAAAGCAGAAAGCTTTCTTAAGTAAACAAATACCTTAATTGATCTTGGCAATAAACACACTACACAGCATCATAGTTCATGGCCAATTTTCAGTTCTGTTGAATATAAGCCTTTTAAATACTTTTAATTAAATTTTTAATATTGAGAGTAAGTTTACTTATCCTTTGACCTCTTCGTAAGACTATACAATATATCATAATCATATCCAGCCCATTACACGCTCCAGACAACCTCCAACATGTGTCCCTCCCATCTTCATGTCTGTGCACCCCTCCACTACCCCCCACACTCATGCATACGAGCGTGCCTATGTGATCCACTGAGTGTGCAGGTAGCCAGGGCTGCATTGAGTTCAGAGTACAATGGCCCTGTCCAGCCCCCGAGGCACCACCTCACATACCTGCCCCTTCCACCTCACAGCCCTACCCTGTCCACCTCACAGTCACACCCCTTTCCCCTCACAGCCACACCCCTTCCACCTCATAGCCCCACCCTGTTCACCTCACAGCCACGCCCCTTCCCCCTCATAGCCACGCCCTGTCCACCTCACAGCCACGCCCTGTCCACATCACAGCCATGCCCCTTCCACTTCACAGCCACGCCCTGTCTACTTCACAGCCACACCCCTTCCACTTCACATCCCCACCCTGTCTACCTCACAACCACACCCCTTCCACCTCACAGCCACGCCCCTTCCACTTCACAGTCACGCTCTGTCTACCTCACAGCCACGCCCCTTCCACCTCACAGCCACGCCCTGTCTACCTCACAGCAACACCCCGTTCCCTTACAGCCACACCTCTTCCACTTCACAGCCCTGCCCTGTCTACCTCACAGCCACACCCCTTCCACATCACAGCTCCGCCCTGTCCACCTCAGAGCCACACCCCTTTTACATCACAGCCCTGCCCTGTCCACCTCACAGCCACACCCCTTCACCTTACAGCCTCGCCTGTCCACCTCAGTCACACCCCTTCCACGTCACAGCCCCGCCCTGTCCACTTCACACAGCCACACCCCTCACCTCACAGCCACGCCTGTCCACCTCACAGTCATGCCCCTTTCCCTCACAGCCACGCCCATTTTCCCTCACAGTCTATCCCTTCCCCTCATAGCCCCTCCCCATCTACCTCACAGCCCGCCCTATCTTCCTTACAGTCCCGCCCCATCCTCACATCCTCTGCCCTGTCCACCTCGTGGCCCCGCCTCTTCCTCTCACGGCCCCACCCCTTCCTCTAGCTCTCATGTGCTCTCAGCTCCATTTTCTTCCGTGCTCCTGGAGGCTTTGGGAGGACCGGGAGGCGCGGTTGATACACGTCCATTTCAGGGCGGAGCACCCACCCTTCACGTAGTGTCAGTACTGTGCCTGGTTGAGTCTGCTTGTTCACTGCCCCCGCTGCAGGAAGCAGCACTAACCATGGGGATAAACACGAGAGCTTGGTTTTTGAATGTGTAAGTACACATAGTTTATTTTTATGTTGATTTAGATGATGGGACACAAACTCAGGACCTCAAATACACCAGGCGAGTGCCGCGTCAGGGAGCAGAAGCTCCTCCACAGATTTTTATTTTATTTATTTATTTTTTATTTTATTTATTTGTTTGTTTGTTTGTTTGTTTGTTTTTTGAGACAGGGTTTCTCTGTGTAGCCCTGGCTGTCCTGGAACTCACTCTGTAGACCAGGCTGTCCTCGAACTCAGAAATCCGCCTGCCTCTGCCTCCCAAGTGCTGGGATTACAGGCATGCGCTACCACCGCCGCCCGGCTTTTCTTTTCTTTTTTCTTTCTTTTTAAAGATTTATTTATTTATTATATGTGAGTACACTCTAGCTGTCTTCAGACGCACCAGAAGAGGGCGTCAGATATCGTTACGGATGGTTGTGAGCCACCATGTGGTTGCTGGGATTTGTACTCAGGACCTTTGAAAGAGCAGTCATTGCTCTTAACCACTGAGCCATCTCGCCAGCCCCAGATATTTTCAAAAACTACATCGAATTAGTTTTTAAGTGATCTGGGTCATGATTTAATAGTAGAGATAGAAAGTTAAAGCATGCTTTGTGAAAATTTATGCCTTTATTGTCTCTGAAAAAAAATATTTCTCTGGTTTTGGTTTGGTTTAGTTTGGTTTGGTTTGGTGACAGGGTCTTACGCGGTAAGTCCAGGCTCTCAACAGTTTCTCCTCTCAGCCTCCCAAGTTCTAAGATTACAGGCACGAGCCACCATGCCTGGCTTGCAAAACCCATCCAGACTGTGTATGCAAGGTCCCCGCTTCCATGATTTTCACTGCCTGGCCTGTGGCAAATGGATGGGCAACCTAGAAAAGACAGGCATCACCCAGTTTTGCACACCCTGGGGCAAGTGTGAACCATGAGGTAGGAAGTGTGCTCACTAGTGTGTATACGAATGAGGAAGTGAGTTGGTGATCCTCTAGTGAATGGGTTGTGTTGACGCCTCCTTTCTAGTCCTCTGGGGCTAATGCCCATCAGAGACGGGTGTGAAGAGGTGAGGTGCCCCGGGCGGCTGTCAGGACGACTCAGTGTGTCGGAGCACTTACCTCTAACCCTGACGACCAGAGATCGGACTTTGCACTTCACGTATGGGTGGGAAGAAAGAAATGACTCCAGTGCTGTCTTCTAAGCTCTGCATGTGTGTGCCATGCGTGCCCACATACATAGGCATGCACATACACACACACAATAAGAAATGAAGTTAGAGGGGCTGGAGAGATGGCTCAGTGGTTAAGAGCACTGACTGCCCTTCCGAAGGCCCTGAGTTCAAATCCCAGCATCCTCATGGTGGCTCTCAACCATCCATAATGGGATGCCCTCTTCTGGAGTGCCTGAAGATAGCTACAGTGTACTTACATATAATAGATAGATAGATAGATAGATAGATAGATAGATAGATAGATAGATAAATCTTTTTTAAAAAATCAAGCAACTGGGCTGTAGTGGTGCACACCTGTAATCCCAGCACTCTGGGAGGCAGAGGCAGGCGGATTTTGAGTTGGAGGCCAACCTGGTCTACAGAATGAGTTCTAGAACAGCCAGGGCTATACAGAGAAACCCTGTCTGGAAAAAAACCAAATTAAAAAAAGAAAAAAGAAAAAGAAAATCAAGCAAGCAAACAGACAAGACAAAGAAAAAAATTTTTAAAACAAGAAATGAAATTAGAGAAGAGCTGGGGGTAGGTACGACAAGATCCACTGTTTATACGGATGAAATTGTCAGAGACCAAATTTAGGCTATTCTGTGGGCTGGAAAGACGGCTCAGCAGGTAAGGGGGGCGTGCCCTGTTCTCTAAGAAGACCCAGATTCAGTTCCTAGAACCCACATCAGATGGTTCACAGCATCCTGTAACTCCAGGTTCCAGTAATTCTGTTCTCCTCGGGTACCTGCGTACACACACACACACAATCACACACACACACTTAAAAATAATACCTTTTAAAAAGGTGTTCTATTCAAAATAAATATTCTGTAATAAAGGCTGTGGAGAGAGATGGGGTTCCCTTGGACAACAGAGCAGATGTCGGCATTTCGTTGTTTGACACTGGAAGAAGGGAGTCTTAGACTCAAAGACTCAAGCACCTTCTTTGGCTTCATTATTGTGTCACCTGCCTGGCCCTAAGTCAGTCAATGACATTGAAAGTGTCACATTTTTTTTTCATCCATAGGAGTATATCATTCTCCAGACTCTTGGAATGAATGAATGAATGAATGAATGAATGAATGAAGAGCCCCCCCTTGGTTAACTGCCAAGCATGGTCAGAAACACATTGCCCAGGCTGCAGCGCTGGTTGCATCTTTTAACCCCTTGAAGCCCATTTCTGTAGCTAGCTCTGCTGGGACTCTTCACAGATCAGTTGCTCAAGTCCATGACAGCCAGAAAGAACAAGGAGTGCTTTTGCACCAGGGAAACTGATGCTCAAAGAAAGTCAGCGACTTCCCAAGATCACGCAGACAATAGCAAGCTTGATCCAGATGTGTAGATCAGTTTTTTCTCTCTCTCTCTCTTCCTTCCTTCCTTCCTTCCTTCTTTCCTTCCTTCCTTCCTTCCTTCCTTCCTTCCTTCCTTCCTTCCTTCCTTCCTTCCTCCCTTCCTTCCTTTCTTTTTCTTATGAGTACACCATAGCTGTCTTGAGACACACCAGAAGAGGGCATCAGATCTCATTACGGATGGCCGTGAGCCACCAGTGTGGTTGCTGGGATTTGAAGAACTCAAAACTTCTGGAAGAGCAGTTGGTGCTCTTAACCAGCACCCCGCACCCCCCCACCCCCACCCCCACCCTACCCCCGCCTGTGCTGGAGACAGGAGCTCTACCTCTGAGCTGGCTTTTCATATGGAAGCCTCCAAGCTCGCCCTCCATGCTTCTGTCCGCTTGTGTGCATGTAGGTCTCTCTGCCCTGAGTCATCCATCTCTCCAGCCCCCGGTCTCGACCTTTTGAAATATACAGATACTCTCTGACTTCCTCAGAGCAGGATTCTGGTCTTCTCCACCTGTTGAGAGCCACAGATCCTGGCAGACTTAGCACATGTTCTTGGGTTTGGGCACCCTGTTTTTTTTCACCCACTTATTTAGTGTGTATTGGGGGTGTGGCAGGGAATGCCTCTGGAGGTCAGAGGACAATGGTGGGAGTCGGTTCTTAACTCTCCCCTGAGCCGGGCGTGGTGGCGCACACCTTTAATCCCAGCACTTGGGAGGCAGAGGCAGGCGGATTTCTGAGTTCGAGGCCAGCCTGGTCTACAGAGTGAGTTCCAGGACAGCTAGGGCTACACAGAGAAACCCTGTCTCGAAAAATAAAAATAAATAAATAAATAAATAAATAAATAAAACTCTCCCCTGAGCCTGCTCACCTACCCGCTGCCATGTGCTTCCTGCCTTGCTGCGGGCCCATCTTTGCCCCTGCCCTTCAATGCCTCTCCCCTTAGCCTCCAGATTCTTCTGTTTTCTTTTGGGTTGTGCTGGGGCTGGGCCCAGGGCCATGCACGAGCTGGACAAGTGCTCTATCACCGAACAGAGCTGCTGTTACTGATGAGACCCCTGACTTCCCTCCTCGCTTCTCTCTCTTGAATTCCCGACGTGCTTGTGTATGCTTCCCTTGTTCTAGAATATTCTGAGAGTCCGTGCTAGGGTTTACACTTCCCTTCTTCATAGATGTCCGTCCATCTTCCTGATTTTAGAAAGATGATCTCTTATATGTCTAACCTTGCCATGGATATCTTTTTTGTTGTTGTTGTTGTTGTTTTTGTTTTTGTTTTTCGAGACAGGGTTTCTCTGTGTGCTCCGGCTGTCCTGGAACTCACTTGGTAGACCAGGCTGGCCTCGAACTCAGAAATCCACCTGCCTCCGCCTCCCAAGTGCTGGGATTAAAGGCATGCGCCACCACCGCCCGGCTGCCATGGATATCTTAATTATTGAGTCGTATTAAATTGTAATACTCTGGATTCAAACTAGTACTTAAGTGTAGTTATTCACAGAGTTGCAGAATGCAATTGTA
This sequence comes from Apodemus agrarius, assembly GCA_964023405.1. NCBI lineage: Eukaryota > Metazoa > Chordata > Mammalia > Rodentia > Muridae > Apodemus > Apodemus agrarius. The sequence continues at coordinate 7,300,070 of OZ030028.1, forward strand.
ACTGCGGGTGGTGTCGGCAGGGACAGTTCCTAAGGGATCACTCTACTTCCAAGCATGAGATTTGCAAAGTCTGACATCACCCAGGCCTTGGCAATAGCCACGCCCATTTTCAACATTTCACTTTGACTCTCTTGGTTTTTCTTTTCTTTTCTTTCTTTCTTTTTTTTTTTCTTTTCTTTTTTGGTTTTTTGAGGCAAGGTTTCTCTGTGTAGCCCTTGCTGCCCTGGAACTCACTCTGTAGACCAGGCTGGCCTCGAACTCAAGAGTTCTGCCTGCCTCTGCCTCTCGAGTTCACTGTGACTGTGAAAGCTGAGGGTCTGTTACTTCTTTCCTCGGGTGGTGTTTTTATTATCTGGGTCCTTTGGAGTTTTGTTTTGCTTTCTCTGGGTCTTATCAACAAATAAAGTAAGAGCCTTAGGTTGGAGAGACAGGTCAGTCTATAAACAGCTCGCAAGAGCCTGAGTCTGGATCCTTAACACCCAGTAAACGTAGGTGTGGGCTGTTGAGACAGGCAGGCAGGAAAGGACCCTGCCGCCATTTCTTGGGATGCCTGTGGTGGGAAGCAGGCGCTGACTCTCATAAGTTGTCCTCTGACTCATAGTTTGACCTGTATGCTCATAGGGACACACACGTTTCCACCCACATACATTCAATGTAAATAAAAATATAAAAGCCGGGCGTGGTGGCACACGCCTGTAATCCCAGCACTTGGAAGGGAGAGGCAGGCGGATATATATTAATTATATTTGTATAATAAATTATATATAATTTAACAATTATATATAATATGTAATATATACATAATTTAACAATTCTCTTTTTAATTTTAATTTAAAAATTTTTGTGAATGAGCATGGATGTTTTGCTCGCATGTATGTATGTGCACTGCATGCATGCAGTGACTGAGGGGGCCAGCAGAGGGTGTCAGATACACTGGAACTGGGGTTAGAGACAGCTATTTTGACAGCTGTCACATAGATGCTAGGAAGTGTATCCTCACTCTCTGCAAGAGCAGCAAGTGCTCTGAACCATTTCTCTGGCATCATACCAAAAAATCAGGTATTTTTAAAGCCAGATGTGGTGGGGCACACCTATAACCCTGGTACTGTGGAGATGGAAGCAGGTGGATTGGGTTTTCCTGGCCTGTTTAGTGGAATCAGTAAGCAACAGGTGCAGTGAGAGACACTGTCTCCAAACAATGAGGTGGAACACACACATGCTTGCACACACAAATACATGCATGCACACACTCAGATGCATGCATGCACATACTACATACACATGCACACTCCCACGTACACACACAGATGCATGCGCGCACACATGTATGGATGCACATGCACACTTACACTCATGCACACATGCAAGTACACACACATGCATGCACACACAGATGCATTCATGCACACACTACACACACGGGCATACATGCACGGACACACACATGCATGCATGCACACATGCACTTCTCTGTCACATGCAACAGAAGACAGTGGTGGAGTCAGTCAGGGAAGCTTCACACCCCAATCTTCCAAAACAAAGGCCTTCCTTTAAGAATGGTCACTTGCAGCCGGGCGTGGTGGCGCACGCCTGTAATACCAGCACTTGGGAGGCAGAGGCAGGTGGATTTCTGAGTTCGAGGCCAGCCTGGTCTACAGAGTGAGTTCCAGGACAGCCAGGACTACACAGAGAAACCCTGTCTCAACAAAACAAAACAAAACAAAAAAAAAAAAAAAAAAAAAAGAATGGTCACTTGCTAGCTGAATACAAATAAATTTGGGGTGGGTTGGTCCCCACCTTTCGCACTGAATTCTTCTCCCCAGCACTTGCTAACTTCTGCCAGAGAGACAAACCATTCTGTTTGCTCTGTTCATCTTAAGTCCCTCCACTAGCATTCAGGGCCCACAGAGAGATTATTGTTTGACTCAGTGCTATCACTCAACTACTTGTTTAGTGAATATGGGTTGAATGACTAACAGAAATCTGGCTTGAGCAAGTTCTCCAATTGGTTGGCTATAAGAGTTTCCTTATTTTGAGCATAAGGAAGTAAAAAATCCCCGAAGAAGGCCGGGCGTGGTGGCACACGCCTGTAATCCCAGCACTTGGGAGGCAGAGGCAGGTGGATTTCTGAGTTCGAAGCCAGCCTGGTCTATACAGTGAGTTCCAGGACAGCCAGGACTACACAGAAAAACCCTGTCTCGAAAAACCAAAAAAAAAAAAAAAAAAAAAAAACCAAAAAACAAAAAAACAAAAAACAAAAACAAAAACAAAAAAAAACCCGAAGAAGGAAAATGTAATTTAGAAGCATATTTGTGTCCATTTCACTCTCTGGATTTTTTAGGTTTGTCTTTTGGGTTAGACTTGTGTTTCTCTACTTTTTGGCCATAGAAGCCAAGAAGAGCACATCTTAAGCAGGAGAAAACTATCATTGTGAGGTAACCTCTCTGATGCCTATGTCACCTCCTTAGGCGACTTAACGGCACAGTAATCATGAGCCCCAGCTCTGGAGCATTAGCCCCGTGGGGACTTTTCAATAGGTCTCCATTGGTTATGATATTGATGCTGCAAGCTGGTCAAATCAAATTCCTCACGCTAACTGAGGGATATCTCATCAGCTCTCTGCTTGTCTGAGTAGTTGCCTTTGAATCGCATTTTAAGCCTGATTTAAAATAACCGAGCCCTGTCCACCTCCAGTGTGCATTTGAAATACCTAGGACAGGCAAGCCCTCACTTCCACACACCAGGTTCTGAGAAGGTCTCTGTCTCGTTTCCACTGTCTCCCCATGTGAGCCAGGCTGGCCTTGAACTTACCAACCTCCCAACTTGGCCTGCCCAGGACAGGGCTTACTATCAAGAGGCGCCATGCCTGAAAAGTCTCCCCAGGCTCTGGTGGCGGCCGGAGCACAGTGCTCTTCTGGTGAACAGCAGCTGCGGTCAGCGGATCCAAACCCCCTCCTAGCACCTTCGGTCTCCGCCATGTGTAACTTCTCTTCCCCATTTATATAGAACCCCACCTCCCCAGTCCCAGACCCCGTCCTGTCCATTACAACACGCTAGTGCTGAGAACCATGTTTTGAATGGAGCCGGGGTTCTCAGCCTTCCTAATGCCACGGCCCTTTAACCCAGTTCCTCATGCTGCGGTCACCCCCGACCAGAAAATTATCTCATTGCTACTTCATTACTGTAAATTTGCATAATGTTATATTAATGTTAATATTAACATAAACTACATATATTATTAATTATACATTAATAACATTTTATTAATGTTAGTAATGTTAATGTGGATCTGCAGGGTTTCTGATATGTGACCCCCCCACCCCCAAGGGGTCACTCCCCACAGGCCGGGAACCACTAAAACAGAGCAGGTGACTCGGGGTGCACACTGAAACTGAGCCTCACCTCCCTCTGAACTGACTAGACAGCCCTCTGTTTCTTTTTTAAAGATTTGGGTTTTTTTAATTTATGTGTGCGTCAGTGCACGTGTAGGCGTGTTCCCAGGGAAGCCGGGAGTGGGCTTTGGATCCCCTGGAACTGGAGCTGCAGGCGGCTGTGAGCCACTCATAAGTGTGAGTGCTGGGATCCAAACCCCTGACTCCGGCCAAGCTGCAAGCCCTCTTCACTGCGGCGCCTTCTTCCCGGCCTCTCTCCCCCGACAGCCCATCTTTTAGACAGCCTCTCACTGTTGCCCAAGGTGTCCTTGAACTCACTCTGAAGCCCAGACAGGCTTTGAAGTCCCCAGGAGTCCAAGACTTGAACTTGGAATCATCTTGGTTCATTCCTCCCCTCCCCCACTCCTCCACTAGGACAGGCTCAGTAATGGCAAGTTTTAGAGAAAGCATAGAAACCTGTTGAAATAAACTGTCTCTTCGAATCGGGCAGTCACTAGTGCCCAGTGAACCTTTCTGGATCGCTCTTAGTTTGAGCCCAGGGGTGGTTGTGTCCTAGATCCTAGATGTTCTGGTGGTGGTAGTGCCAGCCTTAAATCTCCTTTGGGTGGTCACTGGTCACTGGTTCAGAGGCAGGGGTGGGGGTGGGGGAACAGAGGGAGAGACAGACCTACACAGACACAGACACACACACACACACACACACACACACACACACACACACACACACACAGAGAGAGAGAGAGAGAGAGAGAGAGAGAGAGAGAGAGAGAGCGCAGATTGGCACCACCCAGAGGCACATGCACCTGCAAGGGCCAATGGGCGTCAGAACAGGAACTAGCGCCCCAGGCTGCTGGGCCTGATAGCACTGCGGGGCGCGCTCCTCACGCGGAGTCAGCCTTAGTTCCTCATAAGGATTTCTTGGGGCTTCCTGCAGGCTTTCCATACATGGGCTTCGAACAGAAGACGCCGTGGATTTGAGGAATAAAATGTGAAGTCAACCTGACTGCTCTTCTTCCTCCAGGACGGTGAGTGCCTCCTAACAGGGCGTGTCCCTCCAAAGCTCCCAGAGCTCCTAGGCAGAGAGATGAAGAGATGATAGCATAGCAGACGTTAACTGTGCGGCTGTCTTGATGGAGGCCTGTAGCCGGGGCTGGCGGGGCCCGGCCTGGTGTCTGCAGTTACTGCAGCAGCAGGCATAGGCCGAGGATGTCATCGATTTTTTTTACATGGTGTTTGTTTAGCTATTGCTTGTTTGTTCTCTTTGGTAGGAACTGAGAGTGGAGGGGGCTGGGGGGTGCTGGGGGCACTGGAAACTTGTTTTAGAACATTCCTTTCCCGAATGTCAAAATGCAAAGCCCTGTAAAGGGCTCTTGAGGCTCCCGGTCTGACCAGGAAGTGCTGCTCAAGTCTCACTTGAGTCTCCGTTAAGAACTTCCTTTCTCAGGATGAAGGCGCTTGACAGCCTAGCGGTGTCCTTGTCACTGACAGCCTAGCAGTGCCCTTGTCACTGAAGCTGATCTCAGCTTTATCTTTCAAAGAAAACTCTCCTCTCGGGCTCATTGGCTGCGGAGGTGAGATTAAATTTAAAGTCTCTCTCGCGTCGGCTCGGACATGGAAGGGCCTTCGTTCAGGAGGTCCACTGCGAGTAAACGTAGATGGTTTTTAAATTTTACATCAAATGTCTCGCCATAAAGCCACTCGTGCCGACACACCCTTCACATAAGGGAGCCGTTTAAACTTCCTGAATTTCACATGAGCACTTAGGGCCTTCACGCAGCGTCCAGCCTAAAGCTGAGAGCCGCTGTCAGCCCCACACACTCACTGTGTTTAATTAGTGGGTCAATGGAGTTCAGCTTCTGTGTTCGTCTTTGGAAACTTAGAATTTTTCGTTCTCCCTCTCCCTTGTGGGTGAGTAAGACCAAGGCCAGGCTGCCAACAGAGTGTCCCAACCTCGGCAGAAGAGCCCTTGAGGGGGACGACGAATGTGCTAACGGGCACCTCCTTAAAGGTGGGTGCAACCCACCTTAACTCACGCCCAGCGTCCCCTCCAGACCGTAACAGTATCACGTCCTATATTCCTTATGTCAAAGAGTAGGAAAACGGCCAAAGAGAAGCAGCGTCTCACACGCAAGTCCCGTCTTAGAGACACAAAGATCAAAGGGGTTGGCCAAAGTTTACTTCATTTTTCCTTTTTTTAAAAAAAATCATTTTAGTTACTAGGATTAGTTACTTACTAAAGGAGAAGAAAAAAATACCTTAGCCATGAGGTCATTAATTTCCGGGACAACTGTAGTCCATAAAATGAAATCAGAGGACTCAAGAAAGGAGGTAACTTTTTTTTTTATTAACTTTATATCCTGCTCACTGCCCCTCCTCCCAGTCACCCCCTCCCACTATCCTTCCCTGCTCCCCATCTCCTCTGTTAGGGTGACGGCCCCTCTGGTATCCCCCACACCCTGGCATCAACTCCCTGGGGGGCTAGGCGCACCCTCTCCCACTGAGGCCAGACAAGGCAGGCCAGCTAGAACATAACCAGGGACAGACAGACAACAGCTTTTGGCACAGCACGCGCACACACACACACACACACACACACACACACACACACCACTCTAGTTGTTTGGGACCCGCATGAAGACCACCGCAAGTTACACACTGGCTGCCTATGTGGCTGGAGGAACGGTGGGGGATAGGTCTAGCCCATGCATGCACTTTGGTTGATGGTTCAGCCTCTGAGAGCCCACAGCGTTGGGGGCAGGGTGGGGAAGGTAACCTTTCATGGACAGCCCATTACTTTGTATGTTAACGTTAGTCTAAGTAATTCTCCTCCGAGGGAAAGCTGCCTTTGCGACTCTTCGGCTCCTTTTATCCACTCTGCTAGGCAATAGGTACAAGGATTGAGGCAATGGCGTGGGCTGCCATGCAGCCCTGGACAAACTCAAGCAGGCGTCTTCCATGACTGATGTGTAAACCCATTGTTGTCATGTTGCGTGGGAGGCATTGATCCTTCAAGATGCGTGTGGTGGAGACTGCTCAGCTCAGGGGGAACGGGCTATCTGAAGAAAAGAGGAAATTAAAATGTTCAGATAACCTTTGAAATATGATGCCAAAGTGTGTGCGTGGGAGGGAGGGAGATGGACAGACAGACAGACACACTATGAATGGCAGTTTCTCAGAGAGCCTCCAGAATAGGCTGAATGTAGATTCAGTCCAAAAGTGTCCTGGTCTGAGCCGGGAGTGGGGAGAGGAAGTGGGCGGGGCCTCACCCGACAGACAGACAGATGACTGCAGATCTTACTTGAGTCAGGAAGGTGGAAGTCCCTGGCCACACCCCATCCATCTGCGCCTGTTGGTTTAGCCAGTGGCTGCCCTTCCTGGGTCCCATCCAGATGACGAGACTCACTCTCCCGAGTACGCGGACACGGCACGAGCTGTCCCTTCCTCTCTGGTTTCCTGTGGTCATAGTCCTTATCTCTGGCCTGCAGAGATCACACGGACCCTTTTCATGCAAGGCCACATGTTAGGGGGTTGGGGAGGCAACTTCACAGCAAGATGCTATATTTCCTCTTTTATTCATTACAGAGTTGGTTTTTGAGAAGATCCCTGTGCATGGGGACCATCACATGAAATGTTAAGTCAAAACCAAAAAAAAAAAAAAAAAAAAAAAAAAAATCCTGTGAAGGGGTCTGAAGTTGTAAGTTGTTCTGGTTTGGCCTTGATGATGACATAGAAGGAAGCTTTGCAGAGGAAGCGTTGATATCTGTGCCCAGGTACTCCAAAAAATGCAAAGGCAAGTTGTTTTTAATGGAGTCTTGGGAATGTATGTCTGTTGTTTATGTATACATACACACATATATCACACACACATATACCCGCCCAATGTACATATGTGTGTATACATAATTCATGCATATACTATAAATACACATACACATGTGTATCTGCACGTACACACCTGCTAACCTCACAGAAGCATGGGCCTCAAACTAAAACATGGGCATGGCTCAGAGTACCTTCTTCCCGAGATCATGAGGGGATTACACGAGGGTCAAAGTTGATCATATATCAAGGGAGGAGCCTGCGACTGATGTCTGGCGGCCATGTTCGTTCTTGCTGCTTTGGGGTAACACAGGTACCATTCACAGCTTTACCAGAAAATGACCGATCGTGTGCATGTATAATTAATATGTAGGGGTAAATAATTAATAATGAGTACTGCCCCACCAGGCCTCTACACCACGTCCCGGCGGGTCCAGCTCAGGCTGACTCTCACTGTCTCTTTCTGCCCGTCCCCTTCAGCTCGCTCTCACAGCATCCCAGCTGCTTCCGCTCTGCCATAGACTCTGTAAACGGCGGGAATCCCGCCCTCCCGCCCTACACACAAATACCCGGTAAAGCATGACTCTTAAATAGTTAACCAAATACATTTATGTATATAAAACTCCCAACTACATAATGCTGATTTACAAGGATAAAGGTCTTATCCCAATTTTCTAACCTCCCCAAAACACCAGAGATATGTCTGAAGCCATGTGAATATCAGCGCCTCCCTCTCTGTCCGCTCCTCTGGTCCACCCAGCCTCTCTCTCTCTCTCCCCCTGCCCCTCCTTCTCTTAGCTGCTCCTCCTCTCTTCCCTCCAATCACTGGCTTCTCACTGCCTCAGTGTAAATGGATAGGAAATATCTTGCAACATATATATGTATATATGTATGTGTATATATGCATATGCACATATGTATATATATGTGTATATATATATATATATATTTTTTTTTTTTTTTTAACCAAGAGGTCTTTTTTTAAGCCACACTGCATTTGCCCCACAGGTTGTCCAGTTACTGGACAGTCTCAGGGAACACTTTCTAAAGCACGCAGGTGCCATCTGACTGCCCTCATCAGCCCTCCACAGGCTGACAGCATCTCTCTTTTCATGTGTACCCTCTGACCTTGATGTGTGTGTCCTGCCAGACTCTGCCAGTAAGCCCCCGACTCCAGTATGGTCCCACCCACTTGTGCAACAGTTCAGGGAGTCGGAGACTCTGTCACTGGTGTTCTTGGTTCTGAGCGGCTGTCCCACCCGACCCCGCACTGTGGCTCCTGGTCAGCCCTCCCGCATTACTCTTGGTTTTAGTCACGTGTTTTTGGGCTTGGCACAGGAATGTGTCCCTCACCCTGTCGCCTCACACACCTGCTAGCCCCTTCTCCCAAGCCTTGGTGTCTCAGACTGAAAAAGGACGTGGGTGTGGAAATGGGACCTACTGGTCTTATCCATGTTCTCGTGTGCTCTGTGCTACCCTGGCCAGTCCGGGGGGGGGGGTAGGAGCTGGGGGCTGCAGAATTGACTATAGATTCAGTAATCATTAGTCAAAGGATAATTCAGTCCAACAAACTCAGTGTTAGCCTCGTTTCTTCCTCTTCCCCCCCCCCCACCAAAAAAAATGTCTTCTCCATTTGGTAGAACTCAGAAGAACTCAGGAGAGCCACAGGAAAAACAAAATATGTGTTTGTTTTCAAATTATTATGCATGCATGTGTGCATATTTGTTTGAGGGTATGAGGTTAAGGGAAGGCGTCCTCCTCCATCTGCCTCACCCAGTAGGGGGGTTACGGACACATCCCCGAGCCCAGCTTTCACATGGGTTTTGGGGATCTCACCCTAGTCCACATGCTGAGCTAGCCTGGTCCACATGCTGAGCTAGCTCTCTAGCCCAGAGTGTCGTTTGGTTTTTTTGTTTTGTTTTTAATTTCTCTTCTCTATGCAGTGTGTGTATTGGTTCCTCCTGCATAACCCATAGGGTTGAGAATGTATTTCAGCACTTTAGGTCAACAGGGGGGAAAAAAAGGCTTAGGGTTTGTTTTTTGTTTTTTTGTTTTTGTTTTTGAGTCTTTCTTTAGCAGACCCTGAAGATAAAGAAGGTATTTTTTGTTGTTTTGTCTTGGTTCTGGTGTCTTACTGTTTATCTGTGGGGAGTGCTGTCCTCTAAGGAGTCAGTAAACTTAGGTAAGTCGAAGACAGGATGGGCAGATTTTCCTGGGATGGTAGGTAAGCAGACATGAAGTAGGGTGATAAGGCGACACGGAGAATAGACTGACAAAACCAGAGATTCTGCTGCTTCGCTAAGGCTGCGGAGCCCTCGCAGACAGTCCTGACACTTGAAAATCTGCAGCTCTCTCTGTAGCACGGCCCTCTTGTCTCCTGCTTCTGGATTCCTCTGTGTCTGCCTTGTATCTGGGAGCCCCTACTTAAGACTTTCTCAGCCCTGCTGTAGAAGTTAAACTGTCCTCTGTGTCCCATTCTGACTCAGTCCCCTGTGTCTTCATTCATGGGTCACCATAGCTGTCTCTCTCTATCCTGGTCTCTCACCCCCCTTCCCCTCTCTCTTCTCCCCCCCCCCCACTCCCACCCCCGCCACTCATACCCAACAACTTTTTTGCTCCTCTGCCTTTTGTTTTAATTTGAGACAGGGTCTCATGGTGTGTAGGCCAGGCTGGCCTTGAACACTTCTGACTGTTGAGAACTCCGCCACGCCCAGGTACACAGGCTTCTTCAAATGCCACTGAGCTCTGCGTCCTGAGCCTCTGAGGTTCCCACTTTCCACTCCGAGGCTCTCCATGCCCTTTCTAATCTGTCCCCAGAGTGTTTGTCCAGCCTCACTTCCTCTGTCCTCCAGCGGGCGGGTGGGCGGGCAGGCAGGCCTCTGCGGTCAGTCAGTCAGTCAGTCAGTCAGTCAGTCAGTCAGTCAGTCAGTCGAATGTTCCAGGCTTGCCACCCCACTGGTACCAGCGCTTGTTATTTCACCAAAAGTGATTCTGGGCCTCAGACTTTACCTTTTCTTCACGGCGGCCAGAGTCAGGCTCACTTCCTGTTCGAGTTTTCCCCTGCCTATTTCTGTTGTCTTTTTGCTGAGCCAGGGTTTCCTGGAGCTCAACCTGGCGGTTCTCTGGGTCATCAAAGCTGCCCATGGATTCTCCTGCCTCTACCTCCTAAGCACTAGGATTTCCTGCAAGCTCTCACTACAGAGTCCCCGGTCAGCCTGGAACTCCCACATGTAGATCAGGCTGTTTTTGAACTCCCAGAGATCCCCTTGCCTCTACCTCCTGAGTGTTGGGAGTTTAAAGGCATGTGCCACCACGAGGCTTGGCTTCCAGGTGGCTTTTAATTTATCAAACCAAAGAAGAAAACTGTGTGCCCACATCACTCGCTCTCATAGCCATCAGCATGGACAATCACTAACTTTCTGTCTGGTTCTGGACACTTCATCGTGTGTGGGATTGGGCCGCACGTGGCTGTGTGAGTCTGTGAGAGCCTCCACTTTGCATGGGTTTCTTTTCTTTTTCTTTTTTTTCTTTTTTCTTTTTCTTTTCTTTTTTTTTTTTTTTTGGATTTTTGGATTTGGTTTTTTCAAGACAGGGTTTCTCTGTATAGCCCTGGCTGTCATAGAACTCATTCTGTAGACCAGGCTGGCCTCGAACCTGCCTCTGTCTCCCAAGTGCTGGGATTACAGACATGTGCCACCACTGCCCGGCTTGCATGATGTTTTCTAGACACATCCATGTTGTAACATGTGTCACCTGGGTAAATAGTTCATTCCCTTTTAAGACCAGTGGTGTATGCGGGTGACATCATTTCCTGTGTATTCATCAGTTGATGGGCACTTGAGATGTTTCCATTGTGAGTGTAGCATTGATGTGAACATCCACATATACATTGGTGTATGTGTGTGTATATGTATGAATGTGTGTGTATACGTGTGTTTGTGTGTGTACAAATGTGTGTACATGTTTCTTTGTGTGTTTATTTGTGTTTGTATGTGTGTGTTTGTATATGTATGAATGTGTGTGTACAAATGTGTATATACATGTTTATTTGTGTATTTGTGTTTGTGTGTGTATATGTGTGTTTTTATGTGTGTGCTTGTGTGTGTATGTATGAATGTGTGTGCACGTTTGTGTGTGTATATGTGTTTGTGTGTATATTAATGTGTGTGTACATGTTTGTGTGTGTGTATGCTTGTGTATGAGTATGTGTGTGTGCTTACACACACACACCTGCCCACAGAGAGGCAGAATGAAGGCATGGGATTCCCCGGCTTTGGAGTTACAGATGATTGTGAGCACTGGAGTTGCGGAGAGCATGAAGCACTCCTTATGGCTAAAGCTGTCTCTGGCCCCCATGTAGACGTTCTCATAGGAGCATATGTTTTCAATTCTTTGGGGAGTGGGTTTGCTCATAATTATTTTTGTAAAGTAACAGAAATGAAAATTCTTTAAAAATCATCCCTCTTCATTATTCCACACACATGCACAGAATACTGTTTATTTAGTTAGTTGGCCTCCTGGATCTTTTCAGCAGAAACAAGACAGACACGAAACTTCAACTTGAGTCCTGGACAGATGGTCTTTAATTCTGAGCAAATGGTCCCCGTTGCCTGCCCCCATGAGGACACTGCGCAGAAGGCATGCCTGGCGTCCTATGGCCAGTCACAAGTAATGAAGTTAAGGAGCGCCCTTGTCATTTAAAGAGAGGATGCCATCAGGAAGTCGTCAGGGTGCTTCTTTACACTTAAAGAGAGGATGCCATCAGGAAGTCGTCAGGGTGCTTCTTTACACAGGGGAGAGCAGCTTCACACCGTGGCGATGGAATCTGTACGAAGTCCCAAAGGCTGGCCAGCTTTTCATCAGGTGTGGCAGGCCGTGATCAATGCAGGCTCAGAGAGTTCAGAGGGTGTGAACAAAGCCGGGACTTAGGGACAGTGGGGAATCAAAGGCTTTTTGAATCACATCGCAAGAAGTTTGAACTCTGAACCTCAGATAGTGGGGAGCCATTTGAATAGGAGAGACCAAGGCAATCAGAGCCTTTGAAGGAGCACTCCCAGCCAGCTTGCCTAGTGACTTCAAGGAAGGAAGATCGGGAATGAGAATTTGGACTTGGGTTCTGGAGCGAGGGCAGCCTCACTGGAAAAGAAGAAAAGCAGCCTGGGAGAGACTGAGACTAGGGAGTCCAGAGAGAAGGGAAGTCGCTCAGCACAGGCTCCTGTGAGGAAGGGCACCCTCCTCACAGACCCCAGGGGACCCCAGGGAGGAAGCAGCCAGAGCCAGAGAGGAGGGCCTGCCCAGAGGGTTCCAGAAGAGGCCGCAGGAGAATCCTTGAGATGGGGCTGCGCTTCGGGCAGGTTGGAGCTGAGTTGCTGGGAGCCTGTTCCTGTCAGGGAAGGCCCCTCCCTCTGCAGAGAGCAGAGGAAGGGTGGGTGAGCAGGTCGAAGGGGAAGGCACTCAGGGGCCATTTGTGGTCCTGGCTGAGACCTGGCTAACCTGAAGAGAGGGGCTGGGGATAGGGAGGGAGCGACTGGGGAGCAGAAGAAGCTCATGGCCTGCGACTCCAGGGGCGGGGACTGACTACTTAGGAGCAGAGTGAGTGAACATCTTCACTGACAGGAGGCACTTGAGGCCAGTGGAGAGAGAACTGGCCCGTCCTCTGAAGGGGTCCCTTCCTAGGTCGCTAGGACACAGAGCTTCCCTTATTCTTTCAAATGTAATTCCTGTGGTACAACTGCACACGCAGCCAGCCACTGTCTAGGCTCTGTAGACTGAAGACTTGTAATGGTGGGAAGGCAACCGTAGTCATCCTCTTTAGGAATGTAGTTCCTAAACCCTCAGCTCCACATTTTAATACTGACCTTTTGCTTCCCCGTAAAGGTGTCCCAGAATAATAATATTCCGTGTTGTCTATAGGTCGTGTGAGTGGAATTAGAGAAGGGTGGTCTTTAATTCGGAATGACCTGACCCAGGAGACTGGCACCAGGCGGGCGAGCGTGGAGTACAGCAGGCGTCAACAGGATGACTCTTATTTGGGTGGGGCAGAGGGGAGTGGGACTGGACAGTAATAACACTCGAATGGAACTGTAGAACTGTAGAGCCTCTGCTTAGATGCTCTAAAAGCAGTTCCTCATCGGCTGGTTCTGGGGGTTCCCGTCAAGAAGGCCCAATGAGCGAGCAGACATGGGAACTGAACCTACCTTTCCTCTCTCCAGAAAAGGATGGCAGTCTCTGACCCAGAGTAGATCTCATATACTGTCTTTTAAAGGCAGTGTCTCACTGTGTAGTCCTGGCTAGCCCAGAACTGGTAATGTAGCCCAGGCTGCTCTTGAACTCAGAAATTCGTCAGTTGCTGCCTCCTCCTGGACTGCTGGGGGTCAGGCCTTATAAGCAACACATTCCTCTGGCTTTGATCAGTGGGGTATATTTGTAAGTAATTACAAGATACAAGTCACATCCTATCCCAGATGTATTTTGCATAGAACACCCCAGACTCTTTTGTAGTTTTTAAAGTAGGAACTAGGGTGGCTGATGTCATACAGATTTTTACCTTCCTGTATATCGACAGACATTCCTCTTTTGGTCATAAACATATGTCTTCCATCTCATTCCCAAGCCTGCATTTTTGTTGCACAGATAATCACGTTAGCTTTTTTAAGTCTTTATTGTTACAAATGTTGAAAAGAGCTCTTTAGGGTCTCTGTCTGTCTCTCTCTTTCCTCTCTCCCCTTTTCTCCTCCTTCCTCACCTCCACACCATACATACACACACACAAACACCATACACATACCCCCACACACACACATACCACACAGATACAGCACACATACACACACACCCCACCTCACATATACACATATCACATGCATACAATCCACCCCACACATAGCACACAGATACACCACACACACACACCACACACACCACACATACACATACTATCACCACCAATAATTCTATGTGCAAAAAAGATTCACAGCAGTTAAACCCTCAAGAGCTTGCTTTCCAGAAACTCGGGCTCTTTGTCTTTTCTCCAGACAGGCTGGGAGAGCAGCAGCGTTACAGTGTCCTGAGAGGGACTCCCTCACTTCCTGGCTGCATGTCCCCCTTGTGTGTCCTCCACCCACCAGACATGCAAGCCAGGGTCTGACAGTTCCTCCAAGCTTCTAGGATTTGAAAGGGTGTGGCCCTATCTCCCTGGACACATGGCTTTTTTTCTCTGCCTTCATCAGGCCCAGACAAGCTCTCACCACATTTCTTCCCAAGTCCTGTCACCACCCTTCCTTCCTCACACCCCTGCCTGGTCTGTTTTTACTGGAGTTTGACATTCAGAGCTCTTTGTTGTAACCTCTCCAGTGTGCTGACTAAGTAAGAAGTATTGTCCAAAGGGCCAATTCCTAATTAGTGACTATTTCTTACCTATATGGCTATGCTTCAGTTTCTTTAATCTAAAATATATATATGATATATACATATCATATAATATATGTATATGCACATAGTTATATGTAATTATATATATTTATATACCTATTATATACATCATTTATATATACATACAATTATATATATATATGTATATATATATATATATACACATATTTATGTGTACGTGTGTTTTGCCTGCATATGTGTCTACACCCTCACGATGTGCCTAGTATCATGAGGAGGTCAGAAAGGGTATCATACCCCTTTGAACTGGAGTTATAGATGGTTGTGATCTACTATGTGGGTTCTGGGACCTGAACCTAGGTCTTCTTCTTCTTCTTCTTCTTTTTTTTTTTTTTTTTTTTTTTTTTTTGGTTTTTCGAGACAGGGTTTCTCTGTGTAGCTCCGGCTGTCCTGGAACTCACTCGGTAGACCAGGCTGGCCTCGAACTCAGAAATCCACCTGCCTCTGCCTCCCAAGTGCTGGGATTAAAGGCGTGCGCCACCACCACCCAGCCTGAACCTAGGTCTTCTAAAAGAGCAGCCAGTGCTTATAACCACAGGGCCATCACCCCAACCCAGCGGCTCTCAGCCTGTGCGCCATCATATCAGATACTTAATTACAATTCATAACAGTAGCAAACAATTACAGTTATGAAGTAGCAGTGAAAATAACTTTATGGTTGGGGTCAGGACAGCAGGAGGGTCGGTGGCAGCATTGGTTGAAAACTGCTCTCCAGCCCCTTATTTATTCTTCTCTTACAAATATTTGTTTCTTTGTGGGAAAACACACATGTAGAGATCAGAGGACAACTTGCAGGAATGGTTTCTCTCCTTCTACCATGGAGGTCCCATAGTCTGATCTCAGGTTGACTTAGCCGCAAGCCCCTTTACCTCCTGCGCCGTCTCACTAGCCCTATTTAAGTTTCAAGGTTTTGTCCTGATCTGATTGAAGAATATAAGTATCTCCATTCACACATTGAGTAGAAACCGCTTCCAAACACTAGATCTGACTGTACGGGGTGGTCTGTTAGCATTTTACTCAATGGCTAGGGGCCAACTAAGCCTCAGAAGCTTGCTGGGAATCTGCAACTGGCTAACACCTTAAGAAATCAGATTAACAGTCTGATTACTCTGGTCAAGGTGAAGAGGTGAGTGGGCATTAAGGAGAGGACTGAGCACTGAAGACGCCCGTTGTCGCATGACACGGAGGACGCATGTCACCCTGTGACACTGAGGACGCATGTCATTGTGTGACACAATAGAGCAGACTCCAAGCTTTGAAAAAGCAAAACAGAGATGCAGAGCTCTGAGCGGGGACCTCGAGGCTGCTGTTCCCACAGCCACAGCGCCCCCTGCAGTGTCAACGACGCCTACACCGGTTGCTCCGGACTCAGGTTGCAGCTAAGGCAGCCTGTGACAAGTGCCTCCTTCCACTGGGTTCCATCGTGAGCCAAGCATGGGCAAGTAGTTGGTTACAGAACATCGCTGGGCAGGTGTGCTGGTGCCCACCTTTAGCCCCACACTCACAGACAGAGGCGGGCTGGTCTCTGGTGAGTTCGAGGTCAGCCTGGTCTATGGAGTGAGGTCTAAAAGAACAAGTTGGCATTGCCTTGTGTGTCAGGTTTCTAACCGTGTGATAAAGTGCTCCTGCCAGAGGCTCATCTCTTCCACGGTGTGCCCATCCTGGCAAATACGAGGAGGACAATGCTGTGCCCTAAGAGGCAGGTGAGGATGGTGGGTGCATCCGAACATGGTACACGGGTCACCTCTGTGCTGTCTCACGAGAATATAACAAGTCGGGTCTGTCATCACTGCACAGGGATCTGCTGGGCCACATGTGCCTCTACCCACTTTCACGCCACCGCCAAACAACCAAGAGCTTGCATCTATGGATTGTGATAAGTCAAGGGGAGAGTTTGGATGGGACACAGGGACATGGGGACACAGGGACACGGGGACAGAGGGCAGTGAGTGCAGAAGACACTGGGAGAAGATGAGGGACGTCACTGCACGGTAAAGATGAACTGGGGCCAAGTCATGCATTCGTTTTGGTTTTCAAGTCAAACTAATTGCGTGGTGGTTTCATGCGGTGACACCCTCATACCTTAGTCTTCCACGCACACAGGGACTCATGGGTGTACCAAATAACCAATATTATAATGGTAATGCTTTTGTACCATCTAAATATTTATTTATGGGGTGCTGGGAGTGTGTGAGTGTTCTGGAGGATAGAGGACAGCTCTGGGAGTCAGTTCTTACCTCTACCTGCGAGCTCCAGGGACCTACCTCTGTGCCTCTGGCTTGGCAGCAGGCACCAACCATCTAGCCAGCCCCTCAGCAGTCCTCTGGTCCTCTGAGCACCCCCCCATCACCAGGCAGAGGGTGGAAGATGCCGAGTCTGAGCACCAAGAGCGTCCCATCTTCACCTCTTATAATGCTTCTGCGAACAGGACGCACCTGCCCGACTACCTTCTCCTGTGAGCATGGGGTTGGCTGCAGGAGGGACAAAGTGGCCCTCTGAGCCCTCGAGATGCCCGGCCTCTGTCCTGCTGAATAGAAGGCCAGAGATTGCCTGTGTGAGGTGGTTCTTTGCAGCTAGTTTGGAGGAAGGAGTCATTAGTGCATCGTCTTTCTACCTCTCTCGGCCTTGACCAGAGCAGACATTGTTGTCTGTTGCTTGTTGGAGGCCGGGGATGCAGGTCTCTCTCATCTCCAGATTGGCACATAGCAGACGTGATACATCATCGCGTCTCTCTGGCCCTGAGGTCCCCCGCCAGGCTCTTTCTGCCACTGAGAGCCCTCCTGGAATTGTCTGCAGAATTCCTTCTGAATGGGAAGTTGAGTATGCAGCTTAGAAACCTACATGGCCTGTTTTAACAACAACAACAACAAAATTAACACACTTGTCTCTTGTGTGTGTGTGTGTAAGTGTATCCCACGGTGCAAATGTGGATGTCAGAGGACAACCTGTGGGAGTCAGTTCTCTTCTTGTTCTCGTGGAAGTCCCAGGAATCCGACTCAAGCCACATTCAGGGGCAAGCGCCTTTTCCCACAGAGCCACCTCTCGGGTCCCCTGGTTAACAGTAAACAGTGCTGACAACGATGATGCACGATGCGGGTTCTGAGGCGGACCTGTCACTTCACAGCCGTGTGGAGTTTTAGTCACCAGGAATGTCTGCTAACTAGGAAACTTTCTTAACATAAACAAGTGCAGAAGGAAATTTAAACTGTGTGATTTGGTTTTGGTTTTGTTTTAAAAAAAAAAGCACAGAAAATGGTAAGCTTTGTTGTAGAAATGATTTAATCCCAACCTGGCATTCCTACCCCGCCTTTGACCATTTAGTTTCCGGATAAAAGACGCACACACCTTTCTATTTACAATAAGCCTTAGTCAGCACTGGAGCTGGGCAGATCTTTACCCTCCGTGCTGTTAGAATCTCTGTCCTGTCGATAGCCCGAGTTATCCCTCACGATGTCTCATCTGAGCTGCTTGTCACTCCGACTGGCCAGCCCTCAGGGCCACGTTTTCCTGAACTCACCTAACCTGCGGCTTCTCCTTCCTTCTCCTGCACCTCCTTCTTCTCCTGTGGTTCTTCTCCAACCCCAAGCCAGGGAATCCTAAACCCTACCTGTCTCTTCTGCCCGGCTATTGGTTGTTGGCATCTTTACCAATCAGAAATAACTTGGGGGCAGGGTCCCTTAGCATCTGAGCACTTTCTAAGCGCTGGGGCAGCCAGTCGGGGGCCCAGGCTGGCACCAGGCCAGCCCACTGCAGCGTCTCAGCCCTTCCTTGCCTTTCTGTAAGTGCCAGCCAGCAGGCAGTTCGCATGCTGGGAGAGCCGTCTTGAGTCCTTTTTGATTTTTGACAGACTTGAGACAGCTCAGCGAGTCACTCAGAGCAGCCGCAGACTTGAGATCCCCTCACCTGGGTGCCTCGCACAGCTGGGATTACAGGCCTGCTAGTGCAGGCCTCAGTTCTGTTCAACTTGAGCAGAGGTGGGCTGGCCAGAATAAGGGGTCTCATGGAAGCCCTTCCGGATGGGCACCCTCCCACAAGGATCTCTCAGTATATAAGCAATGGTGGAGCCTTTGGTTGAATTAATCCTTGCGTGATATAATCTGAAGTCCGTTATATCAGTTCATTTAGTTTTCTGAAGGCAGAACGAACGAATTCTTGTTTAAGACTGGGGGGGGAGGCGCCTCACTGTGTAGCTCTGCTTGGTCTGGAACTTGCTCTGTGGACCAGGCTTACCCTCAGACCCACTTATCCGTCTCCCTCCCTCCTGCAGAGAGCAAAGACACATGCCACAACCCGCACAAGGTTTGATTTTTTTTTTTTTTTTGCGACTTCTTTTGTGTTTTATGGATTTTTTGAAATGAGAGTTTTGAGCAGTTTCACATGGTTAAGTAAATACAGGAACTGCCTTAAACTCGTCCCCTGCTCTGATCCTCCCACCTGTCCACGCTGTTGTGTAAGACTCCGCTTTTGGAATATTATATCATCCAGCAGCCGAAGATAGCTAGCTGAGCAGTGACAGACAGCAAGGCAGTTCCTCTCTGTGTCCTGAGGAAGAAAATTGTCTCTCTGTCATCCACCCTGCTCCAGCTATGTCCTTGTACTAAGCAGTGGGGAGGGCGGGCTTTGGGGGGTCTTGGGGGGGAAGGAACAAGACACAATGGCCTCAGGCTACACTGCTTTCTGTAATAGCCTGGGCTTTTATAAGAGTGATTGTTTTGTTGTTGTTGTTTTGTTTTGTTTGTTTGTTTGTTTTAGTTTTTTTGAGACAGGGTTTCTCTGTGTGGTCCTGGCTGTCCTGGAACTCACTCTGTAGACCAGGCTGGCCTCGAACTCAGAAATCCGCCTGCCTCTGCCTCCCAAGTGCTGGGATTACAGGTGTGTGCCACCACGCCCGGCGACGTTTTGTTTTTTTTATATTGGTTTTTGTTTTGTTTATGTAAGTACACTGTAGCTGTGTTCAGACACCCCAGAAGAGGGCGTCAGATCCCATTACAGATGGCTGTGTGCCACCATGCGGTTGCTGGGAATTGAACTCAGGGACCTCTGGAAGAGCAGTCAGTGGTCTTAACCACTGAGCCATCTCTCCAGCCCGAGTGACTGTTTTTTCAAGTGGGAACAAAAGAGCGTCTTACAGGACGAGTGTGTGAGGGAAACTGGAGCTCAGGCGTGTGAGCAAAGGTGGCCGTGGAGCTGGGCGTGAGGAAACGGAGCCACACACGTGGTAGGAGGGGAAGGCTAGCACGCAGTGTCAGTGGACAGCAGGCACGAGTGAAGCAAGACTGTGGTTCTAAAGGAGCGACAGTCAGCATGGGGGCTGGAGAGACTGCTCAGCCGCTGAGAGCCTGGCTGCTCCACGAGGACCCTGGTGCAGTTCCCAGCATACACACACAGCAACTCACAAGGTAACGCCAGTCAGGGCATCTGGCGCCCTCTTCTGGCCCCCATGGCCACGCACACACATGGCACACACATGCATGCAGGCAAAAATCCCATTCACATAAAATGAAATTTTTTTTGTTTTGTTTTGTTTTTTGTTTTTCGAGACAGGGTTTCTCTGTGTAGTCCTGGCTGTCCTGGAACTCACTCTGTAGACCAGGCTGGCCTCGAACTCAGAAATCCACCTGCCTCTGCCTCCCAAGTGCTGGGATTAAAGGCGTGCGCCACCACGCCCGGCTAAATGAAATTTTTAATTAAAAAAAAAAACACAAACACAGAATTTTTTTTTTTTTTTTTTGGTTTTTTTGGTTTTTCGAGACAGGGTTTCTCTGTGTAGTCCTGGCTGTCCTGGAACTCACTCTGTAGACCAGGCTGGCCTCGAACTCGGAAATCTGCCTGCCTCTGCCTCCCAAGTGCTGGGATTAAAGGCGTGCGCCACCACCACCCGCATCTATTTTTTAATATGGCAACCAGACTTCACAGGTTCAAATCATACTGATAATAAGTTATATTTTATAGCGATTTGTTTTATTTTACTTTATTTTCTTATCCTAAGGATCGAAGCCAGCATTTTATACATGCTAAGCAAGTCCTCTGTCCCTGAGCCTGAGCCCTCCCCTTCCCCCCCAGACCTTGAGGAGTTTATAAAGCATTTCTCTGTGAGGGCTTGAGCAGGGTGTGGTGACTCATGCCTTTAGCCTCCACATTCTGGAGGCAGAGGCAGAGGCAGAGGCAGAGGCAGAGGCAGAGGCAGAGGCAGAGGCAGAGGCAGGGAAGCTCTGAGTTTGAGGCCAGCTGGGGTTACAATGTGAGACCTTGTCTCAAAAAGTGGGGATGCTCAGAGAGTCCCCTAAAATCAGTTCATTGCACCCTCATTTTATAGGAAGTGGCAAGCTGGATGTCACAGGGCTAAGCCCACGGTGTAACCAGGGCATATGTCCGCCTCGTGTGCTCATTGGCTCTCGCATTAACACTGCAATGGGAAGCCACTCCCCATGCTCCATTCCGCAGGAAGTGGAGGGAGCCACAGCTTACCTGTCTGTCCTGTAATTATTCCTGTAAAAACACGCATCACCTGTAATGTACTCTGGGTGAGACTCTTCCCTGGCTCTGATATGAAGGGAGGGCTGGACTTCTGTGACTGCAGGCACTCGGGCACAGGTGGCCCTGGCTCCATCTTGTTCTTTCCCAAGGAAACAGTGTCTCCCATTTCACAAGGTTTGTGTAATTTCACACTTAGGAAGATAAACCAAACCGGGCTGTCCATCAAGGGTGCTGCCTCTGACTTCCCCACCCCTTTTGCACCCCCACTTCTCTCTCTCCCTCTCTCCCTCCTTCCTTCTCTCCCTTTTCTCCACAGCCTTCTTTCTATTGACCTCCTATTCTGCTTGGAGTGTTGGACCTGGGTCTCTCCTCCCCCTCCCCCTGCTATAAATCAACCATCTGAAGTTGAACAAGTAACTGCCCGATGGCCCACTTCCTCTTTGTGACGATTTCCGTTTCGCCCCGCTATCAACGGAGCCCAGATAGAGCAGAAGCCACCCCACATCTTAACCATCAGGCCTGCATCCCCGCCGTGACAGTACAGCTCGAGTCAAGAGCCCCAACGCTGCCTTAAGAAAGCACAAAGCTGCTTTGTCAAGTGCTGTTTCTTTAACCAATACCTAAGACATAAAAACTACATGGAAACAACAAGCCGTGTAAGTAGGTGCGTCCTAAATGTCCTTTGGAAATGGACCTTTCCCTACCACAGGTGAATACCATTCCGTGGAGTGTCTGAGAAGACACCAGGAGTTCTTCGTACAAAAAAAGAGTCAGATAATGCCCCACCCAGGCCTCACTACCTTGATGTTAGGTGAACAAGGCTCTGAGACCCTCTCTCTGGAGTCTCGAATGCAGTCCTTAAGCTAATGTTTCTCACCAGTTTCTTTGACTCTTCATGAGTGAGGTTTTGATTTTATTTTGTCTCTGCATAGAAATAAATTGTGGGGAGGGAAGGGAGGTGGGGGATAGGAAATGAAGAGCAGGCTTTACATCAGGACCTCTGTCTTTATGGTGTAGGAAGTTCCCACGCTGAAACATTGATACATCTGTGTCAAAAAATAGAGATTGCATAGAGTCTGTCCATATTGTTGGCCCAGAATTGTAACCTAGTGTCAGTCACTGATGGTGTACTGTCTTCTCTCTGTATTTAGGGGAGTTAAAAGGCAAGTAACCTAAATTGCTATACCTGTGTTTTCAGATCAGACACATGGGCACTCAGCAGACGTGGCTGAGTGCACGTGTTTATGCAAATCCCATTCTGCTGTGCCCCCCCCATTCCTCCCAGCACCACTTTGGAGACCTCAGCAGGACTCGTAGAGGAAATACTACACTAAGAGGCTGTTTGTTTCCTGGGTCCCTTGGTTCTCGCCATCCTGCAACAGTTGGTAGCTGATGGAAGGTCACTTTCCATTTTAACCAGAGTGACCCTCCTAGAGCAGGCTGAAGTCCCAGAGAGCAGCAGGCAAACCTCTCCGTCCCTCCCCCCCCCCTCAGTGCAGCACACACAAAGTGGGAAATCCACTCCTGCACTTCATGGTCATTTTGGGGAGAGCTTAGCATCAACCCTAATCTCTGACTTGAGGGCTTACCTGGCATGCGCAAGGCCCTAGGTAGTCCTATTCCCTAGCATTCTCTGCGCGCACACACACACAGATACATATATACACAGGTTGATTTTTTTTATTCATTTCCTAATCACACTCTGAAGTGGTCCTTTTTGACATTTTGCTGGATTAAAAAAAGTGTTATTGTATCTTATGTATAGATGGTATGAGTGCCTGAGTGTATGTATGCACATATGTATATGTATGTATATGTATGATATGTGTACCTAGGGTATGTATATGTACCATGTGCACGCCTAGTGCCCTGGGGTGGCGCAGAAGTGGGTGTCAATCCCCTGGAGCTGGAGTTACCGGTGGTCGTGAGCCTCCCTGTGTTGGTGCTGGAAACTGAATGTGGGTTCTCAGCGAGAGCAAGGTGCTGGTTAGATTTTTGGTTTTGGTTTTATTTAATCAACTTGACATAAGCTGGGCTCATCTGGGAAGAGGGCCCCTCAGTGAAGACACCTCCATCAGACTGGCTGCACGCAAGCCTATGGGGGCATTTCTTTGATTAATGATTGATCTATGAGAGCCCAGCCCACTGTGGGTGGCCATCCCTGGGCTGGTGGTCCTGGCTTCTGTAAGAAAGCAGGCCGAGCAAGCCAGTAAGCAGTGCCCTCCATGGCCTCTGCATCAGCTCCTGCCTCCAGGTGCCTGCCTTAAGCTCCTGCCCTGACTTCTTCCTGTTTACAGTAGATGCTGCAAGAGGAAAGAAGGCCTTTCCTCTCCATGTTGCTCTTGGTTGTGGTATTTATCACCACAGTAAAAACCCTAACCGAGACCAGCAACAAGTGCTCCTAACTCCAGACCCCATTTTCTTGTATTTCAAATGTTCCAGGATCAATCTGAATCCCTTCACAATCTGGGTCTCCGCACCCAGAATCTTGCTTTTCTCCATTTTAGCTCCTGAGGCAGGAACCCAAGTCCCAGTGAGCAGAGCACCGCCCCAGGGGAGGCGGCCCCCACGGCTCTTCAGGCAGCAGATGTCACATATGGGTAAAGCAGGTCTCGAGCCCCAAACACAGGCGTGCCTTTGCCAGGCCGTCAGCATGCTTCCGAGCCACAAACGAACGCTGTCTCCAGGCCTTCCATGGGCATCACACCAGCCTCCAATACACTCTGGTTTTGCTGGAACCTTCTCACCTGCTTAAATGATTGACTCAGATCATCTTTGCCCAAATACTGTCCTCTGTCTCCCTGTACTCCAGGGTGGCTCTCCCTTGGTTTAATATCCTTGAGGACAAGGCCTAGCATGGTCATAGCGGTAACTCTGAGGCTCGCCATTGAAGCCTGGCACCTACAGACATTAAACAAGTATCTGCAAAAGAAATGGTGACACTCCAGGGGAGGGCTCTTAGCCACTTTCCCATTTCTTTCAGACTTAAAAGCCATTATGAATGCTGTAAGCCAAAATACTCACAGGTCACCTGATTGACACCACGCTGAGTAACAAGTCCCAAGTATTTGTTTGTATTTTAAATCTGGAACTGGGAGAATGGATTCTTGAGAAACTAACATTTGAAAACAAAACGGCAACTGCCACTCATTAGTGAGTATTTCTGCGATATCTGAGGGTTTTTTTGTTTGTTTGTTTGTTTTTGTTTTTGTTTGTTTGTTTGTTTTTTAATCTGTATTCTTGTTTTTTGTTTTTTGTCTTTGAGATAGGGTCTTGCTATGTAGTCCAGGCTGGCCTCGAATTGATGATACCCCTTCCCAAGACTCCTAAGTGGATGTCACATAACTGTTTTAATTATCATTATCACAGGGGATGTCTGTGCCCCAGTGCCCGTGCAGAGGCCAGAGGGCCGCTTTGAGAACTTGATTCTTTCCTTTCACTGTCTTAAGGCATGTCTGCCTCTCTGTGTACTCTAATCTAATTGCCCAGAGGTTTGTGCACTTCCCCTGTTTCCACTCCTGTCTCAGCATAGTAAAATTAGGATTGCAGGCGTGCACAACACTTCTAAATTTGGGGTGGGGTTCTAGGCTGAACCTCAGGTTTGCAGGCTTGTGCCCCAGGCAGGTTCCCTACTGGCCCTAACAGCTCTGTCTTGTGTATGTGTATCTGTATATGCAGTACCTAGAGAGGCCAGAGAGAGCATCAGATCTGTTAGAATTGGGGGAGGGGGGTTTACAGACAGCTGTGAGCTGCCGTGTGAGTGTTGGGAATTGAACCTAGGTCCTCCGACTGCCCTTAACTGCAGAAGCATCTGTCCAGCTTTCCTGTTCAATAGTTTTTGATATTAAAATATTGTAGTTGTAGAGCTTCGCACTCTAGTGGAGAGGAAGGCCCTGTGCCGTACTCCCAAGAAATTGGTGAGGGAGGAGGTGCTGGACTCCAAGCACGAAGTCTGGGGATTTGTTTGGATCTCTGTCCATATGTTGAGTGTGTACTATGGGGAGGACCTTCTTCAGCCTCTGCACTAAGTGTAGAGGAATGTGTGCACACAGCCACGTAGTAAGTGGGAGTTTCTCTGCACATGGACCCTTTCTGAAAGTGAGCAGAAAGCTCCCATTGAATTAGGAAAATCACAGCCAGCTTCGGGGTCAGTTGTGTGTGTCATTCCTTCATTCTGAACAGGACAAGAGCGAAGCCATCCAAAACAAAGGGGCGTGTGTGAGCTGCCAGAGGAGGAGGAACCAGTGCTTTATGGACCCAGTGACTCTCAGTGGGGACACCAGGTCCCAGTGAGCTGGGCCGTGTTGTAAGAGTCACATGTTTAGGATTTTTATAGATGTCCCTCTCCGCCCAACTCCAGTTTGAGACCCAGTCTCCAAGGACGTGATACTGAATGAACTAAACTGTCTGGCATGGATGGAGTTCAGTGTTTTTTGGCAAACGATCAAGACAGCCTACACAGAGCATTTGCATTAGTGTTTGAAGGAGCGCTTTGCCTCTGAGTTACATCCCGACATGTGTAAGGGTTCTCCCTCCCAAGCCACCCATGCTCACATCGTCGGCTAAGCAAGAGGTTCAAACACCAGCCTTCCGCTGTGCGTGGAGTGGCAGAGCTCTGCTGGAACCTCCTTAGACGCCCCATCCCCAGCTCGTCCTTCCATCTCATTGGATGGTAGTGCCCGAACCTCCTTAGACGCCCCACCCCCAGCTCGTCCTTCCGTCTCATTGGATGGTAGTGCGGGGGGGGGGGAGGGGGAGGGGAAAGGGGCGTGGGAATTAATTGGCTGATGTTCGGGAAAAGCTCAAAGTGCAAAGTGAGTGAAGGGACAGGGCGGGGTCAGCAAAGGCTTTCGTGATTAAAGCCAGACGAAACACAGGACCCACTGGACTAATGTGCTTGCTTGCTCGGGTTAAATCACTGTGATCCCAAATTAGCCCCAAAGCGTCTCCTACGTAAGAAATACCAATCCATTTTATAATTTGACTTTGCTGGGGATCGAACCAACTGCATGTTAAGACAAGTACTCTACCACCGAGCCACGCCCTAGGTCCTTCCAGAAATCTATCTAAGGATTATTTTGGAGTAATCATATAACTATTGATTTAGATTTATTGAGTTTTGATCAGCTAACAGGTTGGCTGATCGATATAATTTGTGACTCTAATTTAAAAACAAAGTTATAATCGTTATATATTTTTAAAGTTTTATTTAAAATTTTTATCTATGCATGTAAATGTGTCTGCAAGGCAGGTGTCTACAGCTGCCATCAGAGGCCAGAAGACGGTGTTGGGTCCATCGGAGCTGAAGGCACAGATGGTGTGTGTCATCCTATGTAGGAGCTTAGGAGTTGAATGCAGGCTGTGGTTGCTCAGGCCTTTAATTCCAGCACTGAGGAGGAAGAGGCAAATTAAAGGCCAGCCTGGTCTACATAGTACATCTCAAGACAATCAGGGCTACATATGGAAAACCTTTTATGGAGGGAGGGGCCAGGGATAAAGAGAAAGCAGGGTGAGGAGGCCAAATGGAAGGAAATGTGTGCATGTTGTTATGGGATGGGAATATGGCACGGTTGCCTCCAGGATGAGCCGAGAGACTTATCGCCGGACTGTGTCAGCAGCAGATGGAATAGTGTTGGTCATAAGTAAAACCGATGTGCTGCTTGCTATGCTGGTAAAACCTAAGGATAAGGGAGGGTGTTTAAATCTTCTCATAGACTAGAATTCCATCTGTGATCATAGAGCTGAATAGTTTAGAGAGGTTGTTGATAATGTAAAGTAACTAACATTACCAAGTAACTTAGAAACATGTCTTTGGTTTTGAGCTTGGGGTCCCCCCCACCTTTCATAGACACGGGTGTGGCATCTCTCAGGTATGGCATCTCTGGGTTCAGGGGGCCACAGGGTGCAGTCATCCTGCTCACACACACTAGGCGCCGCTCTGTCACTCAGCTGTCCCCAGCCTCTTTAGCTTTGCATTTCATACTAAAGGTTCACTGTGTTGCCCTGGCGGGCCTTGTCATTCTAATGACAAGAGAATATAACCTTTGTATATATACACTAACACACACAATCACACTCATACACACACACATATAGTCATGCACACACACAGTCACAGTCTCACACATACACTCACATACACACGCAATCACACACTCACAACACACATACATTCATGTATATGCACAATCACACTCACACACACAATCACACTCACACACATACACTCATTCACACACATGCACTCATGCACACAGTCAACACTCACACACATACACTCATGAACATGCATACATGTGCATATGCACACATGTACACTGACACACTAACACACATACACACAATCACACTCATATATATACACTCATTCACACACATGCACTCATGCACACAGTCAACACTCACACACATACACTCATGAACATGCATATATGTGCATCTGCACACATGCACACTGACACACTAACACATACACATACATACACACACACACGTTCTCTTCCCCCCTTTCAGGTCCAGCTGCACACTCATTTCTGGTTAGCTCAACAGATGGACTTCCATGATGCTGGTCCATGAGGTTCACAGCCGTGGCTTTCTGATTAAATTTGCTTTATCCATGTGACATTCCGTGTCCCCCAGAGTAAATAACTGCTTCCTTCCTTCTATTGACTGGTATAATCCATTCTTATATTCTCTCCCAGAACTATACTTTCCCCTCGGTATGCTCAGATCTACCAGCGAGCCTTCCATCTCATCTTTCTGGTGCCTCCCCACCACAGTGAGATGCCACTTCACACGTCAGCCCACGTGACTCGTCACGCCTCCAGCAGGAACATATGCCAACTGCTTTTAAACCCAACAGACCTATGATCGTTACATGTATTGTTCCCTTTTGAAATGGGTTATCTCTATGTTACCCAGGGTAACCTAAAGCTCATAACAGCCTCACACCATCCTCCAGCCTCAGCCTCCTGAGGAGCTGGGACAACACACACACACACACACACACACACACACAGAGAAGAGTCTAGATAATAGTCTTTTTGGCCACACTGCTGTTCTGTGTGCCTCTGCGGTAGCTCTCCTTCTGATTATTTCTTTTCTGACATCATGTTAGGAGTTTACATCATATACAGCAAAACTAGTAAGTGTGTAGGCTTCTAGATTCTGCATCTCACTGTGAGCCTTGGCTGGTGTGAAACTTGCTGTGTAGACCAGGCTGGCTTCAGAGACCCACATTGAGACTTCTGCCTCCAGAGTCCTAGGATTAAAGTTTCTACCACCATGTCTATCCTTTTGTTTGTTTTTTCCTTTAAAAACCATTCCATTTTACGTACTGGATGTGCACGCAGGAGTGTGCACGCCCACGTGGTGGGTGTTTAGCTGATGGGTGTCTGTTTTCCTTTTGGGTCCTGTGGGTTCCATGTGTGGAGTTCAGGCTGTCTGGTGAGTGTCGAGTATTTTTACCTCTGGGCCATCTCACTGGGCCTACAATTTCCATCAGTACCCGAGAACACGATTTCTTGTATTTTTCCTGAATATCCCTTACTATGTCAACTCTAATGTTTGTTCTTCCAGACTGAGTTGGAAAACTATAGCCCACAAACCAGATCTGTCTGCCCTGACACCTGCTTTTATGCAACCTGAAAGCTAAACTTAATTTTTATATGTTGACTGTTGGGGTAAGACAGAATAATCATACTTTTATCACAAGCGGGAGGGGGGGGGCTCACTATGTAACCCTGCATGGCCCGGAATTCACTCTCTAGACCAGGCTGGTTTTGAACTCACAGCAATCCACCTGCTTCCACCCCTAGGCTGGGATAAAAGCTGTTCACCACCACGTTCTGGAGCTCTTTTTCTTTATGTAATCTTTTTCTTTGTAGTTTTTTTTTTTAATCAAACATTGATTATAAACCACAGTGGAGACATAATGGAATGTCTGTCTGTTAGCATCTCAGTCAGGTGAATGGAATGACGATGGGAATTGGGAACTTAGCAAGACCGCAGGAGCTCACGAGAGAAGGCGCTTTCCTGGGACTTAGAGTGTCATTTCAAAATATCTTGTTGGTTTGCTGTAGCACTTAATTTTAATTATGGGTTGAAGACTAAAATCCTTCATTTTTCTCTTTAACATTTTTAAAAATTAAAATAATACAGCAATGTATAATATAGAAAGTAGACAACTGCAGTCAAATAAAAATCATCAGTCTGGCTGGGCATAGTGGACAGATCTTTAATCCTACAACCTGAGGTATATCTGAGTTCAAGGCTAGCCTGGTCTACATAGATAATTCCAGGCTAATCAGGACCCCATCTCAAGAAAAAAAAGAAAGAAAAAGAAGTTACTAAAGGTTCCCCAAAAAAAACGTTATATGCAGACTTTTCTAGAGCTCTTTCTTACTTTTTTTTTTTTTAATTTGGTTTTTTGAGACAAGGTTTCTCTGTGTAGCCCTGGCTGTTCTGGAACTCACTTTGTAGACCAGGCTGGCCTCGAACTCAGAAATCCACCCGCCTCTGCCTCCCAAGTGCTGGGATTAAAGGCATGTGCCAGGTTGGCCAGCATTGCCTGATGCCTGATGTCCCGTGGTTTAACTGGGTGGTATGTGTGCAGAAAGGAAGAAGCATATGTCTATCTGTGTGTGTGTGTGTGTGTGTGTGTGTCTGTGTCTGTCTGTCTGTCTGTCTGTCTGTCTGTCTGTCTAGTCATCTACCAATCTGTCTATCTATATCTACTATCTATCGTCCATCCATCTGCCAATCTATCTATTTATATCTATTGTCAGTCTGTCAGTCCATCCGTCAGTCTCTCTGTCTAGAGACAGGGTCTCACAATGCAGCCTTGGCTGGTCTGAAATTCACTCTATAGACCAGGCTGGCTTTGAACTCAACAATCTGTCTGCCTCTGCTTCAGGGCACTGGGACTAAAGGCATGGGTTAGTGCGGTAGCTTGAGCGGTACTTTTGTGGTCATTTGTTTGTTTTTTCCAGACAGGGTCTCTCTGTGTGTACCCTTGGCTGTCCTGGAACCTCACTCTGTAGACCAGATTGGCCTCTAACTCCACCTGTCTCTGCCTCCCAAGTGCCACCACCACTGCCCAGCAGAACCACACTTTTTTTTTTTTGTTTGTTTGTTTTATTTTGTTTTTTGTTTTTTGGATTTGGTTTTTTTCGAGACAGGGTTTCTCTGTATAGCCCTGGCTGTCCTGGAACTCACTCTGTAGACCAGGCTGGCCTTGAACTCAGAAATCCACCTGCCTCTGCCTCCCAGAGTGCTGGGATTATAGGTGTGCGCCACCACTGCCCAGCTAGAACCACACTTTTAAAAATGAAAATTTAAAACTAATGTCACTGAAGTCCCAGATAATGCACAAGTTCTGTGCCAATTATTTTGTCTCAGTTTTTACTCATCATTTCCATGTGTGGTGTAGTGTTGTTGTTGTTTTTTTGTTTTGTTTTGTTTTTAAGTTGTTTCTTGATTGACTGTGTTTTCATGGCAGTTATATATATGCACAGCACTTTGTAAAGATTGTTATTTTATTTTCTGCAGGGGGGATTTGGGGACCAAATCCAGGTTCTCTGGTAGCTAGGCGTCCTGGGTTACTTTCTGTTACTGTGATTAAGGCCACAACAAAAAGCAATTCAGGGGAGTGAAACGCTGAGTGTCCCCGAGGTCACAGCCTATCATCTAAGCCAGCTTGGGAAGGCTGCCTGCTGGCTTGCTCAGGCAACTTTCTGGTCTAGCCTGAGCCCTGTATAGGGGTGGCTCCACCTATAGTGGGCCGTGTCTTCCTACATCGATTAGCAGTCAAGAAAATGCCATACAGGCGTACCCATAGTCTGCTCTGACGGAGGCAGCTCTGTCCTTGAGGGTCCTCCTCCCAGGTGGCTCTGGGTTTATGTCGAGTTGACAGCTGGAGCTATCTGTGACAGGAGGTGAGGGCTGTACCAGTGGCCTGCAGGCTTAAAGGATTTCTTTTTTTTTTTTTTTTTTTTTTTGGTTTTTCGAGACAGGGTTTCTCTGTGTAGCTCCGGCTGTCCTGGAACTCACTCGGTAGACCAGGCTGGCCTCGAACTCAGAAATCTGCCTGCCTCTGCCTCCCAAGTGCTGGGATTAAAGGCGTGCGCCACCAACGCCCGGCCCTTAAAGGATTTCTTTAAATGAAAAAAAAAAAAGAACTAAATTTGCATTTGAGTTAATAAGCCCTTTGGACATTAACCTAGATCTCATACATAACATGGACTTGTGAGTGAAACATGCTCAGAGTGACAGATACAAAATGTGTGTGTGTATCTGTCTAGATGCTAGAAATTCAAATGTCACAGCTGGTTGATTTGCAAATTTTAGCCTTGGAAGAGCCTAGAACTTCCTTCTGAGCCTGGTTTTGGGTCCACCCCTGGCTGATTCATTTGAGGAGCGAGGCCCAGCAACAGGAAGGTTTTGACAAATCCTCTGCGAAAGGGCAGGGATGACTGGGAGGGCAGCCTGGGTAAATACCCCCGGGCTGAGTCACCCCGCAAGCCGTAACTCCCTCCTTCCTTGTGATCTGGCCACTTTCATCTCGTGTTTTGGTTTTCATTTCCCCAAATCCCAGCCCCAGATGACTGGGCCGTAGAGTCATTCCTGTCCTGTCAGCTTAGCTGTGGAGGGGTTTCCTTCAGCCTGGCAAAGCAGTTGCTATTGACCCAAGCCTGGAAGTGAAACCCTGTAGGGCGGCCCCCCTCCCCTTTCCCTCTGCAGTGCCTCACCCTCCCTCCTAGTTTACAGGCAGGAGGCTGCAGAGCTGGCTGGCTCCGTGGGTAAGAGCACTGGCTAGTCCGAGGGCCCAGGTCAGATTCCCTCCACCTGCATAGCGCCTCACAACCACCTGGAAGCCCAGTCTGGAAGATCTGGCGCCCTCTTCTGGCCTCTGCGGGCACCAGACATGCACATAGCACACAGGGAAAACATCTTTACACATAAAAGAATTAAATCTAAAAATAAGTTTAATGTATATGTGAGTTTTGTTTGATGGCTTGTTTGGTTTTGCTGTTTATTTAGTGTAGGTGTGGGCCGTGCTATGGCTCACCTAAGGGCGACTTGCAGGGGTCGGGTTTCTCCTTCCAGTTGTCTTGAGGCTCAAACCCAGGTTGTCAGGTTGGCTCACCGGTGCCTTTACCAGCTGCGCCATCTCTCTAGCCCCATTCATGGGTTTCGAAGCCCCACCCTCTCTCCTGACAGAGTCTCTTGTAGCCTTACTGGCCTTGAACTCATGATGTACCAAGGATAACCTTGATCTCCTGGTCCTCCTGCCT
>OZ030028.1:7337500-7430000 GCA_964023405.1 Apodemus agrarius
CAGACTGGATTGGCCTGTGGACAGGACTTGGGGGTGGGGTGGGGTAGTGGGTAGAGTTCTTTTTTTTTTTTTTTTTTAAAGATTTATTTATTTAGCCGAGGTGGTGGCACACGCCTGTAATCCCAGCACTTGGGAGGCAGAGGCAGGCGGATCTCTGAGTTCAAGGCCAGCCTGGTCTACAGAGTGAGTTCCAGGACAGCCAGGACTACACGGAGAAACCCTGTCTCGATAAACAAAACAAAAAGAAAAAAAGATTTATTTATTTATATATATAAGTATACTGTAGCTGTCCTCAGACGCACCAGAAGAGGGCATCGGATCTCATTACAGATGGTTGTGAGCCATGTGGTTGCTGGAATTTGAACTCAGGACCTCTGGAAAAGCAGTCAGTGCTCTTAACCACTGAGCCATCTCTCCAGCCCGGGAGTAGAGTTCTTAATTGAGTTAACTGTCTTAGTCAGGATTTCTATTCCTGGACAAAACATCATGACCAAGAAGCAAGTTGGGGAGGAAAGGGTTTATTCAGCTCACACTTCCACACTGCTGTTCATCACCAACGCAGGTCAGGACTGGAACTCCAGCAGGTGGCCATGGAGGGATGTTACCGGCTTGCTCAGCTTGCTTTTTTATTTTTAAAGATTTATTTATTTATTATGTACAAGAACACTGTTGCTGTCTTCAGACACACCAGAAGAGGGCATCAGATCCCATTACAGATGGTTGTGAGCCACTGTGTGGTTGCTGGGATTTGAACTCAGGACCTCTTTAAGAGCAGTCAGTGCTCTGAGCCATCTCTCCAGCCCTTCAGCTTGCTTTCTTATAGAACCCAAGACTGCCATCACAGAGATGGCACCACCCACAATGGGCCCTCCCCAACTGATCACTAACTGAGAAAATGCCTCACAGCGGCATCTCATGGAGGCATTTCCTCCCCCGAAGCTCTTTTCTCTGTGATAACTCCAGCTTGTGTCAAGTTGACACAAAACCAGCCAGTACGTTAAGCGAGGTGAGAAAGAGCCACCCTGAGTGTGGGTGGCCCAGGGCTGGGAGGAGAGAGAGACTGGCCCTCTCTGCTCCGGACTGTGACCTGCAGCTTCGGGTTCCTGCCACCTGGGCTGCCGTGCCATGCTGGGTTCCGCGTGGGAGTCACGAGTTAGCACGCACCCTTCCCCCCTGTGTTGTGCTAACACTTGTGTTGGATCACATCGGCGGGACTGAAACGAAGACCGGTGTGAGTTAAAACAGTGTCATAGAAGGAAGGGCAAGAGCTGCGAGAGCCAAACCAGGGACACCTTTACAACCAGGCATCACATGCTGCGGCTGTCAGCCTTGTCTTCTGCAGAGCTGCGTCTAAGTGATGCTCCAGCCATAGTGACTGTGACGGGAGTGGGTCCCGCCTCTTATAAGGAGAGTAAAGCCGTTGAACGTGGTTAGAGCCCCAGACACTCCTGCAAACAAATGTTATGCTGTTATTCTAAGAAGAATGGGGGCAGGCTGGACCCCAGCCTCCCTCCCCGCTTTGAGTAGCTGTTGGGGTAAGACCCAGAACCTCAGTGTGGTGCAGCCAGGACGAAAGGTCTTCAGAGCGCTCAGTGGAGTAGCCTGCGGCCTGACGGGTCTCAGTTTCTTGGTGTCAGGTGCATTTGCTGGGATCAGTACTTCTAAACTGTCTTGGTGACATTGCAAGTCCAAGGCCAGCAGGGAGTCCAGAAGACCCTATAAAAAATCAATTAAAAAGTAAAATAAACCATTAACAGGGTCAATCAACTAGCTAGTATCTGCTAGAGCCACCGGTGTACCTAGCAATTGTTCTAGAACGTCCTAGGCTCTCAGGGGCACCCCTTCTAACACAGTCGAGCAATCTTATCGTTACTTGTACGTGACGAGTACTGAACTGAACTCCGTGTTCTGCCGCCGTTGGGCCAGAGAGATGGCTCGGCAATTCAGAACGTTTACTATTCTTACGAAAGACTCGGGTTCCATTCCCAGTACCCACGAGGCAGCTGTTTCCAGGTCCTGAGGGTGCAGTGTCCTCGTCTGACCTTCTTGGGTACTGTACGCACGTGGTGCATGCGCACATGCACACACAGACAAAATACAGGCATGAAAACAATAGTAAATAAAATGGGGCAGTGGCAGGTGCCCGCGGTGCTTAGGAGACTGGCAGAGATTTACCTGACCGGAGGGTTTCCAGGCCGCCCTCCTGGGAAGCATAGCAGACCCTGTCGCCTGGTCTCACATTCTGGAGAAATGACCCACGCAGCTAATTTACAATCTTGCCTACAAATGAGTTAGGAGAGTTTGTTTGTTTGATGGGTGTGTTGTGTATTTGTTTGTTTCAGTGTTTGTTTCAGAGACAGGATCTTACATAGTCTAGGCTGGCATCAAATGCACTACGTTGGGAAAGCTGACCTTAAATCCTGCCTACACCTCTAGAAGAGTGCTGGGGGGTCCTGGCATGCTCCTCCTGCTGGGCTTTATGCATGTAG
Source organism: Apodemus agrarius (assembly GCA_964023405.1). Lineage (NCBI taxonomy): Eukaryota > Metazoa > Chordata > Mammalia > Rodentia > Muridae > Apodemus > Apodemus agrarius. Next base: position 7,339,990 of record OZ030028.1, read on the forward strand.
TGCTGAGGATGGAGCCTAGGGTGCCCTGCACACAGGGCAAGCCCATTAGCCCGCATCTCAGCCCCTGCCTTGCAGAGGTGTTTGTTCTTGCCAGGTCCCCGGCCCAGAAGCCTCCAACAGAAAGCACTGGGTCCCGTGCCTATCCCCAGATCCATCACCACAAAGGCAATTAGTGGGTTGTCATGGCTGTGGGGCCTCACCCTGCCTGGCGGGACAGGAAATGTCTGTCAGTGGAATGCAGGGAGGAACTGGTGTCAGGTAAGCAGCCAGCAGGCAGGGTCTGCCAGGGCATTCCTTCTGCACTGGGACTTGCCCCAAGCATTCAGACTGCAGCAAGCCATCTTCCTGCAAATAAATACCATCTTCTTTCAAGTGCGGGCTGCAGCCTGAAGGGTATGTGCTGGGAGAGAGGAGCTGAAGCGTTAGAGATAGAGTTTGCAGTGTGTGTAATGGCACATGCTTGTGGTCCCAGTCCCAGAAGTCCAAAGGGAACAGGATAAGTGCAAGCTCAAGGCTAGCCTGGGCTTCATAGGAGACCAGAAAGGGGCTGGGAGATTGGAGTTGGTGAGGAGGAAGACGAGGAGGAGAAAAGGGAAACAAATAAGAAAAGAAGGAGCAAGGAAAGAAATTTTTCTTGTTTTGTTTTTTGGTTGGTTGGTTTGGTTTGGTTTTTCTATGGCTTGTTTTGAGACAGGGTCTCACTGTGTCACCCTGGCTGTCCTGGAACTTGCTATGTAGACCAGGCTGGCCTCAAACTCAGAGATCCTCCTGCCTCTACCTCCTGAATGCTGGGCGTAAAAGTGAGCTCAAATACCACCAGCCCCAGATTTTGTGGTTATTGTTTGGTTGATTTTTAGGTATTTACTACTTATAAGCATGGCGTTGAACAGCAAACGGCAGGCACTACCATTTATCATCAATAATCCAACAGCTGAGACTTGTGGGGGCAGGGGAGGGCATCATTTGACACGTGACAGTCTTCTGCTTGAACTATTTCTCATGCAATCCCGACAACCTCCAAAGCGTATCTGCATAGTACTGGTGAGAAAATAGGCTGGGGGAGGTTAAAGGTTAAGTTGCCTGACTTTGACTGCGTGCCAGAGGCAGAAGCCAAATTCAAGGGCAGGTCGGCTTGTGCCTGCGCCAGCGTCCTCGCCTGGCATGCTAGGCTACCGCCGAGTCAGCCAGAGGGACCCGTGCATGCCAAAATCTTCTGGGCCACTCCGTCTTTCATCCTGACCTGGAGCTCTTGACCTAATTCTTCCTCTCACCAACACCTTCACGAGCCTCCTGCAGCTTCCTGCAGAGAGGGGTGGAGCCAGCCCATGGGGCCAGGCCAGTGCCACCCGATCTCCTTCCCTGACCAGTGCACCGAGCCCTGTTTGGCTCACCCAGTTAGGAGAGGATGGAGCAGAGGACGATAATGGACACCTGCTAGAAAAATCAAGCGTATGACAATGTCTTTAAACATGTCTCATGCTCACAAGTGCCCGTCACTCCGCTTCTAGGGGAGCCAGCACCCGCTTTTTTACTCTATGGGCACCAGACATGCACATGATACACATACATATATGTAAGCAAGTTAGACATGAAATCATTTCAAAACTTGTTTATAAATAATGCCATTCAGTAAAAGTTAAAGGGGACAAGACAAAATAAGTGCCAGAGGTGACCGTGTCTTTTTGTCCTGCTTCCAACTTTGAATATTCTGATCACTATTTGGGGCTTTAAAAAAAAAAAAAAAAAAACACCACATTTATTTATTTTCTGTGTATGCATGGACATGAGCTTCGAGCTCGTGGGGGTTGGGATCAGAGGAGGACTTTAGGGAGATGGCTCTGTCCTTCGACTGTACAGGCGCCGAGGATGCAGCTGGGGTCACCAGGCTTGGAGCAAGCCCCTTTACCTACGGTCCTCTCTGGTCCCAGCTAGTTTAATAACTACAAATTTGCATAAAAAGACATAGTTTGCTCAGTCCCCGTTCATGAACCCTCCTTCGAGAGTTTTAAGCTTTGGGGAGGGGTTTAGCATCTTCAAGGAAAGGCCCTCACCACCTTGACAAACTCCCGGATAAACCTTCATTATTAAACTCTCCAGGGCAGACTCTCCTATATGCTAGGGTTTCTCGTTTACATTTCTCACCTGCTCGTTTGATTCAAGCTGTCACTGGGTGATTTTGCTTTGTCATTTCCCGCTCCTTGCGGCTTTAGTGTCGTCTGTGGTGATGGTGACACTGGTGGCCACCTGTGGTATTGTGTACTCATCTCGAATTTATCAAGCTCCATGGTAACTCAGGCAGGCTGGCGTCCTCAACTCCATCTGACGCCCTGTGTGCCCACTGGGCCACTGACACAGGGGACTGTTGGACAGAGTACGACAGCAGAATTCTAGGAGGGAGAAACTTGAAAAATACCCTTCAATTCATTAATGCCTGTGTGTGTGCATGAGCACAGGCATTCCTAAGGCACACTATGGAGGGTTACTCAGAAGGCTGGTTTGCAGGTGTTGCCCTTAAGGTGGGTTCTCCCCAGGGAGAATTCGCCCGTCGTTTGGATTATAGCCCCAAACTTCCTACATAGACAGCCTCAGAACTCTCTGTCTCCCCACTTGATACCCAGCTCAGACTTCCGCAAGTTACCCCTCAGGCAGCCGCAGACCCAGCGAGAGCCTCCCATGCAAAATCACAGTGACCCGATTTGCTCGTGTGCCTTCCAGCCGTGAGCCTTTGGTCCTGCTCCAGACCCCAGTGTGCATGCGCTCCTTGTTCAGATGACCCTCTCGTCTACCTCTCCGAGTTCTCGAGGATTCATTACGGGCCAAGCGATCGCCTTGATTTCCTTTGACGAAGTTTTCCTGGCTGACATTCTAGATCAAGCACAAAAGCAATTCATACCTTGCCCAGAGAAGCCCTGGCCTAGTAAGCACACCCTGCTCATTCACACGAGGCTTTAATTGTAGGGTAGGGGACAGATTGGGAAGGACTGCAAAGCCATCCACCACCTCCCATTGCTCTGCAAGACAGGCTTGACCCTCTTCCCAAGGCATGTTCAGATATCTCATCAGTCCCAAGGCATGCCGGGATACTCCAACAGAACCCTTTCCCCTTACCACCCAAGGAGGTAACACTTTTTTGTTTTTTGTTTTTTGTTTTTTTTTTTTTTCGAGACAGGGTTTCTCCATGTAGCCCTGGCTGTCCTGCAACTGACTCTGTAGACCAGGCTGGTCTCGAACTCAGAAATCTTCCTGCTTCTGCCTCTGCCTCCCAAGTGTTGGGATTAAAGGCGTGCGCCACCACCGCCTAGCATGGAGGTAACACTTGAAGTTCTTTCAGTGTCAGCCAAACCAAATATAACTCTGCCAATAATTAGAAAACTCTGAGAAACCTTAAGTACCTCAGACTTAGAAAAAGCATTTTCAAACTGGTTTTGTGCCCTCTTTGACCGACTGCATAAAATTTTATTGTTGCTTTTTAAAGATGGCCACTCTATTTCAAAATCAAGGCAGCACTTATGGGGTGTGGGGGCTGTGGACATGCCCTGTGTTAAACGGATATAAGTCTGTATGAAGTGCTGGCCCTTTCCAGGCTTTGGAAGATGATAGCAGTTTTGCATACTAAAAGGATCCTTTTAAGAAAAATCATTATTTTATGTGTTTGGGTATTTTGTCTTCACATTTATCCATGTACCACATGCATATGGAAGCCAGAGGACACCAGATACCCTGGGACTGGGGTTATAGATGGTTGCACACCACCCCGTGAGTGCTGGGGGCGAACCCAGACTGTGGGAGAGCAGCCGGTGCTCTTAACCGCCGAGCCTCTCTCTAGCCCCACGGTCCTGCTTAGTCATCGAACCTTTTTGGTATAACTATCCTTTCCCCTTAATCTCTCTCTCTCTCTCTCTCTCTCTCTCTCTCTCTCTCTCTCTCTCTCTCTCTCTCTCTCTCTCTCTGTTTATTGTCCCTTTTTTGCCTGTCTACATATTTGCATGGCCAAGGATACATGTGTCTGAAGCATGTGCATGTGTGTTTGAGAATGTGGAGGCCCGGGGTTGAGGACAGCAATCGTCCTCAGTCATTCTTCTATTTTATCCTATGAGGCAGAGTCTCTCAATCAAATTCAGAGCTCACTGATGGTTTCTTTAGCCAGCATGCTCTGGGGATCAGCTGTCTCTGCCTTCCTAGGCTGGGATTACCACCCAGCGTTATACGAGTCCTAGGGATCCGAACTCCAGTTCTCACACTTGTATGGCAAACCCTTTGACCACGACATAGCCCTAAGATGGACCCATCTTCTTTCTTTCTGTCTCTTCCACTTCCTCTCCTTCTGCCTCCCCCTTTGAGACAGTGTCTCACTGTGCAGTTCTGGCTGTCCTGGAACTCACCGTGTAGATCAGACTGGCCCCAGATTGACAGGAATCCCTCTGCCTCAGTCTCCGAAATGCTGGCATTAGAAGGGTGCATCGCCTTGCCCGGCTCCTCTGCTAGCTTAGTAGCTCCAGTCAGTCATTACTTCACAGAAGGGTTATTAGTTCTCTCGGGGAGCCTCAGGGCAGGGCTTGCACAAACCTGACTGCTGACGACCAGGGCACACTGCGGCTAGCTACCATTCCTAGGTTGTTGACTTGGGCAGCACAGCACAGCGTTTCACACAGCACACTCCTTGAACACGCGGCAAGTGCCTGTGCCTCTCAACAGGGCAGAATACAGTTATCTCCACACGCGTGCCACGCACTGCACTGTGTGTAATGCAGCACGGGGCACTAGGAAGCTCTTAGCACCATTAAAATCTCTGTGTGTGTGTGTGTGTGTGTGTGTGTGTGTGTGGTCATGCAGACATGGCTGTGCATGTTATGTGTGCATGGACACAGTGAAGCCAGAGGTCAGTAGGTCAGTGTTAGGTGTCCTGATCTCTCGACCTTGCTTTTGGAGACAGGGACTCTCATTGAACCTGGCGCTCCCCTGCTGGGCGGCCGATCAGACACAGATCCCCACACTGTTCAAATGTTTTCCCTGCTTCCCCCTCCCCAGCCCATCACCATGAGAACCTTAGGGACCTGCCATGCGGCTGGCTGAGTCGCCATTATGTAATCTATAACCATGGGGTGTGCAGTGAGCTAGCTCTCTCCGCCTCTGTCACCAGCACCATGGCTCCGGCCAGCAGCATGTCCTAGCAGCCCCGAGTGGGCTCTGGGCGCCCATCTGCACAGAGTGGCCCTTTAAGGAGGAACTATGGCAGAGGTCTCCAGCTCTGCTGCGGCCTCCTTCCCACAGTGCGGTCCTGGCAGGAGATCCCACGGGGCTATGGGCTCTGCCGCTTGATCCTCTCGCTCTAACCCTGTCTCCCAGCTCAGCCCAGCCTCGCTCTGCCCAGCCGCCCACTGCCCCTGCCCAGCCTGTGCAGGGCCTTTGCACTGGCGCCCTACCCCCCCCCCCAGCTTCCCTCATCCACTGTAGACGAGGCCTCCCCCAAAGACTGGCACCTGCTTCCAAATTTGAGAAGGGTCAGATTTCACTTCCTCAGGGAGCTGTGGCCCACAGCCCTGACACAGGTTGCAGCTTGCTTTGCCCGCCCCCCAGGGTTTCTAATCTCATCTTTACACTTCTATTTTTCTTTTTCGTTACACTATTAATTCTTTACATGTTCGTTTTGCATGTGTGTATATGTGGACGTGTGTATCTGTGGATGTGTGTATATGTGGGTATGTGGATATGTGGACGTGTATATCTGTGGATGTGTATATATGTGGATGTGTGTATATGTGGACGTGTATATCTGTGGATGTGTATATATGTGGATGTGTGTATATGTAGATGTGTGTATATGTGGACATGTGTATATATGGACGTGTATATCTGTGGATATGTGTATATGTGGACACATGTATATGTGGACATGTATATATGTGGACGTGTATATCTGTGGATATGTGTATATGTGGACATGTGTATTTGTGGATGTGTGTATATGTGGGCATGTATATATGTGGATGTGTGTATATGTGGGTGCGTGCATATGTGGACACGTGCAGGTAGGTTTCAGAAGACAGCTTGCTGGAGTTGGTTCTCTCCTTCTGCCATGTGAGTCCCGGGGACTGACCTCAGGCCCTTGGGCTTGGCAGCAGGTCCTGAGCCATATCACCCACCCCTCATTATTCTTTTAATATGCTAATTATTTATCATATTTATTGTTAATTGTCCACTTATTCCTCTCCAGTAGAATTTAAGTTTTTCAAGAATGGAGAGCTTTGTTGTGCTTTTCTGTTTTTTGGGGGGGGCGGGGGTTGGGGGGCTTTGTTTTGTTTTGTTTTGTTTTTAGATACCAGGTTTCTCTGTATAGCCCTGTGTTGTGCTTTTCTGTTTTTTTTTGGGGGGGGTTGTTTTGTTTTGTTTTGTTTTGTTTCGATACAGGGTTTCTCAGTATAGCCCTGTGTTGTGCTTTTCTAAGTGCTCAGAACAGTGCCCAGCGGGTCATACATAAACAGCTATAAGGGAATTATGGGTAAATGGAAACTGTAGTTCAGGGTATTCTGTGTAGCCCTCCTTGTTGTTTGGTCTCTCTGTGTAGCCCTGGCTGCCTGGAGCACTCTGTAGACCAGGCTGGACGCTGGAGTAGCATGTAGACCAGACTGGACTCCGGAGTACTCTGTAAACCAGGCTGGACTCACAGAGATCCACCTGCCTCTGCCTTCCGTGGGCTGTATTAAAGCTGTGCACCACCACACTGGTCTTCAAACTTAGATTGCTTTAAAAAAAATTACACCCTTTCCTTTAAGAGCAGAAAAGGAAAGGAGCCATTTCTTTTGCTGTTCGTGGTGGTGGTTTGGTTTGGTTTGGTTTGGGCGACACTGGGAGCAGATCCAGGGCCTTGGGCAGGCAGGCAGGCGGGCAGGCAGGCACCTGAACGAGTCGCTGGAAGAAGTCTGTTTTCTAGCTGGGAGACCATCATGTCCACAGTAAGCTATTAATGTCACACCAGGAAAGGCGAGATAGGCTAGCCCAGGAGACAGCTGAAGCTCCCTGGTACCAGACTCAAAGGGGAGGTGGGGTAGAGATGCCACTGGAGTTTACTGCATCTCCTTGTTTTATTGTTTGACAATCTTTTACATTTATTAACATTTTTGTCCCTCTCTCTCCTCCATCCTTCTGTCACTGAAACCCTTCTCAACAAGTTCCCTTTCTATTTCAGTATGTGTGTATATTGTATGTACATGTGTGTGCGTGTGTCAGTGTATATGTAGTGTGTATTGTATGTATATGTGTGTGCGTATGTGAGTGTGTATATGTGTACATGAGTGTGCATGTGAGTGTATATATGTGTATATGTGTCTGTGTGTCTATGTGTAAGTGGGAATGTGTTTGTATGAGTGTGTGCATGTTCCTCTCTGGCTCCTGCCTGTTGACTGCAGGACGCTGAGCCTCACTGTGGCTCCCTCTGAGAGTCTGACAGTGACCCTCTCTGTGGCAGAGCCCAGCATCTGCCCCCACGGACTCAGTACCTTGGCTTCTCACTGTTTTTGCTTTTGTTTTTGTTTTTTGTTTTTTGTTTGTTTGGTTGGTTTTTGGTTTTTTGTTTGTTTGTTTGTTTTGTTTTGTTTTGTTTTGTTTTGTTTTGTTTTTGGTTTTTCCGAGACAGGGTTTCTCTGTGTAGCCCTGGCTGTCCTGGAACTCACTCTGTAGACCAGGCTGGCCTCGAACTCAGAAATCTGCCTGCCTCTGCCTCCCAAGTGCTGGGATTACAGGCGTGCGCCACCACTGCCCGGCTTCTCACTGTATCTTAAAAAAACAATTGAATTTCCACTTTTAAAGAAGTGGGAATATAGGGCTGGAGAGATGGCTCAGCAGTTAAGAGCACTGACTGCTCTTCCAGGGGTCCTGAGTTCAATTCTCAGCAACCACATGGTGGCTCACAACCATCTGTAATGGGATCTAATACCCTCTTCTGGTGTGTCTGAAGACAGCTACAATGTACTCACATACATAAAATAAAAAAATAAAATCTTTTTTAAAAAAGAGGAAAAATAATTATAAGCTAAATAAAAGATAGAAGCAGAATCCAGGGGCACAGAAGGACCAGCACATTCTCAGGCCCTCAGGAGGCATATTGAGTGGGTGTGGGGGTGTCTTTGAAGTTTCTGCATAGCAGGATGATGCCCTCAGAGCCCTCTATGTTGGGAAAACAGCATCTGGGGAGCCTGTGGGCGCCGGAAGAAGCTGGCCAAGGCCACATGCTTGAGCTCACTCAGGGTCACTTTTGGCTTCTGTGTCTCCTCTCTCAAGCCCTGAAATAAAGCCCTTCCCTGTGTGTGGCTGTCACCGCCATGCCACTGTCACTGCATTCACTCTCTCACATTCTCTCTGACTCCTTGAAGTTCATCTAGGAACTTGGAAGCAGTGCAGTATAATATATATATATATATATATGTATGTATATATGTATGTATGTATATGTATATATATGTATATATATCACATATCATATATTATATAAAATTAAATACATAATTGTATATCATATATCATATATTACATATTATATATTATACATATATACTATATACTGCTATATGACCCCTGACTTTAGAAGAAAAAGTGTTAACTTATCTATTAAAGATATCTTTATCTCATGTGCTTGGGTATTTTGCCAGTCTGTATGTCTGTGAACCACATCTCTACCTGGTGCCTGTGGAGGCCAGAAGAGGACATTGGCTCCCCTGGAACTGGAGTTCGAGGTGATTGTGAACCACCATCAAACCCAGGTCCTCTGGAAGAGCAACGCGTGCTCTTAACCAATGAGCTGTCTCTCCAGCCACAGGATTTAAAAACAAAACAAGCAGCAATACAACAAAACAAAAACCCAATTTACTTTCTATGTCTCAGCTGCTTTTTGAAAAAGGCATTTCCCGGGACTGGAGAGATGGCTCGGTGGTGAAGGGCACGTGCTGCTGGGCAGAGACCGCAAGGGCAGTTCCCGTCCTCGCTTCAGCCAGCTCACAGCTGCTGGCAACTCCAGGGCCAGGACATCCAGCACCCCGGTTTCTACGGCCATGTGCACACACCCTCCCCGCCCCCCACGTAGTTAAATATAAGATTCTGAAATCTTAAAAAATACAGGAACAAAACCAAAAGAAAACAACAACAACAACAAAACCCAAGGACTTTTCTGAAGCTCTGAGAGCGGCGGTCGCCTGAGTGGGGCAGGCAGTGGGCGAGCGACCTGCTCCGACACGCTCCGACACGCAGCTGTCTGCCTTTGTGGGCGCCGCTGCAGCTGCTCAGGGCAATGCCAAAGTACCAGTGACTGGGGATACAGACCCACCCTCTCAACACTAGAAATTGGGCAAGAGTCTCGAGAGTCTCTCTCTTTACATTTTCATGAACTCTATTCATTGTATTATATACCAGCGTTTTGCTTCCATGCATGTCTGTGTACCACATGCATGTCTGGTGCTCAGAGGTCAGAGGAGGGCATCAGATCCCCTGGATCTAGAGGTAGGGATGGTTCCGAGCTGCCATGCGGGCACTGGAACCTGGCCCTAGATCTTCTAGAAGAGTACCAACTGCTCTTAACTGCTGAATCGTCTCTCTAGCCCCTTATTTTTATTTTTTAAAAATATTTTACAGCTCAGTAGGGGTGACACACACCTTTAATCCCAGCACTCGGGAGGCAGAGGCAGAGGCAGGGGGATCTCTTTAATTCAAGGGCAACCTGGTCTACAGAGTGAGTTCTAAGACAGTCAGGGCTTCACAGAGAGACTTTGTCTTGAAAAACCAGATAGATAGATAGATAGATAGATAGATAGATAGATAGATAGATAGACAGATAGATAGAAAAAATCTTACACTTTTGTTGATTATTTTATTATTTTTACATTTATTTATACATTTATTTATATTTATATTTAGGGGGGAGAGAGAGAGAGAGAGAGAGAGAGAGAGAGAGAGAGAGAGAGAGAGAGACGGAGAGAGAGACAGAGAGACAGAGAGATAGGGGAGTGAGCCAGTGTGGATGGAAGTCAGGGTTAACTTGTGGTAGACAGTTCCCTTCTTCTGCCTTGTACATCCAGGGACTGAACTTGGGTCCTCGGGCTTATGGGCAAGCACTTTAGCCCACTGAGCCCTATTGCCAGCCCCTAAAATGACTATGTTTATATGTGTCCGTGTCCACGTGTGCATGCACACGCAGAGCCGAGAAGTCAGTTTGGAGCGTTGCCCTCAGTCGCCCTCCGCCTTATTTGTTTTGAAACCGTCCCTCACTGAGTCCACACTCAGTGGTTGCTTGCTGATTCAGAGAAGCTGTCTGGCCAGAGAACCCCAGGGACCTGAGCGTCCCCAGCACTGGGCTCTGGAGCACTCTGTTGTGCCTGGCTTCGTACATTGCAGCTGCACAGGCTCTCTGGGCCCTCCTGGTAGGTGCTGGCGTGATTATTTTGGGGTGTGTGGACGTGTGTGTTTGTGTGGGTTTCTCCTGGTCTGCAGCAAGGGAGGTTTGTGCTGAAGACCACAGGACTCTTGCACACTACTTACTATGTTTAACCATCACTATATCCTTCCTCGGGGACAAAGAACAGACTCCTTGGTGTCCCAGGGAACTGGGTGAGGAGAGCTGTGCTGTCCATACAGGGCCCTGCGTCATCAGGACGGATGTCATACAGCAACTGCAAAGACCAAAGGAGCCGTGTCCCGTGAAGATGGGAATTGGTGGTGTGGACCCGGGGAGAGGCATAGGCACCGTGACTTTCGGGGTGATGGTGCTGGCTGGGTTGCGCAGGGTATGCGCCATTCATTAGCAGCTGCAAAGGACGCTTCAAACTAGTCTGTAGATCCCAGCACTCAGGGGGTGGAGGCAGGAGGATCAGCATTTCAAGGTCATCCTTACTACATGGTGAATTCAAGTCCAGCTGGTACTGCCTGAGACCAAAGAAAGAAACGTTGCATGTGGAGAGTTGAGGGTGTGCTTCAGTTGCTGTTGTTTGCAGTTTTGTCATGGTTCGGCTTGGTTTTCAGAGCTTAGGGCCTGACACATGCTAAGCACACGGTCTATCATTCCAGCCCAGGCTAAGTGCACACACCATTAACAACTTTCAAGGAAACCAGTCACAGATAAAGAACCTGCTGTATGTAGCCAGAGACTAAGGCGGTGGTACCCAGTGCTGGCTGGAGGGGCCTGCTCACCCACTCACGCTCATTCAGAACTGCTGACACTCAAATACACTGAAATAGCTCTTGCAGACGCATTTAGGTCAAGACTTTGTAGTTAATCTTCAGGTGTTCTCTAATCTCATTTGTGGGTCATTTCTCCCCTCCAGTTACTGCACAAGGACAAGTATAAGCATTTCCCTCTACTTCAAAGCATATTTGTTCCTGATCCTTTGAATTATTGTGGTATATGTTTAGAGATTTTTTTTTAATTATGTTTATGTATGTCTGTGTGCCTGTGTCGTCTGTGAGCACAGTACCCATCAAGTCCAGAAGGGGGCGCCATATCTCCGTGGAGCTGGAGTTACAGGTGACTGTGAACCACACCATGGTTCATGGGTTTTGGGGAACTGAACTCTGGGCCCGTGCAAGAGCAGGAAGAGCTCTTAACTGCTGTTTCATCTGTCCAGCCCTGTGATATGTTTGGATAGGATCAGTGTTCTTTATTCTCCTGTGCTGGACACCGAGGCTGGTTGTGTAAACCAGCTCTCGTCCGTGGGCATGTGTAGTGATGCTTCTGGGCTGCTGACTTGGTCTCTCAGGGTTATGCCCATGGGGTCGGCCAGGTCACAGGGTGGCTCCACTCTTACAGTCTCCATGGTGGCTGTACCAATGCACACTGCCCCACACCTGCAGTGAATTAGAGGCCCCTGCCTCCCACCACCTCTCCGCACTTCCTGCTGTCTCCTTGCCTAATGCCACCCGTTCTGACTGGTGCGGGATGGACTCTTAATGTGTATTTGGCCACAGAGATGAGTGAAATGATGCTGTTTGCCGGAAACTGGAGCAACTGGAGATCAGCATGTTAAGAAAAGTGAGCGCAGAAAGACAGATATCACGCACTCTCTTTCTTTTGTGTATCCTGGAGTTGTGTATCAATGCATAAAAATGCATGTTTAAAATATGGACATATGTATGTAAGCATGCATATCTTTAGGTGCTTATATAATATGCTATATATGTACACTAAGTGTATGCTTATATATGTATATATCAATATAACCTTTATATGTAATATGGAAAATACACTTATGTATCATACAATACATACATCTACATATGTGTATATCTGTGTGTACATGTGTATATTTAGTGGAGGCTGCAAGTTCAAACCCAGTGTGCTGCAGACCCTGTTGCTGCTGTGGGCTTTCTTCTTGGGTGTGTCCCTGCTGCTCTGCTCCTGTCTCTGACTTCTAAGGATCCCAGTCCCACCAGATTAGGGCTCCACCCTTAAGACATCATTTTTTTTTATTTTGTTTTATTTATTGAAAAGGGAAGTAAAAACACTTTATGACAAAATTAAAGATTTACATGGAAAATATTTCAGATGAACACGTTAAAATTGACAATTTTCATGGAAAATTAAGGAGTAAAGTGGTAGACATGTAAAACATTGCTAAATTAATTGAAATATGGGATAGAAACATTTTATGAAAGAATTGAAGATTTATGTGGAAAATATTTCTGATAAAATTATAGAAAAATGTAGAAAAACATGTTAGAATTGAAGATTATCTTGAAAATTTTTATATAGATATAATAATAGTAGGCATAAAAGTACTCCTAAGTTGATTAAAAGTGGAATTATAAACATTTTCTGATAAACTTGAAGATTTACATGGAAAATATTTCTGATAAAATTGTAGAAATATATAGGAAAACATGTTAAAATTAAAGATTATCATGAAAATTATATATATAGAATGATAGGACAAAGATAATTCTAAGTTGATTGAAGGTTAAACATTTTCAGATAACATTGAAGGTTTACATGGAAAATATTTCTGGTAAAATTCAAGAAGTAAAAAGACAAACACGTTAAAATTGACTATTTCATGAAAAATTTTACATAAAGAATGGTTGATATAAAAACTTTTTCTAGGCCAGGCAGTGGTGGCGCACGCCTTTAGTCCCAGTACTTGGGAGGCAGAGGCAGGTGGATTTCTGAGTTCGAGGCCAGCTTGGTATACAGAGTGAGTTCCAGGACAGCCAGGGCTACACAGAGAAACCCTGTCTCAAAAAACAAACAAAAAACAAAACAAACAAAAGAAAAACCTCTTTTTAAATTAATTGAAGGTGGAATTAGAAACATTTGTGATGACACCAAAGATTTACATTTAAAATATTTCTGATAAAATAGAGGAAGTATATAGAAAGACATATTAAAATTGAAGATTATCATGAAAAATAATGCAGATAAAATGGTAAACATAAAAGAAATTACTAAATTAATTAAAAGGGGAATTGCAAACATTTTCTGATAAAAGTGAAGATTTACACAGGAAATATTTCATTAGTCATTGTCTTTTTATTGGGGAGTTGAGTCCGTTGCATTTGACCCCCATTCTCTTTCTAATGCTCCGCTCCAAATGGCTTGTGAGGTGGGGTTTGAAGACAGCCAGATAGACCCTTCCCAAATAAGGCTGTGCCTGAGCCAGACTTCACTGGCTCGTGTTGTAACCCCCTCACTGGGAAGACAGAGGCAGAAGTACCTTTATCAGTTCAGGCCAAGCTGGGCTACACACTGAGCTCCAGGCCAATCCAAACTACAGTGTGAGACCCTGTCTCAAAAACAGAATATAAACCATTACGTACAAGTAGGTACGATTTGGTTCTGAAGTTTGAATTTCTAGCTGCTCGTGATTTTAAAGACTGCTTTCCCACTCAACAAAATGGAGGGAGAATTATTCCCAAGTCAACAGCCAAGGAAGTGTTTGCTAATACCTGTGACATTTTAGAAGAACCTCGTCCTGGAATATCCTGCGCCAAAGGGTTCTTTGCAAGGCTCCTGTTTCCCAGTCTGTTGTTCCTGGTGGCTGCCTCTGGAAGCTCAGCACGGTGGCCATGGTCACCATAGCTGTCAGGCCCCAAGTACCAGCTGACTCCATCTCCAAAGCTGCTAGATGCTTCAGTGTCCCCGGGCCCCACCTAGATCCACTCCCAACCGGAAATGCTATTTATACATTGACTCTTAAAGCACACACTTAAATGTGTGGACTGATTTCAGTTTGTTCAATGTGGTATCAGACTTACACACTTCAGAAAAAGGAAGACGAAAAGGCGGGGGCGGGGGATGGAGAAAAACCTCCTAAAACAGCAAAGGGACAAAGGCTTGCTGGGTGTGTGGCCGATTTCGTTTTTATTTGGTTTTTATTTGGGGCTTTTGGTTGTGTGTTTGTTCTTTCTCTTTAAATGAAGCAAGTGTACAGCTTTCTTTTGAGAACTTAAAGAGCCAGGCATAGTGGCACACAGCTGTAATCCCAGCCCTTGGGAGGCAGAGGCAGATGGATTTCTTTGAGTTCAAGACCAGCCTGGTCTAAAGAGTACCAGGCCAGCCAGGGCTACACAGTGAGACCCTGTGTCCCCAAACAAACATATATGTATATATTGAGCAACATTCCCCAAATTCTACACACACACACACACACACACACGCACGCACGCACGCACGCACGCACGCACACACACGCACACGCACATGCACACACCACGCACGTACCACGCACACACCACGCACACACGGACCCAGGGCTAGAGAAGTGGTTCAGCAATTAAGCACTCATGTTGCAGAGGATTCTGTTGCAGAGGACCTGAGTTCGAGATCCCCAGGACCCTCGTGGCGCTTTGCGGCCATGTGTAACTCCAGTCCCAGGAGATCAACGCCCTCTTTTGTTCTCTTCAAGCATCTAGAACAAATGTGACACACATCCCTCCCTGTAGGCCAAACACTCGTGCGCAGAAAGTAATAATTTTTAAAATTAAAACAGTAAGCCGCTGCATGTTATTACTAGAATGCCGTCATTTACCCGCCTCGCTCGTTGACTTGAGGGAGTCGTGTTTAGCGCTCCAACTGCGTACTCAAGGGGAAGGGTACACTCAGCGTTCGCCCAGCTCACTAAGAATCCCGTCCCACGTGCTCCTCAGCCATCTCTTCCTTCCCTCCTCGTCCTTCCCGATCTGGCCCAGACTGCCCCAGTCTCACCCTGCTCCATCCCTGACGTGACCTCTGACCTCTCTATGCTGTGCCCTCTTCTCGGGCCTTTAACTCCGTCCCGCCTTTCTCTGCTCTTGGTTTTCACTTGCTGGACGAACTTCTCTCTCGTCCCCTGCTCCTGCAGTCCAGAGCTAGTCCAGGCCCCGTGTCTTCTCTGGGATATACAAGGCTCTCCGTTCCCTACTGGGCTGCCCCCTGTTTGCGTGCATTCAGATTCATGGAGCCGCCCGCCCTCCCTGCTCCCATGCCCTGCTAACCCCAACTAACCCTTAGAATCAACATTTCACCTGGGTCTCACTGCGAAAGTGACGTACGGACAGCGAGAAAATATCATTACTATAGAAAGATAAAAAGAACAGAAAACGCGCATGTTCCCAGCACCACTGATAGTGACTACTGAAGGCGTGTCTGCGTTCTCATCTCTTCTATAACGCCGCAGCTTGCTAGACCCTCCTTCGCCTGTGTGACCCGTTGGTCGACCTGTGCCCTTCCCCACTCCCCACTCCACGTGAGCCCGTGACCATCCCTCCAGTCTCACACCCTGTGAGGTCAGCTTGTTAAAGGCTGAACAGTTTAGTGGCCGTCTTAGCACCTGCCCTCAAAAAGACGCCACTGCCAAGCACCCCCCGGGAAAATCTAGTTTGGAGCTCAGAGTTTCAAAGCCAGTGACCGTCACAGCAGGGAGCATGGCAGGTGAGTATGGATCACGTCTTGATCTATCACCATGAGGCAGAAAGACTGACACTGGAGATGGCAGGCATCTCAACGCCTGTCCCTAGTAACATACCTCCTTCATCAAGGCCACACCCCAACGCCTGTCCCTAGTAACATACCTCCTTCATCAAGGCCACATCCCAACGCCTGTCCCTAGTAACATACCTCCTTCATCAAGGCCACACCCCAACGCCTGTCCCTAGTAACATACCTCCTTCATCAAGGCCACACCCCCAGGCCTTCCCAGACAGTTCCAGGAACTCAGGACCAAGCAACCTGTGGGGGAATGGTCCTGTCCCAACCATCACAGCGACATCGCGTGGTCCTTTATATTCTCTGCTTGGCTTAGCTTGCTACAGTGATGTCCAGCTCCATCATGTCATTGCCATTACAATCCATTGTCATACATTGACATAAGATGTCATGCTTTTACATGGCTGAACAATAGTCCTGTGTGTCTAAGCAGCACGTGCCTGAGCATGCAAGGGGCCAGCACCTTACCTCGTGTCTCATCTACCTGTGAACAGCGCTCCAAGAACCAGGGATAGAGTTCCCCACGAACCTTCATACCTCTTGACGTAATGGTTGTATTTATGTGTGTTCCCACCCACGTTGTGCCAGGAAGGGTCTCTTTCTTACAGATCCCTGCCAGCTCTTGTCATCTTTGTCTCTTTGATAATAGCCAGTCTTACCGGAGCAAGTGACATCTCCTGGTGTTGATTTGCATTTCCCCCACGGCTCTCAATGCTGGGGAGTTTTAAATGTGTTTTCTGTACGTTTGCATGTCTACTTTTGAGACCTGTCTATTTAATCTGTTGGACAATTCAGGTATTCTTTTTAAAGTTTTTTTTAAGTTATTTGCTTAATTTATCACACATTGATTCATCCACTCAGTGAGCATACTAAATGTCGCCTATGTGTCCAGCCCTGAGCCTGCCTTTCCATTCTCTGTACCCCGAGACAGCCTGTCCTCCAGTATAGTACCTTGAACATGTACTGGAGTTTTTAGTGTCATACTACAGGCATGGGAGTGGGAGGCTGTTAAGATGTCTGTGTTTTGTGCATTTCAGCAGCAACGCGTCTCTCAGAATAGAAAACTTTGTGCCCATAAAGACACTGCAGTTTGTAACGTGTGTCAGTCTTGAGTCTGAGCGCAGGTGTTTCCAGAAGTGCCCATCACCCTTCCTGGTACCACAGTAGGCACAGTGCACAGTGCACCTTTCTGTGCTCGGGAGCCCAGCTGCACTGACATCATGCCCTTTGCTGAGGGCTGCCAGAGACACCCGGCACCGTTAGCGTGAGTTTGAACTAACCTCTGGTCATTGAATGCACAGAAACCTCCCTTTACTGTTGACAGGCTTTCCTGAGTCAGTTACAGAGTCCATCCTGGCATCATAGCCCACAGAACTCGGGCACCATAGCTGGGAAGACTGCTCAGTGGGCAGGAGCACTTGCTCTGCAGGCATGGGGGACCCGAGTTCAAATCCCCACCACCCACATAAAACGCTGGTTGAAACTTTATGTGCCTATCACCCCAGCATTGTGTGTTGGAGACAGGAGGATCCTAAGACTTTGCTGGCCATTGAGAGACTGTGTCTCAAGGCCATGCAGAGAGTGACAGGCTACCTGACACCCTGTACTGTCCCTGCACACAGGCTGCCCACCAGCACATGTGCCTGCGCACACATGTTTATGGTACTGTGTACTGGGGCATGGGCTGTCTCGGGGTACAGAGAACCTAAAGCCACGCTCAGTACTGGACACAGTCCACATTTAGTATGCTTGCTGAGTGAATGAATGAATGTCTGATAAATTAAGCAAATGTCCAAAAATAAGCTTTAAAAAGAATTAGGATTCGGTAAACATTGTTGATTTTATTTATTTATATATATATATATATATGAATGTTATTCAAGTTTGAGGACCACTGGATGTCTTATTATTGTATTTTATAAACATTTATGTGTTTGGTTCATATTGTATATTTGAAAGCTAGTTATATATCATTATGTCACATGGTTTGGTCCAATCTATTAGACTAATTTAGTGTTTATAAGGCCAGATGAGCACCATTTTTGCACTGGTCTTAAATATTTTTAAATTTTTTTATGTGTATGTCTGTGTGTACATCCCATGAGTGCAGTGCCCAGAGAGGCCTGAAGAGGGCACCAGATCCCAGAGAACTGGAGTTAGAGGGTGAGCCCCTTGATATGGGCACTGAAAACCAAACCCAGGTCCTTTGCAAGAGCAACATGTGCCCTTAACCTCCAACCAGCCTCCCCAGCCCCTGGGTCTTGATTTAAGACCCACACAGGGTAGTGTTTATTTTCTGAGCTAGAGCTAGCATTGACCTCAAGTTTCTGGCCTCCTGTCAAAATAGCAGACAGTACACAGTCGCTCAATATCCAGGTTAAGGGATCCAGGATGGAGGGGTGGCTCGGTGGTTAGAGCACTTGCTGCCCTTCCAGAGGACCCAGGCTTGATCCCCAGCACCCACATTGCAGTTCAAAACTGTCTGTCACTTCAGCTTCTGGGAATCTGACCTCCACCGACACACACATGATACATAGACAGACACACAGACAGAACATCCATACACACAAAACAAAAGCATGTAAAGTTGAGAGCCCGAAGGAGCCCGGCTTCTGCCCTCTGTCTACCAACCCAATCAAACAGAACAACCAATAGGTTTTTTTTCTTCTTTTAAGACAGAGCCATAGATCCTATTCTTAAGAAGGGACAGGAAGAATCTTTGTCATATAATTTAACGTCAGTTCACTCAGGAGTAGGCTAACGGTTATCTCTATTATGATAAATCAATAAACTCAGACACTCGCGCCACACTTGTGAGGTGGCGCTCAGGCGACTGCCATGTCCCTTCTCGGCTCTCAAACGCTGAGACACACAAGCAGATGCCTCTGGGCTGTTTGATCGTGGTGGTGTAAAAGTTAACTGTGGTCTAGTTTCACTGTCAAAATGTAAGTGCCATAAAAAGCAGCTTTCTTACCCCAGAGTAACGGCCAGTGGTGGCGGACAGGCGCAGCAGCGAGATGACCAGGTTTTCTGTGACTTTCTTAGCGGATGACTCTTGTCGAGTCTGAGTGCATGCTGAGTGGGGGGCGTGGGGCGTGACAACCCACACTGCATAGTTCCAGCTTTCAAAGAGCCCTGATTCCTGTTTGAACTTCAGGTTTTGCTGCTGTCCAATAATTAGTAAATGACTCAGCCCACCCCCTGAGACCCAGCATACCCTCTGATGCCCCAGCCTGGCCTCTGATGCCTGACCCTCCCTCAGATACCTGACCCTCCCTCGGATACCTGACCCTCCCTCTGATACCTGACCCTCTCTCTGATGCCCGACCCTCTCTCTGATGCCCGACCCTCTCTCTGATGCCCGACCCCCTCTCTGAAGCCCAGCCTTCCAGCCTTCAGAAGCCTTGGCTCACCCTGTAAGGGTGAGCGATGAATAACAGCTATCTTTAAGAGGCTAGCTTCAGTATGAACCTTAGTTGCTGGTCTCCCCCAAGCCCCTCCAGCTACATCCGCACATTCTCTCTTGTGCCGTGCTAAAGGACGACCCCAGGACCTTGTGTGCATGCCTTTGTACCTGGCAAGCGTTTGGCTGCCCGGTCCCAAGCCCTCTAGGACATATTTGTGTGAGAATTTTATATTCTTTTTAAAGTGTTCACTTTAAATTATTTCTATGTGTATATCTGCATGTGAGTATGCGTATGTGGAAGGCTTGTGGTCCCCTGGAGCTGGAGTTAGCAGCACTTGTGGAGCACCGGATGTGGTGCTAAAAACCAAACCCAGGTCCTCTGTGAGAGGCGTGCCTGCTCGTAACCACTGGGCCACCTCTCTGGCCCTGAATTCGTTCCTTAAAGGTGTCCCCAAATTCCTCCACTGTGTGGGTCAAAGTACCGAATACAAGTATAAACCAGGAGTTAGGAGACCCTCGGGAGACCACATGACACAGGAACCCAATCTCCTGGGACACTGAAATTTTCTGGATTGTCCTCCAAAACATAGCAGCTGGGGTTGCATGGAAGTTTGAACCTGGGCATGTGGTTCAGGGGAAGCTCTCTGGGCTAGGAATTCTGGAGTTTAGTTTGGGGAAAATACCTCTCCCTGGGTTTGAGGTAACAATTAAGTTCCTGAGACTCCAGAGAGGGGGAGAGGGTAGGGAGAGGAAGAGGAGGAGGAAGGGGAGGGAGGAGGGAGGAAGCAGAGAAGAAGAAGCTGGGTGCTTCTCCAACGTGAAGCCTTCTGACTCTTCCTCCCTTCCTTGATGGTGAAGAACTTGTGGGGTTCTGGCTTCGCTGGCTCCTGGTTTGTCAGGGAAGTGGTGTGATCAAAACATGGCGAAGCAGGAGAGCGCCTCAGGAAACCATCCTCTGGGGTCATAGAGACTGCGTCTAGACTCCATTTCGGGGATCACAGAGTCTATGTGTCTAGTCTCCATTTCTATGTTTCTTCTTTCCCACAATGTCTGTGAACAAGTTTGTGCCTCTCTTCCCATTGTTGGAAGGCTTCCGTCTCCGAGGAACAAGAGCAAACTGTGTTGTTTGGGTTGCTGTCGCTGACGCGAGCTACTCTAAACTAGCCAGATGGTTTGGCTGACCCAAGGTCCCCCAGCCTGACAGGCAACATTCTTGGCACAAATCTCAGCCACTGCTGTCCATGTGACATTTACGGTCACAGAGGCTGGGAAGACATTTTTATGTGTGTCACTTCAGCAAATTCTCAGAATGAAATCCTCCCAGGGAAAAATAGTCCCAGTCCTGTTTGGAGAGGAGGGTGGGTCTGAATTCTTGTGTTTGGCTTTTAGCTGGACAAGAGGAGACTGGTACAGAGTTTCATGGCTGTTTACCGAGGCCAGAGAGCCCAGCTGGTCTATCCCCAGGTATATACTCCAGAGAACCCAGCTAGCCTAGCCCCAGGTATATACTCCAGAGAACCCAGCTAGCCTAGCCCCAGGTATATCCACTGAGACCTGTGGGCAGACGATTGCAGCGCCATTATTCACAGCAGCTGGCGGGTAGACACGCCCTCACATGTCGCTCAGCTGAGCCTCTGTCAGGCTTCCTGTGGCATGCTCTCACCATGGAACGCTATGTGATATTGTCCCAGACAGGAGACACCAATTCATGTTACATGCTAACCTATAGCATGTGAAAGAAATCAGCCCCTAGAGAACTCATGTTCTATGAGGCTGTTCTCACGAACTCTCGGGAACCAGGAAATGGAAGGAGACAAAAGCTAGTTGGTGTTTGCCTAGTGTGGAGGGCGAAAGGCGAAGGCTGTGCGTCTCTCCTTGTCGTGCAAGCATCGTGGTGGTTGCACACCACCTGGGAAAACACCAGAACCCTCTGAACTTCTGTAAGCACATTAGATATGGGAGTTATATTTCAATGAAGCTGTTCTTTTATAGTGATAACTTGAGGACACACAGTTCAACTAAGAAGTGAACTCAATCGTATACCTTACTCTGAGGACATGCTGGGAACTCCAGGCTATGTTTATCTGTTTATTTAGAGCTGAAGCAAAGAGTTAGAATTTTAGGCTGGGTCTAGGGAGGTGACTCAGTCAGGAAAGGGCTTGTGTGTACCTATGGGAAGGCCAGGAGTGGTAGTATGCACCTGTAACCCCACTGCACTGGGGAGGAAGACAGGGGACCCATGGAGCTCACTGGCCACCCAGCCAGGCCCCATCAGTGAGCCCCAGGGTCAGTGAGAAACCCTGTCTCGACAGAGAGATAGATATATGGATGGATGGATGGATGGATGGATGGATGGATGGATGGATAGATACATACATACATACATACATACATACATACATACGTAGGCAGACATAGGTGGGTGTGAAGTGATCGAGACCCCTGACAGCGGCTTCTGGCCTCCGCATGCATGTGCACACACATGTACACACCCTCACATTAGTTTTATTTACTAGCTCTCACACAATGTTGCTGGAAATATCTTAGTTCCTGGCGGCTGTCATCAGACTAGATTAGCAGGAGAGCTCCGTAGCCTTTGAGTTACTGACGGTTTAGTGATTAAGTGAAATCTGCAGCCGAATGCAGACAGGCTCTAGCTAATCTAAAACAAACTACAGAAGGAATCAGAGGAAATGGCTGGGTGGTGGTGGGCCACGCCTTTAATCCCAGCAGCTCTCAGGAGGCAGAGGCAGGAGGATCTCTGAGTCTGAGGCCAGCCTGTTCTACACGGACAGTTCTAGGTCACCGAATACTACTCCGAGAAACCTAGTCTCAAAAAATAAACAAAACCAGAATCGAAGGGAATAACTGGAATCAGGAAACTGTGGTTCCTGAATTGAGGCACAGGCTATCCCTGGAGAGGGGAGAGCAGAGGTGGAAGTTGAGACCTCGCTCTAGTTGTTTATATTAATTCCTGCAAGACCCGGTCTGTCCTGGTGGTTCACAACTTTAATCTCAGCACCCAGGATGCAAAGACAGGAAGATCTCTGCTAGTTTGAGGCCAGCCTGGTCTATATAGGGAGTTCTAGGCCAGCTGGGGCTACACAGTAAGACACACACACCTATGTCAACAAAACAAAAATGTACTCCAGGGCCGGGCGCGGTGGCGCACGCCTGTAATCCCAGCACTTGGGAGGCAGAGGCAGGTGGATTTCTGAGTTCGAGGCCAGCCTGGTCTACAAAGTGAGTTCCAGGACAGCCAGGGCTACACAGAGAAACCCTGTCTCGAAAAACCAAAAAAAAAAAAAAAAAAAAAAAAAAAAATGTACTCCAAGGCTGGGAGATAGTTCAATGGATAGAGAGTTTCTCACAACATGAGTTCAGACGCCCAGAACAAGCACTGCAAAACCTCCATCTCCAGTGGAGGAGTGCTGGCTGTGTGTCAGAGGGCAGTCACTAGCCGGCCTCCGAGGACAGTGTTTGGTGAGATGGCACAGACAAGTTTGAAGGTGAGCTTCTATGCTGGTGTCAGCTAGGTGTCAGAAGTACAGGCTTGAAAAAGCAAGTATGGACACGGAGAAGGAGAGCCAGTTGTTAGCAGGAGTTATGAATGCCGCGTGCAAGTCTGCGGTGGGTCGGGTGCGGATGGAGGCCAGAAAACAACCGTGGGTATCATTCCACAGTACCGACCTTGAGTCCCTCGCTGACTGGGGGCTCACCAATTCAGCTAGCAACCCACAGGCATCCACCTGCCTCAGCCTCCTCAGCTTTGGCACTTAAAACCTACCACCACATCCAGGTTTATTTTGCTTGTTTTTGTTTGTTTGTTTGTTTTAATGCATGTTCTAAAGTGATTATCTCTCCAGCCACTGAGTTGGGAATTAAAAAAAAAAAAAAAGTTCCAGATCTGTGTCCACTTTAGTCTTACATTAGTCATGTATGGCTTTAATAATCTGAAACTAATAGTTACCATGGAAATGTGGGAGATAGTTATGGGCGAGACTGGAAAGGGAGGCGTTGGAACCGTGTATCTCACAACTGTTGGGGGGACAACTGAGGTCACAGAGTCTGCCAAGTTGGTCGCCAAGTTCTGTCAGGTTAGTGTCACGAAAGGTGAATAGGGTTCTTGTTCTTCTCTTCTATGGTTTGTTTATTTACGTATTTATTGTTTGTTATGGTTTTTCTTTTACTTTCTTTGAGATTTATTTCTTCTTTTTTTGTTTTTTGTTTTTTTGTTTGTTTGTTTGTTTGTTTAGGTTTGTTTTGGTTTTGGTCTTGGTTTTTTTTCTTTTTTCTTTTTCCTTTTCTTTTAAAGATTTATTTATTATTATATGTAAGTACACTGTAGCTGTCTTCAGACATACCAGAAGAGGGCGTCAGATCTCATTACAGATGCTTGTGAGCCATCATGTGGTTGCTGGTATTTGAACTCATGACCTTTGGAAGAGTAGTTGTTGGCACTCTTAACCACTGAGCCATCTCTCCAGCCCCCCTGGTTTTGGTTTTTTCAAGACAGGGTTTCTCTATGTAGCCCTGGCTGTCCTGGAACTCACTCTGCAGACCAGGCTGGCCTGGAACTCAGAACTCTGTCTGTCTTTGTCTCCCAAGTGCTGGGATTAAAGGCGTGTGCCACCACTGCCCAGCAAGATTAATGTATTCAGGTTTTGCCTGCATGCATGTTTATGCACTATGTGTGTGCAGTGCCCATGGAGGCCAGAAGAGGGCGCCATATCCCCTGGAACTCAAGAGACTGTTTTGAGCTACCATATGGGTACTGGAGCCCTCTGGAAGGGCCCAGCACTCTTTTTTTTTTTTTTTCTCCGAGACAGGGTTTCTCTGTATAGCCCTGGCTGTCCTGGAACTCACTCTGTAGAGGAGGTTGGCCTCGAAGTCAGAAATCCACCTGCCTCTGCCTCCCAAGTGCTGGGATTAAAGGCGTGTGCCACCACCACCCGGCTGGGCCCGCACTCTTAACCACCGAGTCACTTCTCTCAGCAGCTGGTGGGTTGTTTCTAGTTATATGGAATACCTACAGAGCTGTGGCCTCCTCTGCGTAGATTCTCAGTCTACTGACATGTTCATCTCGCGGGAATCTCAGATGCCTGTGGTGAAAGTTGGATCTTCTATATTTATCACCCATCCTTGACAATAAATGCTTTATATTATCTTTCTGAATATGTAAGTCTACTATGTCATTAGTTGCTGATTTGATTTTATCAAGAGTTACAAGTCTCATCAGGTTGCACAGACAGGCCTCAGACTCCTGGGCTCCAGCCATTGCCTGTCCTCAGCCCCCAGAGTCACTAGAACTAGACTGTCAGCTACCACGTGCAGCTCTAATTCTTTTCCCCCTCTATTCTCCTATAGTTATACATCTTACCCTCTGTCCACAGACGCAGCCTAAGTGCGGAAGACCGGGAGTGTGTGAGGACAGACTGCTGCTACAATGCGCCGGAGCCATCCCGTGGGGTCTGTACCACACACCCAAAGGTACCGTGCACGGCTCCCCGGTGCAGCTGCCTCCTATAATATAGGAATAAGTTGTGCTTTCTGGGCTTCCTATGGTGAGATTTTACTACCTTTGTAAGAATATAGCAGGTATATAAACACATAAATAAGACAGTAGTGCATATACGGATGGAGAGATGGCTGGAAGGTTCCAAACATGCACTGTTCTTGCAGAAGACCTGAGTTCTGTTCCCGGCACCCACATAGGACAGCTCCCCACCATCTGTGACTCCATTTCCAGGAGGCCTGGTGCCCTCTTCTGGCCTCCACTGGCATTGTGCCCACATGGACCGACCCACACATAGCACATACACACAATTTACAAAATGAAATAAATGTTTTTTAGATGCTATATTATTGAAAGTGTGGCTTAAGGAGATGGCTCCATTGGCATATTGTGTGCATTACAAACGTGAAGTCCTCACATTGAGTTCCCCCAGAACCCATGTAAAAAGCCAGGTGTGGTGGCATAGGCCTCTAACCCCAGCACCGTGGAGACAGAGACAGGAGACACCCTGGGGCTCACTAACCAGCCAGCCTCGCTGAACTGATGAGCCCTGGATTCAGTGACCAACCTTGTCTCAAAAGTAAGATGGAGAACCAGAAAAAGGGAAATGAATTGTAAATATAGAATATATACAATAAAAAAAAATACAAAAAAAAAGTAAGATGGAGAAGCAGTTGAGGAAAAGACCTTTGCTTGTACATGTGCATACATGGCCAAGCACACGCCCACCCGCATGAACATGTATACACACACACACACACACACACACACACACACACACACTTCATGGTCTCTAGGGCCCAGTCGCTCCATCCTCACGAGGCCTGGTTTGATGAGGTTTTCTGTGGTAGCCATTTCAGTGTGTGTATGACAATATCCCATGGTCAGGCTCGTGTGTCTGAGGAGTTCCTGCTAAGCACCTCTCACTGGCCACTTAGACATCTTCCGTGGTAAGAGGCGCTCACTCAAATCTATCACATATTTTTAAGAATTGAATTGTGGGGGCTGGAGGGATGTTTTAGGGTTTAGAGCACGGGCGCTCTGGCAGAAGACCTGGGTTCAGTTCCCAGCAGCCACGTGCTGGCTCGCGACCAGCCGCCACTCCAGCTCCCGGGAAGCCAGTGCCCTCTTCTGGCCTCTTCAGGCACCAGGCGGGAACACGGTACACATGCATAGATATGGACAGAACACACACACACACACACACACACACACACACACCAAAATGAAAAATACAAATCGAATTGCTGGTGGGTTATAATCCTGTTGACAAGTGAGATATACCTTTGCACAGGTTTTTACGTGGTGTTGCCTGTCCCTTCACGCTGTAACAAGTCTCTAGAACCACAGACGTCTAATTTGGATGAAGTCTAATGTAGATTCTACTTTCTGAGGACTGCACCATTGTTTCTGACCTGAGGGCAGTGCAGCCTTCATTTCTATTTGGAATGCTAACACTTTTACTCTCTTCTGGGGCAGCCATGTAGTCTGGATGTCTTTCTCCCTCACACAAGGGCTTGAGTTGCTGGTGAAGCCCTGGATGTTTATTTGTGGGGAAAATCTTATATTTCAATATTTAAAATATGCTGTTATATTTATTTATTCCATGTGTGTTTCTGCACCAGCATGTCGCAGTGCATGTGTGGAGGTGAGAGATTAGCTTCGTGAGTTGTTTCTCTGTTTCCACCACACGGCTCGGAGAGATTGACCTCGGGTTAGGGGCAAGCATCTTTATACACTGACCCCCCCGCACCAACCCGAATTTCAGATCATTTCTTTCTTGACCAGTAATAATTGTGTCTTCTGAAGTAGCTGACCATTTCTTCCAAGTCCTTTCTTTGTACAACACTGTTTCTAGTCACCCCGGTGCAGTGAAGCTGTGCTGATGTCTCCCCTCTCCTTCCTGATTAGTCATATGTTCCTTCTGTCTTTTTTTAAATTAACCAATCACTTTGACGTGAGTAATAAATTCTGTTCTTTTTCTAAAAGGACTTCGCTTTTGTTATTTTTGAATTTTTCTATCTTTTTTATTTCAATGATGTTTCTCTTTAACCTTCGTTATTTCCTCTGCTCATTTACAAAAAAAAAAAAAAAAAAAAGTGTCTTTTTAAAGAAACAAACACACACAGAAGCTGAGGGCTCTGCTTGAGCTCTCCTTAGTTTCCCTGTCTTATATTCCCTATAAGGTCAGCAGTTTAACATACTGGATACACTGTACCCACTTTTGCTTTTCACTTTACATTTATTTGATTGCTTCTTTTTTGAGACAGTCTCACTCTTTAGCCCAGGCTTGTGTCAAATTCACAATGATCCCGGCCCCACCCCCTCAGCCCCCCCCCCCCCGGCCCATTTCAGAAGCTCAGCTACTCAGGTCATAGGCTACCCCCCGCCCCCCCCTCCACCCAGCTGTGCTTGTATTTTCAGTCCACTTAAAGTGGACAAGCTCTTTTTTTGGTTTTTCGTTTGTTTGTTTGGTTTTTGGTTTTTGGATTTTTGGTTTTTTTTCGAGACAGGGTTTCTCTGTGTAGTCCTGGCTGTCCTGGAACTCACTCTGTAGACCAGGCTGGCCTTTTTTGGTTTTTCGAGACAGGGTTTCTCTGTGTAGTCCTGGCTGTCCTGGAACTCACTCTGTAGACCAGGCTGGCGGGAAACTCAGAAATCTACCTGCCTCTGCCTCCCAAGTGCTGGAATTAAAGGCATGCACCACCCCCGCCGGCATAAAGTGGGCTCTTATATCTCCATTTGCTCTTCAACTCAGGGATTATTTTTTAGGTTTTCCTTTTATGTGCACGGGTTTCTTGCCTGTATGTGTACCTGGGTCCCATGTGCGTGCCTGGTACCCACAGAGGTCAGGAGAGAGCATCAGTTCCCCTGGAACTGGAGTTACAAATGGGTGTAAGTTGTCATGTATGTGCTGGAAACTGAACAGAGGTCCTCTGGGAGAGCCTGGCCATTCTCCAGCCCCATAATTGCCTATTAAAAATCAGTTTAATAGAATATATTTATTCTTCAACAGTTTCAAACATGTAAACAAGGCATCTTAACCTATGCACCCCCATTAAGTTAGCGTGTAACCACATATTTTAAGGCACTGTTGAGAGGAACATAAACACTTGGTATCATTATGTTCTCTAATGGATCCCTGCCACAGCATTATCAATACCATCAGTGCCCTGCCCTGTCAATAGTGACCTGCTTTGAAATCTGCTCATGGTAACAGTGAATTTTGTTCCCTCTAGAGCAGGCGTATGTCCTTCTGTGTCCCTTGACTGGCTCATCCATGTCTCCCTATTTGAAGCATGTATGTATGTGTGTGCATGTGTGTTTATATGTGTGTGCATGCGTGTTTATGTATGATTTGTGCACACATGTGTCCTGAGCTGCAGTGATGCTGTTGATGCATACCCTCAGCCCAGTGTGGCGTCTTTATAACGGTGAACTCCAGGTCCTCTCCCTCCAGACTGAGCCCTCACACTCCGCCCAGCACACACTGCCCTGCGAGCTTGGTACCTACAGAGTCCAGAAGAGGGCATCAGATGCCCTGGAACTCAAGTTAGACAGCTGTGGACAGGCATGGAGGTGCTGGGGATCAAACCTGGATCCTCTGAAGAGCACCCAGCGCTCTTAAGCACTGAGCGACCTCTCGGGAGCTGTCTTCACAAGCCCCTTCTCTCCTTCACAGACGCCTGCTGGTCATATGCAGGCTGCTTGGAGATTGCCCCGGCTGTGTGATACTCACCTCTGTTTCCTTCCTTCCTTTCTTCCTTCCTTCCTTCCTTTCTTCCTTCCTTCCTTCCTTTCTTCTTTCCTTCCTTCCTTTCTTCTTTCCTTCCTTCCTTCCTTTCTTTCCTTCCTTCCTTCTGTTCATCTTTCTTCTATTTTTTATGTGAGTTTCATATATGCATCCAAACACACTCACTAATTTTTTTCCACATCCCATCCCATGCAACATGTTTTTACCCCAGACATTGTATTGTTCTTCCCCGATGCAGGCTGAGTTTGAGTCTCTTCTGGCCTGTCCATCTCTACTCTATGCACTCCTTACTTTAAACACAAGGGCTCTAGTCACGTGTTTACTGTCCTTGCACTGTCGCAAGTTCAGTCTCAGGTGGCCCTGTCCTGGGCTGACATGGCTTCCTTACTGCCAGTCCACAGTACAGACCTGAGGGGACGCTGCTGCGGGTCCCCACACCCTCTGGCCTCTTCCCTTCTGTTCCAGCTGTGCCCAGAGTCACCTCAGACTCTGACGGCTCTCGCTCACTGTCACAGGGTCCACCAGCCTCTACCTGCAGCGCCCTGCACCTATCCTGGGTGCGTCCCGGGGCCCCTGGGGCTCGCCTCTGCTTCTTCGCCCTTTGACCACAGCCGCTGTCTTCAGAGGCCATCCCACGGTGTTTCATCTGATGCTTTGATTGTTTCAGATGACAGAAAATAAATAAATCAAGTGCCCATTTCCCCATCTTGGCTAGACCCAGAAATCTCCTCCTTCTATTTTTGAACTTATTAATTATGGGTGGTCAAGGTTATTGATTTAGCTTACGACATCCACTATGCCATGATGCTTAGTAATTAAATGTTCACTTGTCATTTATAATGGGAGGTTCTCTCTCTCTCTCTCTCTCTCTCTCTCTCTCTCTGGGAGGTTCTTCTCTCTCAGAGGTTCTCTCTCTCTCTCTCTCTCTCTCTCTCTCTCTCTCTCTCTCTCAAATTTAAACATCTATTTCTATCTCTGTGTAGCCCTGGCTGTCCTAGAACTCACTCTGTTGACCAGGCTAGCTTCAAACTCAGAAATCCACCTGCCTCTGCCTCCCAAGTGCTGGGATTAAAGGTGTGTGCCACCACTGCCTGGTTAAACATCTATTTCTTTAAATGATCATTTTGGTCTATAATATGATAGAATAATCTCCGTTTTCTCAAAAATGATTGTTAGTAACTTAGCGTAATCCTAACTGAAGCCAAAGTATCCAGAAATTCAAAGGGCACTTCAGCAATTGAATTTCAGTCACTAGATCTTCACTTTTCTGAAAGGGGATCTCCTGTACTCCCTGTCATGTGTGGCCTCCAGGAAGGCCTCCCTGGTTTCCTCTGGGACTCTTGTTCTCAGAGCAAGGGAAGAGACCTTTCTGCTGCCTCTGTGCCCGCAGCTGCCTTACTGACTGGCGCAGGCGCCTCCACTTAAAACACTTTCCCAACGGATTGGTATCGACTTGTCGGCCTTGGACTGGATTGTCAGTATCTGAAGATCACAGGGCAGTTGCCCGGACAGCAGGTGCCATGCGGGCGAGGCAGACCCTTCCTGTGCAGCCTTTGCGGGCACCCTGTTCTGCACAGCACAAAGGCCAGATTTCTTAATGTTGCTTTAAAGGCTTTTTGTGGTCTTCCTTGGCTTAAGACCACCTTCATTATTTCTGCTCCCAACTCTCCTACACATCCATATTAAATGAACTACATTTATTTTCCTTAAGAATGGCTTTTGATAAGTCGGGCGGTGGTGGCACATGCCTTTAATCCCAGCACTTGGGAGGCAGAGGCAGGCGGATTTCTGAGTTCGAGGCCAACCTGGTCTACAGAGTGAGTTCCAGGACAGCCAGGACTACACAGAGAAACCCTGTCTCGAAAAAAAACAAAAACAAAACAAAACAAACAAACAAAAAAACAAAAACAAAAAACAAAAAAAAACTGGCTAGACCAGTCTTTTATACCCTTATGTTGACAGACATTTCCCTACCTTTTAGAACAACAGTCTGAACCCTTGCCTTCTGGGTGTCTGTTTTTCCATTTGACAGAAAGTTCTGTATAAAGATATAGGGGAGCTGGGTGGCGCACACATGCCTTTAATCCCAGCACTTGGGAGGCAGAGGCAGGTGGATCTCTGAGTTCGAGGCCAGCCTGGTCTACAAAGTGAGTTCCAGAACAGCCAGAGTACAAAGAGAAACCCTGACTCAAAAAATTAAAAAAAAACAAACAAAAAAGATAGAGGGGGACACAGATTCTGACCCTAACAGCAGGCCCAGCACAATGCTGTGACAATCCCAAGCGTGCAGTGATACTTACTAAATGAGGGCATGAAGCTAGCCCGTGACTGGGTGGCTGGTCACCGACAAACGCTAGCGACTCAAGGAAACTGAATTTGCGAAGCCATGCGCACCGCCAGTCACAAGAGGAAATACATCTACCCACACTGTCACCTCTGCTTCTTTAGCTGGGGACCTTTTAACATTCGAGAATATCATATATTGAAGAAAAGTAGATTTGTTGACTCATTGCTAAATGTGTAACCTGGTTAATCAGGGGGTCAAAGAAGAAACTCAATCTATACTATAATTAGTTCAAACAGAAATAAGTGCTGTGTGTGTGCAGCAGAGGCTATGTAGAATAAAAATTTAAAAAGAGGAAAAATAGCATCTCAATATTTTTCAAAAATTAAGGGAAAGAATAGAATCAACATGGAATGAATTCATGTACCAACTGGTAGGTCAACGCACAGACAAGTTAAAGGGCCGCCTGGTCACATGCGCTGCTGGCTGTATGAAAACATCCCAGCAGGCCATCCCAGAGTGCCGACCTCTCTGTCCCACCCATCTCAGGAACCACTGGCCCCGCCCTTCAGGACTTGCACAGGCATACACATCCTCAGTCAATGCTAGAGTTTCCAGCATCCTCACGGGGCAGCTGCCTCCTCGACTTGTCCCTCTTGGAGAGGGAGAGGGAGAGGGAGTCAGAATTGTTCTTGGTGGTTATCTCCTGCTACTGGCATAGTGCGCCATTGCATTTGAGAACATAAAAGCAGCTAATAACACCTGAGACTGGGTCACACCCAACCACTCACTCCTCCTGGACTTGCTGCTTGATACCAGAGCGTGTCTCCTCTGCCCCTCCCCCTCCCCATCGCTTTCCCCCTCTCCCTCACCCTCCCCTCCTAGAACCCTCCATAGAGGAAACCATCTCTCATGCTGGCTTTGTTCTCTTAACATAATGCTTGCAAGATCCGCTCACACTGGAGCATAGACCTTTTCAAGATCCGCTCACACTGGAGTATAAACTGTTACATTCTTTTATTTTTGTCTTTTTGAGACAGTTTCGTGAAGCCCCCAGTGCCCTCAAACTCCCTGTATAACCAAGGGTGGCTGAGCTCACGGTCCACCAGCATCCACACGGCACATGCTGGGGCTATGGGCACACACCACCACACTGGCCCTTTACTCCCCTCTATGGCTGTTGTGTTCCATTGTGTGGGCAGACCACATTTTCCTCACTCACCAGTTACTGAGTGTGGGGTTTTATCTGCTGTCTGGCAATTCAGGATAATGTCACTTGGAAACCTGTGTGAGTTTTTGATGTGAATGTCTTTTCCTTTCTCTTGGGTATGTACCTGACAGTATTGGCTGGAGTGGTTGTGAGCCCTGTGATGGGTGCTGGGAAGAGAACTCTGGTCCTTTGGAGGGCCGACATGTGTCCCTAACCACTGAACCATCCATCCCTCGAGTCTCACGGTGTGAATTCCTCAGCCAATGCTAACTTCAGCTTCTGGGTTTGGGTGGGTGTTTTTTGTTGATGGTGATGGGTCTGTCTGTCTATCTGTCTGTCTGTCTGTCTGTCTATGAGCCCTCCTTCCCAAGCTGTCTGCACCTCTCTGCATTCCTAGCTGTAGGCTCGGAGGGCCTCTCCCTGCTCCCCCATCTCCCAGTGCCTGTCTGTCCTCATACCTGTCCTAGCGAACATGAAATGGTTTGGCTATGGGTTTTGACTTTTGTTTCTGATGAAGATGTCAAGCTCCAAAACATATTTTCATAGTCATTTGCATGTCTTCTTTTTCATAAAGAAAGGTTTATTTAAGTCCTGTGCCAATTTTAAAATTTGGGTTTCTCGTCCGTTCACTGTGTTGAGTTGTAAGATGAAGGTTCTCTTTAATTTATTACATTTTATCTGTTTGGGGCAGGCAGGTTTATGCCTGCCACAGTGTACTTGTGGGGTCAGAGGGCTTGCAGGGGTTGGTATCTCCTCCCTTTGTGGGTTCTGTTGATGGAAACTCAGGTCATCAGCCTCGGTAGCAGGCCGCCAAGCCATCTTGTTGACCCAGATAAATACTTTTGAATATTGGTTTGTGTATGTATCTTTATCAAAACAGCATGAAAGAAAGAACTGAGTGGTAAACCTCATCTTTCCACAGGGACTGAAGGTGTATAAGAATCGAAATTGTAGTCAATGAGAGAGACAAGAGGACTGAGCCATCCAAAAGCCTCGTGCTTGCCACGCCGGCCACCATGCGTAAAGGGGTGCTGAAGGACCCAGAGATTGCCGACCTGTTCTTCAAGGATGACCCCGAAGAGCTCTTTATCGATCTGCATGAAATTGGACATGGGAGCTTCGGGGCTGTGTACTTTGTAAGTAGCCACCCAGCTGGAGCAGGTTCAGAAAGGGTGAATTCTGCCGTCTGCTGTGGAGCACACTTCCATCCCACATAGAGATGAGGTCACCGCGGAAGTCGGCTCCGGAATGCTAGGCTCCATTCCCCGGGAAGGGGGGGGGGTAAGGCAGAGTGATGGATCTGGACTAGAGTCCTGTGCGTTTCCTGGAGACGGCATCCTTCAGCCCTGCTCTCCACCCCTC
Source organism: Apodemus agrarius (assembly GCA_964023405.1). NCBI lineage: Eukaryota > Metazoa > Chordata > Mammalia > Rodentia > Muridae > Apodemus > Apodemus agrarius. The sequence goes on from OZ030028.1 coordinate 7,373,458, forward strand.
CGGCCCAAGGCTCCAAACCCTCGCAGCGCTTGTCGGTTCTGCGGGTTTCAGCCTCGTGTTACTTTCATAAACCAGTGTTTACCAGTCATCTCTTTACCTCTTCTTAACACCCTGTGTCTCTGTGGAACTGCATTCTAGCACAGTGGCAGTGGCACGGTACGTGTAAGAGCAGCTACTTATGTCCCTTCCCCAAAAGAGCACGCACCACGATAAGCAGGGGTGTGTCCATCTCATCCATCACCGTGTTTCTAGGAACTGACACACTGACTGCCAATGGTAGGAATGAAGTAAATGGGAGATTGGATGTGTGGGTGGGTGGACAGATGGATGGACAGACGGATGAATGGACAGACAGGCGGGTTGGTGGGTGGGTGGATGGATGGACAGATGGATGGGCAGGTGTGTGAATAGATGAACACATAAGTAGTTATGTAGAGAGATATACAAAGACATTTGTTGACAATCACAGGAAGTCACTACTTTCTGATAAATGGTACAAAGCTACTTCTAACTCCAGATCCCCGGAATGGCTGAGCCCCCTGGAGCAGCTCTTGTGAAACGTTCTTCCACTTGGAACGGCAGGGGTCTGCATCATCAGAGAAACTCACGTGACTTGACGGGCATTGGTCTATAAAACAAGTAGTAGTAGAGGGTGGCGTGCTGTAGTCCTGTTTGCAGTCACTCTCGGGTGGCCGTCAGCCTCCGCCATCCGGGCACCGCTCCTCCTCAGTTGTCCTTCCCAGTGGTTGCCTGGCTCTGGGGGCTGACCACTGGCATCATGACTCATGCTCACCCTGCTGAAGAAGACTCATGGGAATGCTAGCACAACACCTGGGTACACTGGGTGCTAAATATGCCACTTGTTGCTAACACTCCGCTAGAGACATCACAGCAGGGCCCGGAACGCTTTGGTGCTCTCAGGTGACCATCACGCCGTATTGTCCATGTATAGAAGTGTCATCACTAAAAATAGGAGGAAAGGAAGACAATGCTTTAATATGAACCTTTTTAAAAATAAAAGAGCCAAGCCTCATGGCCTGTGCCTTTAATCCCAGCACTCGGGAGGCAGGCAGTTCTCTGTGAGTTTGGGGCCAAAACCCTGTTTCAATAAAAGAAAACAAAGCAAAAAAACTTTATCCCTTTGTCTACTGTGGGCACATAGGCTGGGCCTAAAGGAAGGGTTTCCCATTGGTCATCATACCTGTTGACAATTTATCGTGTGTGTCACACCAGCCTTCCGGTCAATAGTCCTTCCTCTTGTTATTCACACTAGGGCCACGGTATCCAAGACCTTACTGTCCCCTTGGTCTCTGTCTACTGGCATCAATGAGCTAGAAAAGAAATACACACACACACACACACACACACACACACACGCACACGCACACGCACACGCAAACGCACACGCACACGCACTCACGCGCACGCGCACACACGCACACACGCACACACGCACACACACACACACACACACACACACGCACACGCACACGCACGCGCACGCACACACCCCTTTAGTGCACGTGTGCAGCCTCCCCTGTCCTTCATCTAAGCTAGAGTCCTGCTGTAGCCACCAATGAAGTGCATCCAAGCTCTGTCCTATCCTCTCTCAGTCTCTGTCACTGTCACAGGCGGGGCCCTATGCAAGCCTTTGTGCTGTAATGTCCCCCACCGCCCTCCTCTGCTGGCCCCTGTTCATCTTTGGGCACTAAGTTTAAATCTCAATCCTTCCAGAAAGGCTTCCTCTCCTAAGTCATGTCATCCACTGTTGCCCTGGGAGTTGGAGGCACCCCAGCCTCCTTGTCATGTCCTCCACTGTGGTCCTGGTAGACAGAGGCACCCCAGCCTCCTAGTCATGTCCTCCACTGTGGTCCTGGTAGACAGAGGCACCCCAGCCTCCTAGTCATGTCCTCCACTGTGGTCTTGGTAGACAGAGGCACCCACCACCCCTGCTTTCGAGCGCCTGGCACAGCTGCAGTTTCACACCTGTCTGTGTCTCTGGTTTTCTGGCTTTGGGTGTTTTGGTGGGTTGACTGGTTGGGGTATTTTGCAGCGCTGAATGTGGAACGGGGCATGTGCACTCTAGGCCAGTGGCTGGCTACACAGCCATCGCTGCTTTGACCTGTGTCCTTATCCTATCTGAGGGGAAATGCGTAAAGGACATAGTTACTCAAAATTCTGTCCCTACCATTTAGCACGGTAGCTAACAAAGTGTGAAGCCTTTGTCCCGGACCCTGTCAGATGGCCCAGTGGACAAAGGCAACTGCCACCAAACCTGACAACCTGAGTTCTATCCCCAGGCACTCCATGTGCACAAACCTGACAACCTAAGTTCAAACTGCCAGATCCCACACAGTAGGAGGACCAAACCAGCCACTGGAAGTTGTCCTCTGACTGCCACACTCACACGAAGGCACCATCACCAACAACAAATGCATAAATAAGTATACAAAGTATTAAGTATTTGCTGGTTAGATGAATGAATGATGGAAACATGGTCCTTGGCTGGCTGGTTAGCATTTTTCATAAACCGGAGTTTTATGGTTTATTATTTACTCACAAATCACAAATCTAGCCAGTCTTACAGACTAGGGTCCGTCCTACAGCCACACCACCCCGAGCAGGCCTCATCTCTGATCTGAGAAGCTAAGCAGAGTCGGGCCTGATTAGTACTTAGATGGAAGATCGCTGTCCTGCAACCACGGGTTCTCTGTTGCTGCTCCTGTTGACTCTGCGGCACGTGGCCTTAGTGGAGAGATGCCAGGAAATGAGTTGAACGTGGCTTATAAGTCGTCCTAGCCAAGGCGGAATGAATCGACTGAACGTCGATACTTAAGTATTAGCCGGAACCACACCTCCATGTCTGCCTTCGCACAGGCAGGTGCCGCACTGGTAAACAGGACGCTGGGAGGTTATTTGTTAAAAGGGGAAGCAGGTGGAGCCAGTTCGTTCCGGGCCACCGTGAAGTCTACAGTTCTCTGATGCTCCCTCATGGTCTGCACAGGCCGCCTCGGTCAGCATCTCAGCAGAATCATCAACAAAATAAAAACTCGTCTTTGGTTTCATACTTTTCTCGGGGGCGTGAGAAGTGGCTCAGGGGTTCAAAGCACTCTCCTGCTCTTGCAGAGGACCTGGGTCCCCTTGCCAACACCCACATCAGGTGGCTCCAAACCACCTGTAACTCCAGCTCCAAAGTATCCAGTGACCTCTTCTGGCCTCCCCAGGCACTGCGTTCATGTGTACAGACGGCACACCCAGACACTCTTTTACACAATTTAAATAAAAATAAAATCTTAAAAATAAATTAAAAAGTAAGCAAATAAAAGTATCTTTGTAAGTGAGCAGAAATCTGAAGAATGGCTAAGATACAGTAATGGGCAGACAGTACGTTCTCAGCGAGTATGTCTGCTATCTGTGATCCTGTCCAGAGCGCCCAAGACCATTTATTCTATTGGAAATATAGGGCAGAATCCAAAATTCCCAGGATAACCATAGTCATGCAGAACACAGCACGGGGCACTGTAAGAAGAGAGTGTGCAGTCTCCTTTTCTGTTGTACAGTGCTTATCACTTATTATTATTATTATTATTTATCATTATCATTATTATACTAAAGTGGGATGTGGACACACAAGCCTCACACACCTGTGACCCCAGCACTGTCAAGTGCAGAGGCAGGAGGATGACTGGGGCTCACTGGCCACCAGCCTGGCTCCAGGTTCAGCGAGTGACCCTGTCTCAGAGGGATAAGGCAGAGATGGCGCAGGAGCCTCAGTGCCTTCCTTTACCTCTGCACACACAAGCACACACAGTGCACACACCCACACACGCACAGCGCCTGCCCGTGCTATAGGAAATCACCGTGATAAAGCCAGCAGACAGGTTGTGAGTGCGTAGAGTGAGGTCTCTTAGTGATGACCATAGACGTGACGGGGCAGCACCAAGCAGCCCCGACTATAAATGTCCTTCTCGAGAGATTACGCAATGGCGCCATCTAACTCCATTTGACTCTCTGTCCTCTCTCCTGCTTCCCGACCCTGTGCTAATGGAGCCCAGGCTTCACACACAGGCAGGCCAACTGCTCTCCCACCACGCCATCTCTAGCCCGCTTTCTATAAAAAAATCTGATTTCTATGAAGACTATGATTTCTTTGTTGTTGTTTTGGGTTAGAACGTGGCTCTGTGATGGAGCATGCGCTGTGCATGGCTGTCTTTTGTCTGTGGGTCTGGGCCGGAGCCCAAGGCCGCGCTCTGTCAATGACTGACTCCCAGACCAAGGGAGTCGTGTTTGTGATGGACGCCCCTCTGCATCTTCTAAATCAGTAATTGTTGTGTGCACGTGCCTTTCTGAAGGCCCTCAGAATTGAAAAGAGCCAACCAGGAGATACTTTTTTATATAATCGATCCTGTCACCCTAGTGAGCATAAAAATTCATTTTAATGTGCATCCATTTTCCCTGCATTTTAGCATCAGGACCTGGGGTGATCCTATATCTTAGCTACTCAGTGAATAGTACAGGAAAAAAACATGAGGGGGTGCATTTATCTGTGGATTGCCTGATTCTCTTTTTAAATATTTGCTGAGCCGGGCGGTGGTGGCGCACGCCTTTAATCCCAGCACTTGGGAGGCAGAGGCAGGTGGATCTCTGAGTTCAAGGCCAGCCTGGTCTACAGAGTGAGTTCCAGGACAGTCAGAGCTATACAGAGAAACCCTGTCTCGAAAAACAAAAACAAAAAACAAAAAACAAAAAACAAAAAAAAAGATTTGCTGGTTTTGTTATCATTGTTTGTTGTTGTCTATAGTGTCCCCATGTATATTGTCATGTGCTTGCAATGCCTACAGAGGCCAAAAGAGGGCGCCAGATCTCCCGGAACATGTTGCTTCCGGACCTCCATGAGGGTGCTAGGAGCAGACCCCAGGTCTCTGTCAGAGCTGCCAAAGCTCGCTCTTAAGCACCGAGCCCTCTCTGCTTTAAACCGAGTGACCTCAGTGTCGCTTGTCTAATGTCATGGTCAATCTCGTATGCCCAGCCAGTCCTCTGCTGTTGGGCATCTAACAAGGTGCAGCGGAACCTGAGTGAGTTGCCCGTTCTTTCATTTAACTGTGTGTTTTCTCGAAGTCTGGGCCCTTTTTGTAGCATAACTCTCACATGTTATACAGCAAGAAATACAGAGAAGCCACTCCCGTGAGGGCAGGGTGGAGCGGCTCTCTAGCCTGCCAGTGGGGGTGTCTTTAAAATTCAAGCAGCCAGGGCAAACACCACAAGGCTCAGAGCATAAGGTGGCTGGATATCGTAACTTCTTCTTCCTCCTCCTCTCTTTATTGCAGGCAACAAATGCGCACACCAACGAGGTGGTTGCTGTTAAGAAAATGTCCTACAGTGGGAAGCAGACCCATGAGGTGAGTTAGTACCAGGCCTAAGCAGAAGTGTCACATTAGGATGAGGTTGGCCAGTCAAGTTAGGATGAGGCTAGCCAGTCAAGTTAGATAATCATGGTGTAGAGCACACAGAGCAAAGCTTTCCAAAAATCTAATCCATAAAAGTTATCTAAGCTTTTAGCGCATTTTTTTTTCTTTTAAACTCAAGGACAATTTTATAAGAGTTTAAAAGAAAGCCATCCTAAGAGAGGTGAGCTGGGAATCTCAGTGGCTGCCTGGTAAGAGGGGGTCACAGGAGAAGGAAAAAATGTCATTTACACTAGTGTGGAGGTCAGGCACGTGGCGGGCAGAGGGAAAAAGTAAAGAGGCCCAAAGTGTCAAGGGAAGTGAACCTAGAAAAGAAATAGGCCAGTGGCCGTGGTGGCAGAGCACGCTTTTAATCCCCGCACGTGGGAGTTGGGGGCAGAGGCAGGCGGGTCTCTGAGTTCAAGGACAGCCTGGTCTGCAGAGCAAGTTTTAGGATAGCCAGGGCTACACAGAGAAATCCTGGCTCAAACAAAACAAAACAAAATAAAACAAAATCAACAACAATAAAAGACAGGCAGGCAGACAGACAGACAGAAGAAAAGAGAAATTATGCTTTCCTGAGTTACTCTGAGAAATGGGCCAGGTTAGGACGCTGCACAGCTGGAGCACAGAAAACTACTGGCCACATTCTGTCGTTTGCGGGACTTCTAGTAAAGCTTTCTGATTACTGGAAAAAAACAAACAAACAAACAAACAAACTTTGCAGTGTAGAACATGGATGTAGAACATAGCAGTTTTATTTGGATACATTTGATCAGAGATTTGGACTTGAAACTGTAGCACAGGGTAACCAGCTGGTTCATTTATTAAACATTTACTTTATGTCCATCTGACAGGCGGAAAAGGATATGCACGCATGTATCTATCTAATCCATGTATCTATGTGCATAGGTGCACACACTCGATAAATACTGTTTTCAGTTTGAAAATGAAGCATGTTCCTCTTGTTTCCATAGAAATGGCAAGATATTCTTAAGGAAGTTAAATTTCTACATCAGCTGAAGCATCCCAACACCGTCGAGTACAAGGGCTGTTATTTAAAGGAGCACACTGCATGGGTGAGTCACACTCTATTTCTTAGTCTTTTTTTTTTTTTTTTTAATTACTTGTTTGAGCCATAAACCTATGACCCCTGTCTGTCCCATTTCACCTTTGTAACAGATTGTTTGACAGTTGTCTCTGCCGGCCGGTTTGTCATAGGGTATGGATTCCATAGGATTAGCCCCGGTCTAGCTGTTGGAAGAGAAGGTTGAGCAAAGACATGATACAGAGTCAGTGTCGACATGTAAAACCAAAACTTAACCCTTCAGTCTCCTAGAATTTCTCAACTTTATTATTATATTTATTTCCCGTGTGTGTGTCTGCCTTGATACACATGTGGAAGCCAGGGGACGTGTGGAAGTCGTTTCCTTCCTTCCACAAAAACGTGTCCCAGGAATTGGATTCGAGTCACCACCAGCTTTTACCACCGAACCACCTAGCCAGCAATCCTCTCAGAATGATTTTTTAAGACTTGTTTATTTTTACTGCATATGTCTGAGTGTTTTGCCTGCATCTAAACCACACGTGTCTACAATGCCCACAGAGCTCAGAAGAGGCCTTCGGGTCCCCTGGAACTGGAGGTAGAGACGGTCGTGAGCTACCATGTGGGGCTGGGAGCAGAGCCTGGGTCCTCTGCAAGAGCAGACAGTGCTTAGCTGCTGAGCTGTCTCTCCAGCCCTCATCCCTGCCCTTTCAGCTTTGCTGCTTCCACCCCTCCCCCACCTTCCCTTTGACTAAAACTCTGGCATGCTCCCCGACACTGTCCCTATACAAGGTTTACAAAGTGATACCACCACCATGGACCTGGAGTGGGGAGCTCTTCCACACATTCTAGGGTTTTCTTTTTTTTTTTAGGTGTCACATTTTTTTTACCATGTCACATACCATTTAGAATATGAAGGTGTTAATCGCACTGGGCGTTTTAGCTTACGGTGCCCTATACCCATCTATGATGGGTTGCTTATGACACCAAGGCCTCTTGGGATCCCATTGCCAACAGGAAATGGGCATTCTGTTTCCAAACATTATGTGTAAGCACTTCTGCTGGAGCAGTTCATTTCAGGGGTGTGTGTGTGTGCGCGTACACTCGTGAATGCCACAAGTAGAAAGTCAACCGTGTTCCCCAGATCTCTACCTGATATGTTGAGATAGTGTCTCTCACTGAACCTGGAACTTGCCGATTTGATTGGACTGGCCAGCCAATGAGCCTCAAGGAAATCCTCATGCGTGTGTTCCCCTGCACTGAGGTTACAGGCACACACCCGTGTACCCACTTCTACCTAGAGCCTGAGCTCTTGTCCAGGCTTGCAAGGCAAGCGCTTTACCCACGGAGCCATCTCTCCAGCCTCCAAAGAGCCACCGCTTCCTGCCTGAACAGATGTAAAGCAGAGGAGCATCTTCTCTGGAAATCAGTTCCTCTGGGCAACCCCAGCCGCCGTGGAGGAGTCTGGAAAGGCCCAGGTTGGACAGGACAAACGCTGCACATTCCGAGGAACCCGAGTCTCGGCAGTGCTCTGGGAACTCTTCCTCCATGCCCGTTTGCTGCTCCGTACGTGGAGGTCTAGCCAGCTTGATTGCCTGGTTTCCATCCACAGCTAGTTTGACTGCTAGTTAGAAAGTTTTATGCCCTGAGAGGCAAGAGGCAGGGAGACAAACACCACTGAGAATAGCCTGGCCGTGTGGAAGATGTAAAGGGAGCTGAGACGGACTCAGTGCACAGCGGGGCTGCCAGGGCTTGGTGTGGGCACTAGGAAAGCACGCTCAGCAGTGCCGCAGTGCCGAGGGGCTTTTGGCACATGGTTTTGATAGAAAAAGAACACAGCACAACTCGCTCCTGTCCAGTGATAAAACTGTGTGAGAACACGGTGTCTCAACCCCACGTGACTCTGATTCCACTGTGGTGCACAACCTGTACACACAGTGGGAAGTACATTCCGGGTTTGGAATGTGATCCTTTTTTTTGGGGGGGTGTGTGTGTGCACTGTAGCCCTCGCTGGTGATGCCAGGCTGTGCTTGTTTCAAGCTTGCTTTAGACAGTGTGTGTGGACACAGAGAACTGCTGACTGGGGTTGGGGGAGGTCCCTTTTTGGAGGTAGGGAGAGATTTTGAAACAGGGTCTCATTGTGTAGCCCTAGCTATCCTGGAACTCACTCTATACACCAGGCTGGCCTCAAACTCACAGATACACCTGACTCTGCCTCCTGAGTGCCAGGGTTAAAGGCGTGAGACACTACAGTCTGGCAGCTGTGGGTTTTCTGTTTACATCTGGTGTTGAGGATTGAACCCCAAATAAATCAGGTGCAAAATCTTGAGTTGAGCACTGATCTTCCTGGTTTGGGTATTCCTTGACGTGTTCTAGGTTACAGATTTTATGTTGTAACAGATAATAACAAAATCCATACACTTAAAACCTATTATGAAATAAGGCAGTGTGGGAAGGAGGTATCAGGTCGAATCCTGGCAGTGTTAGCTCGAGTGTCTACAGGGACTGTGTCTACATCAACCCTCGTGGGCTGAGGTCAAGTCCAAGGCGGAAGTGACAAGAAATGAAATGTAGAAGATTATGAAAATCAGTTTGTTATCAAGGGGCCAGACAAGGCAGGTTTAGGGCAGTCAAATACCTTCCCTCCTGATGTTCTTTTTGGTTTTTCGAGACAGGGTTTCTCTGTGTAGCCCTGGCTGTTCTGGAACTCACTCTGTAGACCAGGCTGGCCTCGAACTCAGAGATCTGCCTCCCAAGTGCTGGGATTAAAGGCGTGCGCCCCCACCGCCCCCTCCTGATGTTCTTACTGCCTCCATTGTTTGGCTGTGTGCTTGCTTGATCAGTCGGCTGTTTGGTTGGGGTTGTAGCTATTTGGTTAGTTGGTTGTTGGTTGTTGGTTGGGTGGGTGGCTGGGTGAGGGGGTGGGTGTGTGGTTAACTTGAGGAACTTTTTATTGAGTCTTATTATTCTGCTCTTTCAATCTGTTGCAGTTGGTGATGGAGTACTGCTTGGGTTCCGCCTCTGACTTGTTAGAAGGTAAGCATGACGTCACTGCGTCTTCTGCTTTCTTTCCATCATGGGGCTGGAGAGACGGCTCAGCAGCAAGAGCACTCTGCTCTCTCCAGGAGCCAGGTTGGCTCCCAGGCAGATGCCGGTAACTCTGGCTCTGAGGACCTGCCATCTTCTCCTGGCCTCCACAGGCATGTGCACTCAATGTGCACACGCATACCCATGCACACGCAAGCCATACACACACGCACACTACACACACATGAACACTAAAATAAAATCTTTAAAAGAAAATGTTATCTTTTTAGATAAATAGACCAAGTGCAGTTCGAGGCTCTGATTACAAGGCGGTTTGAGGGTCCCTGGGTACACTGTACAGTCAGAACCTCTGCAGTGTAGCTGACGTGTCTGGGTGACTTCAGCACCTTCCTGTTGTTGAGCGCAGGGCCGTCCAGGGCAGGCATTGTTGAAATGGTTGCTTACTATGGTATGGTGGCCCTAGCCAAAAGCCATGACAGCCATGTGTAAATGCTGCCGCCTGTGCCTTCCCAATATCACACTAGACATGTATGTGAGAGGGGAGGTGTTAATATCTACTCGTGTGCCCAGTCACGACACACCTGAGCTCCCCTACCACTGCTGCTGTGTGTGACCAGCAGCTGTGTTTTAAAATTGTATTTAAAAACTGTCTGAAACCACCCATGACCTCTCAATAGAAATGGCCTCTTAAGCCGGGCGTGGTGGCGCACACCTGTAATCCCAGCACTTGGGAGGCAGAGGCAGGCGGATTTCTGAGTTTGAGGCCAGCCTGGCCTACAGAGTGAGTTCCAGGACAGCCAGGACTACACGGAGAAACCCTGTCTCAAAAACAAACAAAACAGAAATGGCCTCTTAGCCTCTTAGGTCAAGGGTAACTATGGTGACTTTGTGGCGGAGACGAGCAACATGGCCGAGAACGCAGTCAGGAGGGACTGAGAACCCTGGGCCAGCTGGGTCAGAACATGGGTCAGGACACCTTTGACTCCCATCGACCAGTCAGTTAATGCCGCGGGACTGTGGGTTTATTTTGTCGGCTCCACCTTCGTGCCCTTGGTTTCCTTGTCTTCTGCCAGCGCCGTGCACGGTACAGCTTCCGTGCATTTAGGCGAAGAAGCTCTCCAGTGTCCTTTGGTAGAATATGTAACTGTGGTGCGGAAGGCTGGCCATCCGTCCTGACCCTCTCTCCTTCTCCCTCAGTTCATAAGAAGCCACTTCAGGAAGTGGAGATTGCTGCTATCACCCACGGTGCCTTGCAGGGGCTGGCCTACCTCCACTTTCACTCCCTGATTCACAGGTAAGCCCAGACCCCAGCGCCCTTTCCCAGCTCCATAGCGGGGACTGAATCAGCATGGGGTACAGTGGTGGGGAGGCCGGGCTAAGGGGTCACAGGAGGCAAGCGGAAACCCCCAGCCTCTCCCATAGCCCTACGAAGACAGCACCCTGTTATGTTACAGGGGCGGTTTATTTGTTGTTTGTGGGTGGTGGTGGCCATGTTTAGTTTCAGATTTGTTTTTCCCTTTTGAGAGGGTCTTCCAATGTAGCCCAGGCTGGCCCTGAACTCATAATGTAGCCACCATGCATTGCCTCATGTGTAAGTAGCTGGCCTCCTGGGCGGGAGGAAATCTGAAGGACAGAGGCCGGTTGACCTCCATGCCCAGAATAGGCTCGCGCCGAACTAACCCTTGGCTGCTGTAGGGAACAGACGCCTCGCCTGCCAGAGGCTTCCCATTCCTGAAGTCTGTCAGTCCACACTTAGAAAGGTTCTCGGCACCCACGTGGTGGCTCACAGCTGCCTGTCACTCCAGTTCCAGGAAGTCTGATACCCTTCTGACCCCTGTGGGGACTCTGTGCACATGGAACACATAATACATGCTCATACACAAATACTAAAGAAAAAAAAAAAAGGCGAGGCTGGAGTGTGTGTACTCAGCAGCAGAACCTTCGCAAAGCACACACAGGCTACCAAGTATCTCTGGCACCATAAAAAAAAAAAGTTAAATAGACCAAGAACCAGCTACAACTGTTAAATACTGGTTAAAGCCATTTACCTTTTTATCAAATGACTTAGCAAAATTTTGAGGCATGTTTCCTTGGAGCCTAGGGGTCATTGCTGGATTCCGACTCGCTTGGACCTTTGCCCGGTTTCATCCAGAGCTACAGTTTAGTCTTGCATTTCTGTTTCTCTCTTAAATCAGCATACTGTTTATGAAAGAAGTGGAAAAGACAAAAGACAAAAAGGGTTTTCTTAAGGTTTTTTTTTTTTTTTTTTAACATTCGTTGAATTCAAAAATGAAAACCAGGCATGGTGGCACATGCCTTTAATCCCAGCACTGGGGAGGCAGAGGCAGGACAAACTCTGTGAGTTTGAGGCCAGCCCGGTCCACAGAATGCTTTCCAAGACAGCAGGACAACATAGAGAGAACCTGTCCCCCCCAAAAATTCTTTTTTTTTTTTTTTTAAAGAGATCATAGCCAGGCACAGGGGCATGTTCATATATTGTAATCTCAGCACTTGGGAAGTAGAGGCAGAGGAATAGAAATTCAAGGCCAACCTGTGCTACAGAGTTCAAGACCAGCCTGGGCTATATAGGACCTGTCTCCAAACAAAACCTGAAGTCCGCCCACCTCATCTTCTTCCTGCTTTGTGGGACGTTTCCTCTCCGAGCCGTTCTGTTGTAAGAGAGTAAACAGTATGTTTGTTTTCAGTGCTTCTGCCCAGCGTCATCATGGCGGAAGCTGCCATCCCAAGGGAAGTTTCGGAACCCCTTAACCCCATGGCTTTCTCTCCATCTTCCCAGCTGTGTCTCTGTCGTCAGCTTGCGCTCATGGCTCCCAGTCCTCAGTGTACTTCATTCCCATCTTACGAAACTCAAGGGGGCGTCCACATCACCCCTCATCCTGAGTTTTCAAATGGCTTTCCCCCCTAACTCTCCTCCTCACTGCATCAACCCTGGGGATGCTGACTGCAAACTCCTAACCCTTAACCCTTGTCTGTTTTGATCTTTCAGGGTCTTCTCTTCTCTGTACAGTGTTATTTCTTAAATAACACCTTTTCTGTAAACTGTACCCTCCTCCCATGCCTTAGAGCGGCAGTTACAGTTAAAGGCAGAAAGGGGCACGGGCGAGACAGAACAGGTATGTGCCCAGCTGAGGGACCCTGTCAGGGCAGCGGCGGCAGCAGCAGGCTTGGCAGATTCGGAAGTGAGGGAGAAAAGGCAGTTACCAGTGGCTCCAGATCTCCCAGCGCGAGGAGTGTCGGTGGAGAAAGCTGGAAGAACACCCTTTGTAAGGGTTGCAGTCTCCTTGCTCTCCTTGCCTGGCATGGCTGCCTCTTTCCCTCCCTCGCTCTACCCTTCCCTCTGAAGACAGCTCCTCCCAGAAGTCCTTCCAGTGACCACCCGGGAATGCGGGCTCCCTCCCTTCCAACATGCAGTCACCGCTGAGAAAAGTATGCTTGTGTGTTTGTTTCGTTCAATAAACTTTTTTATCTTGCTAGTTGCATGTTCTGGCTTCTTGCATAGTAAGAGTTAAGACATTAACTCTCGAATTCTCTTCTTTTTCTCCTGTAGGGACATTAAAGCAGGAAATATCCTCCTAACGGAGCCAGGCCAGGTGAAGCTGGCTGACTTCGGATCCGCGTCCATGGCTTCTCCCGCCAACTCCTTTGTGGGGACTCCTTACTGGTATGTCCACTTAGAAAATACAGAGTAGGCTTAAAATACAGTGGTGAGGGGGCTCTTGATGTCCACAGCCACACACCCACCTTCTTCATGTGCAAACGCAGTCTCACTAATGTGTCCAGACTGGCCTCCGATGGATTCAGTCTCTATCCCAGGCTGACCTTGAATGTGCAATCCTCCTGCCTCAGGCCACCATGGAGCTGAGCCCCCAAACCTGTATCCCCTGGCCTCCGGGCCTGGTTTCATCTTAACAGTGTGTCTCCAGTCAGGCCTAGCGGTGCATCTTAAACCTCAGCAGAGGCGGATGGATCTCTTTGAGTTTGATGCCAGAATAGCCAGGGTTGCATAGAGAGACTCTGTTTCAAAAACAACAGCAAAAGCCCCAAAACAGAACAAAACTGCCTTCACAGTGTGCACCCGTCAGATTTCATTTGAGAAGGTTGGAAACCTCGCTGGCGGAGAAGAGTGGCCTTCGATTGTTCAGGCGAGGCAGCTGGCTTTGGACCCGCTCTGTGCGCTATCAGCTTGCTGGGCTAGCTCCGTCTAAGGTTTCGCTTGAGGTCTTCTTTGAACTGCTCCCTGGGGGCAGCGTGTTCAGATGGGGACAGGGATCTTCTGTACCGCTCTCGGGCTGGCTACCAAGACAGAATGGAAGAAATCCAAGCTCCTGGCTCAGTGGAGCCCTTTGCTACTTCACCTGCTGTGACAACATTCTGACTCGGAGTTGTCCCCCACATTTTGTTCCACACCCCCTTTCTGAACGTTCATGACATACCATCATGTTATCTACCGTTGCTTTGAAAAAGAAACATTATAGAAAACCCTCCTAAAAACTGCTGCTTTTTGACTTTTCTCCTCATCTTGTTTGTTTGTTTGTTTGTTTTTGTTGTTGTTGTTGGTGGTGGTGGTGGTATTTCGAGACAGGGTTTCTCTGTGTAGTCCTGGCTGTCCTGGAACTCACTCTGTAGACCAGGCTGGCCTCGAACTCAGAAATCCGCCTGCCTCTGCCTCCCAAGTGCTGGGATTAAAGGCGTGCGCCACCACCGCCCGGCTTTCTCCTCATCTTAAAATCATGTTTATTACCAAGCCACTACTGACACAGAACAGGCCATAGCGCTATCCTAACCAAAGAGAGGGCAGAGGCCCCTCCCTCCTCAGGGTCAGCATGCTACCCGCCTTTGCCAGAACCTGATTTGTTCTGTAAGTTACAGTGTCTTTGGGACAGCAGGTCACATTTTCTTTTTTCTTTTCTTTTCTTTTCTTTTCTTTTCTTTTCTTTTCTTTTCTTTTTTTTGGTTTGGTTTGGTTTTGGTTTTGGTTTTTCGAGACAGGGTTTCTCTGTATAGCCCTGGCTGTCCTGGAACTTACTCTGTAGATCAGGCTGGCCTTGAACTCAGAAATCTGCCTGCCTCTGCCTCCCAAGTGCTGGGATTACAGGTGTGCGCCACCACATCCGACTTTTTTTTTTTTTTTTTTTGTTTGTTTTTCGAGACAGGGTTTCTCTGTGTAGCTCGGGCTGTCCTGGAACTCACTCTGTAGACCAGGCTGGCCTCGAACTCAGAAATCCGCCTGCCTCTGCCTCCCAAGTGCTGGGATTACAGGCGTGCGCCACCACTGCCTGTCATATTTCTTTATGCTGCCTCTCCACATATTTTTCATGTCTTTTAGAGTAAGTCATTTGTCTGCACTCATGGCACACTAATGCTTTGCCGATCTCCGTGAGGTCCCCATGACACGCCTCTCTGTTTTTGGATGAGGAGACGGACAGACTAGTTGAGTAACCGACCGGAGAGCAAGGCGAGAGTGGATGATGGAGCCGGGGTGTACAGAAATCACACTGTGTTCCCTAGAAGTCACCTGGGGTGTTTGTGTGTTCAGTCGTGTTCTTCAGAGTCGTTTGTGCAAGGAAATAACTGTCAGGAAAAAAAGTTTGAGCTTTTTAAATTAATTTTTAACTGGTGAACAAAATAGTAGGTTGTGTCATGATATTTTCTCCCAGCTAGGCCATGTATGAACTTTGTTCAAATTCATCCCCCTGTCCTCCTCCACCCTGCTACCTACTGGTTCCCCACCCCCAAATCCTCCCCTTTCTGCTTGCCTCTCTCTTTCCCTCCCTCCTCTCCTTCCCTCCCTCCCTCCCTCTCTCCCTCCCTCTCTCCCTCTGTCTCCTCCTCCCTCTCTCCATCCGCCCCTCCCTCCTATATTTACCTTTCTGAGTCTGGCTGGTTTCTTGTGACATGATGGCCTCCGTCTGATTCTCTTCACTCCCCATGCCTCAGTTCCCCTTCAATTGCTATGATAAAACACCATGGCCAAGTCAACTTATTTTCAAGAAGTGGGGGTTGGGGACTGGAGAAGTGTCTCAGGGGTTAAGGGCACTCTCTGCTCTTCTAGAGGACCCAGGTTCAATTCCCAGCACCCACATGGCAGCTCATAACCACCTGTCATCCAGTTCAAGGACTCTGACACTCTCACGACGACATACGTGCAGGCAAACCATCAGTGCACATAAAATAAAGATAAATTATCTTTAAGTGTTTAAATTGGGGCTTAAATTTTCAGAGGGTCAGCCCGTGACTCCCGTGGCAGAGGAAAACACTCGGAATGGTGGGAGTGGTGAACCTCAGTGCACACCCCAGGGGCAGACCACCTCCTACAAGGCCACGCCTTCTAGTCCCTCCCAGACAGTTCCATTATCTGGGGGAGCAGGTGTTCAAGTCTGTGAGCCCACGGGGACCACTCTCATTCCAACCACCAAGTCACAGATGCGTCCATTGCATATATGAGCTGCCCGTACCTGAGCCACACGTCTGTTCATTTTCTAGGTTGACTTCATTCTGTGGCTTCTCTGAATAACACCACAACAAACACTAAATACTTAAGTGGGGGCTGGAGAAATGGCTCAGCAGTTAAAGTTACCCGCTATTCTTAACAGAGGACTGAGGTTCAGTTCCCAGAAAATGAAGGGGGGGAACCCTTAAATACCTTTAAAAATACTTTGAATGCCCTTAAATCTATTGTCCTGAGTCGGTTCTAAAACAGAAATTTGTTTGTACTGCCAACTTGAGCTCTGCGTGTTGCGTCTGGCAGGATGGCCCCGGAGGTGATCTTAGCCATGGATGAAGGACAGTACGACGGGAAAGTGGACATCTGGTCGCTTGGCATCACCTGCATAGAGCTGGGTGAGTAAGGAGGAGCTCCCCGCCCCCCTCCGCCCCTCCCCCCCCATCTCTGCAGGTTGGTCCTCCTCATGCTCATCAGGGCCCGCCCTTACCCAGTGACTGACAGCTGTAGGTCGGCCAGGCAGTGTGACTCTGTTAGCCCTTTCCACGCTTCGGTATGCCTCAGAAGAGTGTTCCTTCTCTGCTGTCTCCATGCTGTTGACTTAGCTAGAGGAGTCTGAGCAGATGTGCAGTCAGCAAACACTGAGGGACACTCCTGACCTAAGGCACCACACGCCCTGTCTCTCTAGTAACTCCCGGCTTTACCTTATATCCCAGCCAGACTGGGGGAAATATTAGAAGACTTCTCAAGTCTATAACTTTACCCAGTAGTAGAGCCTTGAGGAAGACGTCACAGTAAGAGATGCACCAGCTGGACAGTTATCCCAGGGACTGGGATAGTGCTCAGGCTTAAGAGAACTTGCTACTCTCCAGAGGACCTCAACTGGTTCCCAGTACCCACATAGGGAGACACACACTCACACAGACACACTCATACACAGACACATACCTACACACTCACATACACATAGACAGACAGACACACAGATAAACACAGACATACACACACATACACACACAGATACATACAGATACACACATATACACTCATAGACATACACAGACATATACAAACAAATACATACAGATACACACATATACACTCATAGACATACACACAGAGACACACTCACAGACACACAAAGATACACACAGACACACACACATTCATACACACTCACAGACATACACATACATACATACATACAGACACACACACAGAGATACAGACACACACATAGACACACTCATATATTACAGACACACAGACATACACACAGACACACACATACACACTCACAGACATACATATACACACACAGACACACAGACACAGACACACATACACACAGACACACACATACACACTCACAGACATACATATACACACACAGACACACAGACACAGACACACACACACACATACACACACACACATACACACACACACACATCAAACATGGTGGCATGCACAGGTCCCAGCAGTCAGGAAGCTCATGGGGACCACTACTTTGTTACCCCTTTCAGTACTGAGCCTCGCTGGGCCTCAGTTTCCTCCCTAGTTGCCAGGCTCTGGTAGACATGCTTCCTATCCCCAGCATGGATGTAAATGCAGCTGCCTACTTGTTTTGCTTTGCTTTTAAGTTTGTTTTTTGATTCTTTATGAGTTTCCAATCATGCACCCCAATCCCACTCATCTCCCCATCCCTCCATATCTGCCCTCTGCCCTTGCAATCTCCTCCTTAAATAAAATAGCCCAAACACACAGACTAATGTCACCGTGGAAGGGCAGTGTGTCACGGTGTGCCACACGGTGCCCCCTTACTCCGCACAGCCTCATTTGCAGATGTTCATTGCAATGAGTTGTCGGTCTGGTACGAGGCCTCTGGGTTCTGCTACACTATCAATACTATATCCTCACAAGGTCTCCTCTCAGATATGCTGGTGTTGCCCTGTGTCATGGAGATCCTGCATCTTTAGTTCTACAGGGCTGGCCCTTTCGTACACTCCAGCAGTTCATAGATAGGGTAGATGTTGGGTGGGGTAACCCAAAGTCCTGGATCTGGGCCTGGGTGGTAGCTGAGTTGGTCAGCCCAACAGCTCTCCTGGCCATCAGGGCCAGCACTCCTGTCTGTGGCACCTGGCAAGGGGCAGGACCTGCTCTCTCAGGCCCATACCATCAGGGCCAGCTCTCCAGCACTTTGCCAGCGAGGGGCAGGGCCTGGCTGCCCACTTACGGTTGCAGAGATGAGGAGGAGGCAGCAGGTGACCTCTGAGGCGAGCTGGCTGGGCAGACTAGCTGAATCGGCAAGCTCTGGCTCGTGCAGAGACCCCGCAGAGGGCAGTCAAGGAAGGCACTGACACCAGGCTCTGGTCTCCATCTGCATGCACACACATGTGCACCCACACACATGCAGACATGCATACACACATCCACTCACATGCACACCACACATGAAAATGCATGTATGCATATGCATGCAAACACACGTAAAAGCACATCTACACATCTGTAAACATACACATTCAGTGATCCGCACTTGCCAAAATAAGGACTTCTAGATCCTTGGTCACAGGGTAGCTCCAGCCCTGGCTTTGCACCGGCGAACTTTTGCCACCTGCTGTGCTCCACAGATGCAGTGACAAGCTCTCTAGAAAGGTCCACATGGTAAATGTTCTAGACTCTGCAGGACCTGCTGCACATGTCTGCACTGCCTGTGCCTGCCCCACTGGAAGAGAAAACACCCGTGGGGAAAACCTCACTACAGAGACGAGGGCTGCTGCCAGATCCTGGCCTTCTCTCTGTGGCGTTCTGTCTCAGTGACAAGCAGTGTCACTATGGCCATGACGCTGGCTTTGCTTGATTGGCTGGCTGGTTGGGGGGGAGACAGGGTCTCAGTGTGCAGCCCAGGCTGTTCTAGACCCTGAGGTCTGACTTTAGCCTACCCAATGCTGGGATTACAGGACATCAGCGCCAGGCTCCGCTGGCTCCGGGCATGTACAGCAAAGGACTTAAACACAGACCAGGCCTTTCAAATCCAGGCTTTTCTACTGTAGTGGTTCCCACAGCGTCCGAGGACAGCCATCGCAGCCTGTCCCCAGGCACAATGCTTGCTCCTCCTGGGCTCCCGTGTGGGCTTCGAGGCCGAGTTGCTGCTGTCTACTACTGAGTTTTGGGTTCGTGCTTCTCTTATGTGACCCAGCTGGCCTTGAAATCACTATGTAACATAGGGCTGACCTTGAACTTCTGATGCTCCTGTCTCTACTTCCCAAGTGCTGGGATTATAGACATGCTATACCATACCCAGTGTATAGTGTGGGGATTGAACCTGAGGCTTCATGCGTGGTAGGCAAGCACTCTACCAACCGTGCTGCATTCCCAGCTCCAACATCCTCTTTCTAAATTTTTGTTTTCTTTATTTAGTCCCTTTTTAAACTGCTTCTCCTCTGCAAGTCAGTGTTCCTCTGAGCAGCTCCGGTTGTTGTGCCTGGGAGTTTCCTTATCCCTCTGTGGGGAGCCCATCACATGGTATCTGATGCAAGCCAGAAGACCTTGGTCTCGTCTTCTTCATCTCTATGTCTGTCTGTCTGTCTGTCTGCCTAGCTGTCTGCATATCTATCTTTCTAGTCTATCTGGAGGGTTGGGGAAGGTACTTGTGAGTGCCATGGCACATAAGTGGAAGATAGCGGCTTTTCCAGAGTGATTTCTCTTCCTCCACCATCTGGACCCAGATATCGAACTCAGGTCCTCGGGTTTGGCAGCTGTCACCCAGGACACTGAGCCATCTTGGCGGCCCACACAAAAGCTCTTTGTGTTAGGTTGCCCTTTATTAATTCATTTAGCATGTTTTGTGGGGACAACCACCCAAGCTTGAGTCCTCTACGCTGGAAACAAAATGAAGTTTGTCAGTGTTCCTGCTCCTTGTGACTCGCTTCCTCCAGTGAGGGCCCACCACCTCCAGGAGGTTGCACAGCCTTCGGGACCTGCACCGCCAGCTGAGGGACCAGTGTGGAGGCAGCCATGGGCCTGTGGGGGCAGTTCATAGTCAAGCCTCAACAGGGAAGAAGTCCAGAGGATTGTTAGCATGAGCCAGAGCTGAGACAGGGGGACACACGTTCTCAGCTGCTCGGGAGACAGGCAGGAGGGCCAGCCTGAGCAACACAGCAAGCCTTCAGCTCCAAAACAGATTTGGTTTGGTTTGTTTTGCTTTGTTTTATTGAGACAGGGTTTCTCTGTATAGCCTTGGCTGTCCTGAAACTCACTCTGTAGACCAGGTAGCCTCGAACTCAGAAATTTGCCCGCCTCTGCCTCCCAAGTGCTGGGATCAAAGGTGTGCGCCACCATTGCCCGGCCAAAACTGATTTTTAATTAAAACATTCTTTAAAAAGAATTAACCTGATGAAGTTAGAGTCTAGACTGAAAACATGCACGTGAAATGGTCTGTGTTTGATTGCTTCAGTGAGGCCAGAGATGGCTGGAGATGGGAAAGAGCCCATGTTCTCAGAACAGGGCAGGCTCAGGGAGGTCAGCAGGCTCTGCTCAGGATCTGAACTCAGCGCCGGGAGGAGTGCGAAGCCACTGGTGTTCACAGATGTCCCTAGTTCTGTTCGCTTTTAAAAACTTGAGGTTGCCAGAAAGAAGGTCACGTTCTAGAAACGCCTTGACTCTACTTCCTCCTGAAGAAACGGCCCCAAACCGCAACTGTCCATCCTCTGTGCTTGAAGCCTTTGTCCACACTAGGAACAGCTCACACACTACCTACCAGTTTCAACCAGTTTCAACCAGTTTTACTTGACGTATGTAAACAGTTAGCAGCAGCATGGTGACTGATACATATGTGTGATCTCAGCTACTGGGGAGGCCAACCAGCGAGGACTGTCAGAGACCCTGGAGAGACAAAGGGAGGAGACAGCGGGCAGGGCAGGGGAGAAGTCCTTGCAGGACCCTAAAGGAGTGTCCCAGAGGCAGCTACAGACATGGCTCAGCAAACAGTCCCAGGGGACTGGAATCCTAGTGCATTATGGGACCATGAAGGAGTAATACATTTCAGAAGCCTAAGAAATCACTCAAAATCATCACTCTCTTTTTTAAAAGTTCTGTCTGTTTATTTTGGAGACAATGCTTCACTAAGTGTCCCTGGCTATGCTGGAACTCACTGTTTA
Source organism: Apodemus agrarius (assembly GCA_964023405.1). Taxonomy (NCBI): domain Eukaryota; kingdom Metazoa; phylum Chordata; class Mammalia; order Rodentia; family Muridae; genus Apodemus; species Apodemus agrarius. The sequence goes on from OZ030028.1 coordinate 7,394,620, forward strand.
AAACAGAGACACAGCTGCCCCTGGCTAAGTAAGACCCTGTCTCAGACAGAGGAACGAACGAATGAACGAACGAACTAATGAACAAATAAGACAAACAAAACATTATTCCACTCCACAATAATATATCTTCTTTCTTTCTTCCTTTTTCCTTCCTTCCTTCCTTCCTTTCTTTCTCTCTTTCTCCCTTCCTTCCTCCCATCCATTCTTTCTTTCTTCCTTTCTTCCTTCCTTCCTTTCCTTCTTTCCTTCCTTCCTTTCTTCCTTTCTTTCTTCCTCTTCAGAACAGGGTTTCTCTGTGTAGCCCTGGCTATCCTGGAACTCACTCTGTAGACCAGGTTGGCCATGAACTCACAGAGATCCACCTGCCTCTTCCTCCTCAGTGCTGGGATTAACAGCATTCACCACCACTCCCAGCCCTTTTCTTTTTAAGAGCGTTATTTCTTTTGTGTGTAGAAGTGGTTTTCCACATTGTTTTTACTATACCGCGTATATGCCATGGGCAGAAAAGGGCATCAGATCCCAGAAGCTGGAGTGACTGGGTGGTTGGGAACCACCATGGAGGTGCTGGAAACTCAGCCTGGGTCCTCTGCAAGAGCAGCCAGTGCTCTTAGCTGCTGAGACCTCTCTCCAGCCCCTCCACTCCATAATAATATATTTTTGTCCTGTTTTACTTTGCTTTCTGATTTTATTTAATGAATATGTATTTTTTAATTAAAATACACACAGAGATATTCACACCTTGTCACTGGAAAACAGCCCAACACCAATCTTTGTAGAACCTATGAAAAAAATAAGGACATTTCCTCCCGTTAACTTTGGAAGGCGTTCCGTTGGGAGCCTTCCAGTGGACAGTGAGTGACCACCCGCCAGCACGCGGCTCCTCTGAGCCGACCCTAGGAGTGCAGTGAGCAGATGGTGCGTCGTGGATGGTCCTGATTGCACTACCCACCTGAGTTATTTCAAGAAAGGCTTACCACATCTCCCTCCTCTTCCAGCGGAGCGGAAGCCCCCCCTCTTCAACATGAACGCCATGAGCGCCCTCTACCACATCGCTCAGAACGACTCCCCCACGCTACAGTCCAGGGAATGGTAAGATGCGGTCGAGAAACTCCCTGCGGGTGGCTGACAGCCCCATATAGGCACACATTAAAGGTCTGCCCTCGAATGCCATTGCTTTCTTCCATTGTGACAAGAATAGGTGCCCCACAAACAGTGTGCCTCTGTGTACACATATGTGTGCATGTGTGCGTGCACACACAAACACAAACACATGTGCACACACATACACTCTTCAACTAAAGCTTCTCTGGGCACACGCCGGGAGTTTGCACCCCGTTACTTCCCTCCCGTTCCCCCCTCATCCCTCAGTTCCCAACTGTCTCATCTCTAGCTTTCTGGTGACAGTGGTGGTGGTTTTCTGGTGGGTTTTGGGAGGGGGAACATTGTTTGCCCATTTGTTATTTTAAACAGGGTCTCACTAGGTAGCTAAAGGTATCCTAGAACTCACTCTACAGACCAGGCTGCTCACAGAGACCTACCCGCCTCCGCCTCCCGGGCAGTGAGGGGCACCACGCATACCTGGCTTCATTTCTGGTTCCCAGCATCTGTGAGGCGCCCTGGCTGATGTCGTAGTTTGTCTCTGTGTCTTTCAGAACAGGCTGGGACAGAATATATACTCTCTATTCAAAAGATGTGTTGTTCTTGGCCAAAAACCTTGGCATGTTTGTAACAACTTGGGCCATACGAGTTACAGAGAGTAACCTGTCTGACAAGAGTGGACAGAAGTGAATTTCCCAAGAGAGGAAGTGGTTTTAGTCAGAAAACATATTTCCAGGGTCTCTGCCCTGGCTGCTTTTATTTTCATGCCGTTAGAGGCCGTGGGTACTGGTAGAGTCAACAAAGTGTTAATGAAGACTGCAAACTGGACACTAGGAAAGTTACCTTCTTTGAGGGAAAAAGGAAGCCCTGGCTGGGGAGATGGTCCAGTGGGTAGCATGCTTGTTGACCGTGCACGGGGATGAGAGTTCAGTCCCCAGAACCAACACAAAAGCCGGACCCCCGTAATCCCAGTGTGGGGAGAGAGAGGGGATCTCCAGAGCCCACTGGCCAGCCGGTCTAGCCAAACCCAGAGACCCTGCCTCGAAAAAATAAGGTTGCCAGGCATCGTGGTGCACGCCTTTAATCCCAGCCCTCAGGAGGCAGAGGCAGGGGGATCTCTGTGAGTCTGAGGCCAGCCTGGTCTACAAATCGAGTCCAGGACAGCTAAGGCTGTTATACAGAGAAACCCTGTCTTAAAACAAAACAAAAGGGTGGAGGGATGATTGTGAGAGATACTTGATATTGACCTCTGGCCTCTACACCACATGCGCACTCACATACACACACAGCATGCATACCCAGATGCACACCCATGCACATACACACAACATACACACACCTGTGAATACACACACACACACACACACACACACACACACACATATGCATTCACAAACGTGCACACAACACACATCCAAACCTCCCAGGTTGCGCGCCTGCCTTCTGTCCGCCACAGGTCCCACAGCCGCTCACTGCTCTCCTTGCTGTGTTTGCTCTCCCAGGACAGACTCCTTCAGGAGATTCGTTGATTACTGCTTGCACAAAATACCTCAGGAAAGACCGGCTGCGGTGGAACTGTTGCAGGTAATTTTTCCAGTTTCCATCTGTGTAGGGGCCATGAGGTCTGGCCACAGGGGCAGGCAGTTGTCCTATAGCTGGGCCCTGGGACGCACTGGCTCTGACAAGAATAGAAACAGGCATAAAAACTGGAAGGAAGGTTGTGAGGACCCACGTCAGTCCTCTTCTCCCCCGACCCACCTGTGGGTAGGTTTCTCCTGTGGATTTCTCCTCCTCGCTCCGCTTGCCATCCCAGGGTTTTCCTCACTGAACTCGAGTGAGCTCCCAGGAGGATCGGCCAGTGGTGCCGATGCCGACTCTGCAAATCCAAGCAGAGAAGACATAGGGTGACAATCTAAGAACAGGCACTGGGCCACACAGGTGAGCTAACAAAGTGTCACGTCACTGTACAAAAAGGTAGGGTGACTTGCCTGTGGTCTCGCCGTGTGCCCGGGCTGATCTCAAACAGATAATCCCCCTGCCTCCGCTCTCCCAGTGCTGGTGTTATAGGAGTATACCAGCATCACACCTGGTTCTGGAGGTACGGGCATTGGTGGTTCAAGACCAGCCTTGGCTACATGAGAACCTATCTCAACGACAGAAAGTTTCAATTCTGTAGTGTAGTGTTTTGGTTTGGTTTCTTCTACTTTGCTTCCTGGCTGTCTTAATGAGTACACACCTCGACCTGAGCCCCACAGTGCTTAGTTTCTCCGTCTTCGCTCTTCACTGTGTGTTGATGTCAGTGATGACCCTGCGGTGTGTTGGCATCCTAGTGGTGGATGTCAGTCCTTCCCAGTGGAGACGCTGCCGGCTCTCTGTCCTCCTCTGTGTGCATCTGTTCCTTCAGTCCTTGGGTTCATTTCATTCTTGGGATGGATCCTTTCATGAGCAGTTTTGTCTGTTGCTTTGTTTATCAAAAAGACTCAGGAGGACCGTGCTCCTCACAGCTGCAGGCCTGAGACAGCGGCTGCTGTGGGGCTGAGACGGCACAGCAGTGGAGAGCTCGGGCTGCTCTGGCAAAGGACCTCATTCAGTCCCCGGCACCCACACGACAGCTCACAACTGTCTGTAACTCCAGTGCCAGGGTCCGGTACCCTCTTCTGGCCTCTGCAGGCACTGCACACACATGTGGTACACAGACATACATACATGCAGTCAAAACACCCACACGCACAAAACAAGTTGTAACTGTTCATACATATAAAATAAAGGCACAGTTTATATTTGGCTGTGTGATGGCCCAGTGGTCAGAGCACTCATGCCTGAGTGGGAGGACCTGAGTTCGGATCCCAACACTTCCATGGAAAGGGGGTCAGGGCTATGTGAACCTGTAACCTCAGAGACAGGGAGGACGTAGAGGCTCGCTGGCCACACACCTCATCTCCATGTTCAGTGAGAGAACCCATCTCAAAGGGATCACACAGGGCGCGGTGGAGCAAGATAGCCAACATCCTCACCAACCTCCACACATGTGCTCACAGGCATGTGCACTATACACGTGCATATACATACCACACACACGTTGACACATGTGTAACACTACTCCTGTGGAGATCCAAGCAGCTGGCTCCTCCCTGCAGCTGGGATCTGAGGACAGACCCGAGTCCAACTTGGTGGCCATGTCTCTCACTGCACGTGCGTGCTTACAGGAATATGGGCGTTACAGGAGTAGAAATGACTCAGACAGCTGCATCCCCAAAGCCCGCCCCAGGACAGGTGACAGATCGCCAGGCTGGACACCTGTAGGCAGCTCAGCAGCTGGAGGGTGTCCTTTGCAGGTGTCTTGGCTGCTCTGAGGGTGACCCTCACGACCCTTAACCTTTACACATGCTTGGGAGGGAAAGTCTAGTGACTCTGCTCAGTTTCAGGATTTCCTGAAACTTCTGAGTTGTCTCTTTCCTTGTAGGATTAATTGTGTTACCTCTGCCTAGAACATGCTGTCCTACCTTTCTGCACACACCCCACAGCTTAACAAGCTTGGCAGGCTTTAATCTTGGAGGAAACAGCTTCACAATGAGGACTGGACCCAGGAACCGGTGCATGCTGGGAGAGAGATCAGCCAGGCACTTATTCCCAGCCCCCACCCCCTTACAGCCTGTCCTGCAGAGGTTGTCAGTGTCCTGAGTGACGGCACTCAGGAAAGGGAGGTGGGCCTGAGGTTGGCATGCACACCTCCAGTTGCCCTGCAGTGGACAGCCCCACTGGCCAAGTGCAACCAGTCAGAATTGCGCTGCTTCCGTTGGAGAAAAATGTTTCTGGCTGTCGTTTTGGTGGGGTTTTTTTTCTTCCTTCCTTCCTTCCTTTCTTCCTTCCTTTCTTTCTTTCTTTCTTTCTTTTTTTTTTTTTTTTGGATTTTTTTTATTTGATAGAATGTTTTCAGGTTTGGGTTGTCTTCGTTTAGATTGGAGACCTTGAGCAATCCTGGAGGTCAAAGCTAGGGCTTCGCCAGCCCTGTGCCAATGGAGCTGCACACACACACACACATACACACACACACACACACACACACACACAGAGACAGAGACAGACAGAGACAGAGAGAGCCCAACCCCTCTGGCTGTAGTTTGGGTGAAGAGACTTCGAGTCTCTCGCTAAGCCGCCAGCCCCTCTCCGTCCCTGGCCTCTGTGGCCTTTGCCACTTGTCCACTGCTTGCCGCCTCTTTCTCACTAATCTGTAACAAATCTTGTAAACATCTTTCTTACTTTTACTTTAGCTTTCTCTCTTAAATTAAAAAAGTTTTTATAAACATTTATTTATTTATTTATTTATTTATTTATTTATTATATGTAAGTACACTGTAGCTGTCTTCAGACACAGCAGAAGAGGGTCAGATCTCATTACAGATGGTTGTGAGCCACCATGTGGTTGCTGGGATTTGAACTCAGGACCTCTGGAAGAGCAGTCAGTGCTCTTAACTGCTGAGCCACTCTCCAGCCACCTAAAAAGGTTTTAATTGAAAAACAATTCCGTCTCTTTCACCCGTCCCTTTCCTTCCACAAGCCTCTCCCAGTTTCCCTCCCTCGACCCCTTTCATGTGCCCGACTGCAAGTTCGTAGCCTCTTTTTGGTGACTATTATGTAGGCCTGTGTAGCCGGCCTTGGCTGCTTTGGGGAGTCTTTTTCCCACTCTTTATGTCCTTCCCGTTCACACCCTGTCCCTAGACAGGAGAGAAAGGAGGATAGAGAAGGAAGGAGAGACCCCTCTAATCTAATTTCTTTCTTCGTGTTTCTTCTTTGAGCACAACTCTTGATAAACCACAACTGACCCCCCTGAACGTCCACCCCCAGGCACTAACCCCACCTCTCAGGGCCCTAGCATTTATCTACCAGAATAATGGCAAATTTCACATAATCGCAGAACCTATTTGTAACTGGGAAAACCATGCCCTGATAGAGCACAAGGCAAGTCAGTCACCTCCCGCGAGCAGCCCTGTATCCCCACACCCGAGATTAAAACAATAACACATTCTTATGATATTTCTGTATTTTTAAAGAATCAAGAATTCTCAGCACATACATGTGTGTACTTCTATGTGTGTGTGTATATATATGTATATTTGCATATGTATATATGTACATGTGTATCCACAAATATATAGAATGCAGCCCGCTGAGCCCGTTTTTGTTGGTAGTGTGTAGTTCAAAGCTGGTCACTTGCTGGGCGGTGCTGGCGCACGCCTTTAATCCCAGAACTTAGGAGGCAGAGGCAGGAGGATTTCTGAGTTTGAGGCCAGCCTGGTCTACAGAGTAAGTGCCAGGACAGCCAGGGCTACACAGAGAAACTCTAAAAAAAAAAAAAAAAAAAAAAAAAAAAAAAAAAAAAAACCACCCCCTGGGAGAGGCCAGCTCTCTCTCTCTCTCTCTCTCTCTCTCTCTCTCTCTCTCTCTCTCTCTCTCTCTCTCTCTCTCAGCGTCACCTGTCACCTTTGTCCAGGGCTGGGTCCTCACAGAAATCTTCCCTCTTCCACATCAGCATCCACTGATAGTGCCGCTGTCCTGGTCTTGTTGTGCAGCTGTTCCCAGGGCCGAGTGTTTCACAGCAGCCTTCCCGGGGTCCTGGCTCTCACAGCCTTCCCTCCCCCTCTTCCGTGGCGTGCCCTGAGCAGCACATGCAGGGGTGGCAGTGGGGTGTGTCGGGTCCTGGCTGCCCATACCCATTCATCCCCACATTGTGTTGAGCTGTAGCTTCCTGGGATGATCTCGTTGGCTGTGAAAAGAAGCTTTGGTGAGGGGTGTTGGCTACACTCACCTGTGTGGCTACGCAGACGATCAGAATGGAGTAATGAATACTGCTGGTCCAGCAGGGTGTTGGTGACTGCCACCGCCATGTGAGCGCCACTCACCACACCATAAAGGTGTCACACCTTGCCAAGCTGGTAATCATGTGATTCACAGGTGCTGCGGTCGGTAGGACTGTTTAATTGCTTCCCTCCCTGGCAGCTCACACAGTAATTTCTGGAACTATAGAAGCTAGACCATAGGAAAGAGGCTCTTGGCTCAGACCCAGCTTAAATCATAGGATGCCTGTGTCCCAAGTATGAGGTTCTTCAGCAACAGGAGTCCACCCTTAACCCTTGGGAGTCCACCCAGGGCTGCATATATAGTCTGCATTGTTCCGGTCGTCACCAACCAACTGTTTCAGAAAGGTGTCTTGTGCCTGGTACTGAAACTTTTGTTAGTCTCTAAATTAACATTAGAGATCACTAGGCCATTGTATCTACAAACAACAAACAGAGATCATGGGTACACTTCCGTTTATAATAACATCAAAAAAGATTTTTGAATAAACCTAACCAAGGTTGTGAAAGCCCTCTACGATGAAAACTTCAGATCTCAGGGCTAGAGATGGCTCAGCAGTTAAGAGCACTGGCTGTTCTATAGGACCTGGGTTTGATTCCCAGCACCCAACTGTCTGTGGCTCATTCCCATACTCACAAAAGGAAGGAAGGAAGGAACTCCAAGTCTCTGAAGAAAGATTAGGAAAGATACTAGAGAGTGGAAGACATGGCATGCTCATGGGTCGATAGAATCACTCTTGGGAAAACAAGCATCCACCAAACAGTGAGGTCTGCACCAAGGCACACAGCAGTCTCCTTAGAGACATGAAACATATCATACATACATACATATGTCTGTCCTAACGTTCATGTGGGACCAGAGGCACTGCTGCTAGAGTCCATCGGCATTCTCTGTGCTGAGGAGAGTCTTGCATGACTTTTGAAAAGGCGTGAGGTAGGTAGGGCTCCACGTTTTCTCCAGCTGTCCATCTCCTTATTCCTGAATACTTTTCTTTTTCTTTCCTTCTTTCTTTCTTTCTTTCTTTCTTTCTTTCTTCTTTTTTCTTTCTTTCTTTTTTTTTTTTTTTGGAAGGCAGATTTTATTTTATTTATTTTTCTTTTTTTTTTGCCTGAATACTTTTTAATAACTCTTCTTTTCCTCATATTCTTTTCCCAAAATTAAAATGTCACTTTTACATTAAATAATTTAAGTACAGAACTAAAGTAAAAATTTATTGACATGTTTTTTTAAAAAAAAAACACACACAATGTGGTATCATAAACATCAGCAAAACAAAAAGAAGAAAGGCAGCTCGGAACCTGGGGCTGCTGGAGATTCAATTAATTATCCTATTTTTCAGAATAAAAATACAATTTTCTGTTAAAGGTAACTCAGCTCTCTTAAGGCTTTTATGATATTTTTATCTTATTGTCTCTTACTTTTGAAATGTTTAATTACATTTATATTTTTATTTTGAGAGCGTGCTCGTGCACATGAGTGTGCGCACGTGATTCCCCAGCACACGTGTTCCGGATGGTCAGTTCTCCTTCCACTCTGTGAGCCCCAGGGGTCAGACTGAGGTCATCGGCGGTCTCGGCGGCAAATCCTTACACCTGTTGAGCCGTTTTGCCAGCCCTCTCTTTAATTCAGTTTATGTATTTATTTACTACATCACATTTGTATGCAGGTTATTTGTATTTTTTAATTTTTGAAATTGAAATATGATTAGATCATGTCCCCCCTTCCCTGTCCTTTCAACCTTCCTGTGTGCCCAGCCCCTTCCCCCCTTCCACCACCCCCCCAGTTCTTTAAAATCCATGGCACACCTTAATTTTAAAGGGATGTTTAGGAACAGATAACTCTTTCAGTGACAAAAAGAAATAACTAATATTAATCATTTTTCTTTACTTTCTTCTAATTCTGTTAAACTCAACACCTTAATTTTTATAGGTTTCACTTAAATTATTTGGAAATCACCTCTATTTTCCTTTAAGTGCTTTTCTATATTATTTCACTCTTTAAACATTCTAAAGAACACTAAAGTTATTGTTTTTGTTATTGTTTGAGATGGGGTCTTGCTATGTAGCCTGGCCTGGCCAGGGACTCACTCTGTAGACCAGGCTAGCCTAAAATTCAGAGATCTTCAGTATTGGAATTATAAGCAAGGTCTACAAATCATTCTCTTACCTTTTGGCTGCAGAAGTGTAGCGAGTAACCAAGGGGGTGGAAGTGCAGGCCGAGACTGTGGGCAGAGCCTGGGCGTGGCAGCTGCAGGGCGGGCCAGCGTCCACCCGAGTGTGCTGGGCCCTGATTCAGGGGGAGAAGAAAGGACCAGGTCTGAGATTAAAGCAGGAAATCGTGCAGCAGGCCTAACCCACGGACAGAGATACATGTAAGAGTCCTTCCAGGTCTCAGAAGATGGATGCGGGGAGGGCCTGGGACATTGAGGTCAGCGGTGTCACACACAATCCAAAGTCCCTAGGGCAGCAGAGGGTTGAGGTGAAGCTTGATGCTCCCCACAGACCCTGGTGCTTTACCCTTTCGTGGAAGGCAGCCTCACAGGAGCCCTGACCTCTGCTAGACTGAGCAGCTGTAGTTTCAGTATGAAGTGTACAACCAGTGCGTGAGCTGATGCTGCAGTCTTCATTGTGTGTCTGAAAGAAAGAGAAAACAAAATGTACACACGTCTGTGTTTCCAAAAGCCTGTGAGAGAAAGGGGAGGGCAAGGCGAATCCGGGCTGGCTCTTGCTTCATCCCAGCTTGGCTACACACAAACCATGCAGTACCCACAGAGGCCAGAAGAGGGCGTCAGATCCCCTGGAACTGGAGTTACAGGTAGCTGTGAGCCATGATGTGGTGTTGGGAACCAAACCCGGGTCTTCTATAACAGCAGTCAGTGCTCCCAGCCACTAACATCTCTCCAGCCCCAAGTTCTAGTAATTTTTTATTATCTTTATGATGAAGTACATCTCAGGAGATAGCATCAATCAAGAGCAGAAGGGATCTCGTAAAGATGTCTGCATCCCATAGTTACTACAGCATTACCCGTAGCAGCCAAGGCGTGGCAAAAACACACATGTCCATCGGTGGAATGAAAGACAAGGAAACTGCAATATACATGCACATAAAAGAAGAGTGTTCAGCCTGGACCAGGAGTTCCTAGGCAGGCCCTGTGCCGCATACCTGTAAGCTCAACACTTGGGATGTAGAGGCGGGGGCATCAGAGGGCTGCATAGTAAGTTCGAGACCAGCCTGAGCCACACGAGACCCTGTCTCAGTTAAAGGAGGGAGAAGGGGCAGGGCGAGAAGGAGAGACCCTGTGGGGGATATGACAGCATGCATGGATCTGGAAGGCATCATACACACGAGATGAGCCACACATACAAGGAAGGGCTCCAAGCAACACTGCACACATGTAGAATGTATGCACATTTAAAAAAAAATCAAAGATACAGTAGGAAGAAAGTAGAAAGGAGTTATCGGGAATGGAGATGAGATTTGGAACTGACAAGATGGCTCAGGAGGTAAAGGGGCTTGCCACAAAACCAAAGACCTGAGTTTAATGGGACCCAGGGCCCACACGGCAGACGGGGTGGGCTGACTTCAGTGGGCACATATACATAAACATGTGAAAAAGGATTGGGGAGGAAGGGGTACGGGCCCAGTGTTTTACTCATGGAACATCCCGACTATTGAGACCTAAGGTCTGAGTTGAAGACTGTGGGTGTCTTGTGAATTTTGAAGGCAGCGGGTTTTGGCACCTTCTCTACATACATGGGAGTGAGAGATGGCGGACTGGTAACTACCCTCTTTGTAGTCATTACATCGCCATCTGTGCCAAAGCATCTCATTGTATATCATAAATATTTATAATTAAAAAGAGAATTTTTTTATTTTTTTTATTTTTTTATTTTTTGGTTTGTTGTTGTTGTTGTTGTTGTTGTTGTTTTGAGACAGGGTTTCTCTGTGTAGCTCTGGCTGTCCTGGAACTCACTCTGTAGACCAGGCTGGACTCGAACTCAGAAATCCACCTGCCTCTGCCTCCCAAGTGCTGGGATTAAAGGCGTGCGCCACCACCGCCCAGCAAGAGAATTTTTATTACACAGTTTCATGATGTAGCCCTGGCTGGCCTGGAACTCACTATGTAGACCAGGCTGGCCTGAAATCCACAGAGACAGAGATCCTCTTGCCTATGTCTCCGAAGTGCTGGGACCAAAGTGTGCACGGCCTTGCTTAGCCAAACAAAAGAAACAAAGAAAGAATTCCTGTGGAGACGCCAGAGCGCGGGGCTCTCAACCCATGGGTCCCAACCCCTCTGGGCCCCTTATCCGCTACCCTTCCTACCAGACATTCACATTACGACTCCTAACACTAGGAAGATTACAGTTACGCAGTGGCAACGGAAGTAACGTTATGGTTGGGATAACCAGAGCAGGAGGAACTGTATTAAAGGGTCTCAGTGTTAGGAAGGTTGAGAGCCTCTGCTCTAGAGTCTGCAAAGGGACAGAAGGTAGAAACATTGTTATCTCTTTGTAAGTGGGGGGCTTCCGTGAGGGACCCCAGCCTGAAGATCGTATTTACCTCTAAGGTCCCCGAACCTGCTCGCTCGCTCGTCCCCGCCTGCTTACGTGCTCACATCGCCCCTAAAGATAACGCTGCTCACCGTCCATTTCTCCCCGTTGTTCAGCACGACTTCATCCGGAGGGAGCGGCCGCCCCGGGTCCTCATTGACCTCATACAGAGGACGAAGGATGCCGTCCGGGAGCTGGACAACCTGCAGTACAGGAAGATGAAGAAGATCCTCTTCCAAGAGACTCGGAACGGACCCTTGAATGAGTCGCAGGAAGAGGAAGAAGTAGGTCCCCTGGTTTCAGCTCCTCTGTAAGGAGCTTCCAGACTTGGCACTGTGAAAGCCTTTTGGAGGATGAGAGCATGGATGGCGCTGTCTCCCCTAAGAGATGCTCAGGAGAGCAGACCAACTGCAGCAGTTCCTCCTGCAGGCAGAGTGTGCAAAGTGCCCCCAGTATTGGGGTGAAACGAGGCTTGTGGCAGGGGCTGGTATCAGGAGGTAGGGTGGGCACTTAGGAATGGGCATATGTTATGTTTTTATATATATGTTTTCAGTTTGAGGATTCCACACATGCATACAAAGACTTTCAGTCACATTTAGCCGCCTCTCCCCTCCAGCTCTTCCAGGACCACCCCACCCCTCACCCTAGGCCTCCCAGCTTCTTTTTACCCCACTGCTGCCCATGCATGTGTGAGCATGAGACCAGCTACTGATGCTTGTCAGCCTACCAGGGACCACGCACAACTCCTCCCTAGCAGCCCCCAGCTAGGGCCGAGGCTGCACCCCCCACCCCAGGACTTGGTGGGTCTTAGACTCACAGCACCCTGCTCCAGGAGGCTGATCCCAGCAGCAGAGTGTAAGTTAGCCAGGGTGGAAGACATCCCAGGAGCCGGTCCCTTTGAGTTAGGTAAAGGGCCGCTCCCTGGGAAGGGGGTGGGGGTGAGGCTTGCTAGCACGTGGCTGCCACTGAAAGAGTGTAGCGGCAGGGTTTGAGGGGACTGAGCAGCTGTGCCTTTGTGTCCTGAAGTGTGTCAGCCTCAGTGTTTTAAGGCTGAGGCTCTCCTGCCTTGTGAACTGTGGGCCAGCTTGGGCCACAAAGCGAGACCCTGTATCAAGCAAGAAAGGGGCAGGGAGAGAGAGTACGAGCCAGTTTGAGGCTGCTCCAGCGTGGGGCCTGTGGGATCCAAGGCCCAGCATCTGCTTCTCTCCACACAGGGTACACACAACAGGTTTCAAAGGAAAGATGGCTTCTTGGCCTGTCACTCAGCTAAAGGAGTTGGGTGAGGGCCAGCCTGAGCTACACCTCCATGGCCCGCATGGTGGAGGGAGAGCAGCAACTCCTGCAAGTTGTCCTCTGACCCCCACAAGCCCACCAGGGCACATGTACTGTGGCATGCACACATACGTACATACACACACATACATATATCCACATAGACACACATAGACATACATAGATACACATAGACATACATACATACATACACACATACATACACACACATGTACATATGCATATCAACATAGACACACATAAACACACATGTACACACACATCCACATAAGTACAAAGACACACATATAAGACAAATCTTAGAAAAAGAACTAAATAGTGAGGGAAAGAGAGTGATGTTATTTTTCAACTTTAATGATACAAAAGTATTTTTATCAATAATAAAATTAAAAAATAGGAATTAGGCTAATAAAAAACCTCTTGGTTGGTATAGACAGTTGCCTTCCCTTTAACTGAGAAAACAGACGCTCTAAAACAGCGTTGATAGTGGGTGTGGAAGCACTCATCTTTAACCCCAGCTCTCAGCAGGCAGAAGCAAGGTGACCTCTGTGCATTCAAGGCCAGCCTGGTCTACAGAGCAAGTTCTAGGTCAGCCCTGGCTATACACTGAGACCCCGTCTTCTAAAGAAAAAGTAGTGTATCACCTACTATTTCATATTACTGAATGATTGCTTGCTTGTATTCTCAGCCTACTGAGTTCATTTGTGCAGAGTGGGGTTTGAAAATAGGGCTTTATGCAACTGTGTTTACTCAGTAACATTATTTAATATGGCGGGAAGATCCTGGGAGATGGGTGGCTGATATATTCACAGCTTCCCCCCACCCCACTGTTGATCTCTGGCCAGTAGTAACGCATAGCAACATTACTTAACAGATTTCTTAATGAGATCAATCCCAGATGTAAACATGGCAGAATTCCTTAAAGGTGGCCGAATCTAATTACCTACCTTGGACGGTAGAATTTGTATCCGTGGCTCATATGAAGCTGCTCACAGATGACCCGCAGGAGAGTGTACTGCGTCCCCTCTAAAGACCCACTCCACTCAGTCTGAGGTGGAGTGCAACTGCAGGCACTGTTGAGACCACCAGTTTGGTGGGCAGCAGTGTCTCTCTGGTATTCCTAATGAGCTCCCCCAAGCCTGGACTCATGACATGTACTGGGAACAGCCCATAGCATCGTGGGTGTGTGCAGGGGATCCCGGGGACGGCAGCCTATCCAGAGTGGCCCTGAGGGAGGATGGGAGTGAGTGAGATGTCTGATGGTGGCAGTGTCCCCCAGAGAGCCTCCGTGAGAGAATCCTGTGGGGAGCTGCTCAGCCCTGTGCTGTGCAAGAACAGGGACCTAGGTTCCATCCCCAGAGCCCATTAAAAAAAATTAAAAAAGACAGGAGTCATGGCGCCTGCTTGTGATCCTAGCTCTGGGGAAGCAGAGGCAGGAGGATCCCTGGCGCTCACTGGCTGGCCAGCCGGCCTCTCCTAAGGCATGGTGGCCCTGTCAGCGGGTCAGCACCTGATCTCGAGGCATTTCGTTTTGTAACCGCAGTGCCTGCTCTCTACAGGACGGCGAGCAGGGAAGCGGCCTGAACCGAGAGGTGGACAGTCTGGGCAGCATCCACTCCATCCCCAGTGTGTCCGTGAGCACGGGTAGCGGGAGCAGCAGCGTGAACAGCATGCAGGAGGTTATGGATGAGAGCAGCCCCGAGCTCGTCATGATGCAGGAGGATGACGGCACAGTCAACTCCAGCTCCTCCGTGGTGCACAAGAAGGTAAGCATGGCAGGTCCCTCCCTCGGGAGCCAGGCTCGGGCGCTCAAGGCAAAGCCAGGCTGGGACACGCCGCTTTCAGGAGGCTGGCTTTCCAAGCAGCAGCCGAAACATGGGGTAAGACAGCATGGGGGGGGGGGGACGTCCTCTGACGCGCTGGCTCCAGGCCATGCTGCTCACACCTGCTGCAGATGCTTTACCCTCCCCTGCTGCTCTGAGGATGGTCACAGGGTCCCAGTGGGGCACGGTGGCACAGTGTCTAAAATCCCAACCCCTGGAAGCCTGAAGTAGGAGGATTGCCAAAAATTCAAGGCTGCCTTCTGTTACACCAAGAGTAGTAGGCCAGCCTGGGCTACAGAGTGAAATTCTGTTCTTAAAAAAAAATAAAAAAAATTAAAAAAGCAAAAGAGGGGCTGGAGAGATGGCTCAGCGGTTAAGAGCACCTACTGCTCTTCCAGAGGTCCTGAGTTCAAATCCCAGCATCCACATTGTGGTTCACAACCATCCGTGATGAGATCTGACGCCCTCTTCTGGGATGTCTGAAGACAGCTACAGTGTACTTACATATAATAATAAACAAATCTTAAAAAAAAAAAAAAAAAGCGAAAGAAACAAAAAGAGGCCCAAGAGGTGGCTCAGAGGTTAAAAGCAGTTGTTCTTAACCCAGGTTCAATTCCCAGCACCCTCACGGTGGCTCACAACCATCTGTAACTCCAGTCCAGTGGCTCTGACACCCTCTTCTGGGCTCCTCAGATACCAGATATACAATGCACAGACAGGCAAACCACTCAAACACATAAATTAATACAATTTTGGAAAAAAAAAGGAAAGAAATCTGGGTGGTGGTGGCGCACATCTTTAGTCCCAGCACTCAGGAGGCAGAGAAAGAAGGATCTCTGAGTTCAAGACCAGCCTGGTCTCCAGAGTTTCAGAACAGCCAGAGCTACACAGAGAAAGCCTGTCTTTAAAACCAAAACCGAGTTGGGCAGTGGTGGCGCACGCCTTTAACCCCAGCACTTGGGAGGCAGAGGCTGGTGGATTTCTGATTTCGAGGCCAGCCTGGTCTACAGAGTGAGTTCCAGGACAGCTGGAGCTACACAGAGAAACCCTGTCTTGGGGAAAAAAAACAAAAACAAAAACAAAACAAAAAAACAACAAACCAAAACAACAACAACAACAAAAACCAACAAAAAACCAAACCAAAACAACAACAACAACAACAACAAACCAACAAAAAAAACCAAATCAAAACAACAACAACAACAAAAAAGGAAGAGAAGAAGAGCAGCCCCGAAGTCATGGAAAGACGCTGCTCCATCATCCTCTGTAAGCGGTGGCCTTCACATCTCAGGCCGCCAGACCTTCCCAGGTGTGACCGGTCAGAAGAATACTTAGAGCCATGTCTGGCAGTTCTCAAGAGGCTGAGGCAGGAGGATGGAAAGTCCAAGGCTTGCCAGGGCTACACAGTAAGTTCAAGGTGAGCAGCTTACCAAGACCCTGTCTGAAAATAAGAAGCCAAAAGCAACCGTGAAGGATGATGCCTGAGCCGGAGCTCATCTGTAGCATCCATGCTGGCCCTGGGCAAGTCCCCGGTTCAACCCCCAGCCCTGGGGGTGGGGCTACAGTCCCAAGTGCTGTCTGCCTTAAGGGTGGCTTCCATTCCCTGTGGTTTCTAGACTTTGTTGTTATAAATCTTCTAAAGCTAGCTCTCTGCCAGCTCACTACACTTGCAGGTTTGGTTGTCTGTCTGTCTGGTGGGGAGGGTTCACGTGCACGTGACAGAGCACACATGTGGAGGTCAGAGGAAAAGATGCAGAGTTGATTCTGTCCTTCCCTGTGTGGGTTCCAGGGATGCACCGAGGTCATCAGACTCGGCAGCAAGCAAGCTGTCTTACCTGCTAAGCCAGCTCACTGACGACTTTTGAATGAATGGTGCTGATCAAGGGTGCTTGTCCGATTTGCTCTGTGTCGCGATGGAAACACTGTGACCGACAGCAACCTGGGGAGGAAAGGGTTAATCTCATCTTCCAGCTCCCTGCAGTGCAGAAAGCCCAGGAAGGAACCTGCAGGCAGGGACTGATGCAGGGACCACGGAAAGACAGACACTCCCCCTGGCTTGCTCAGCCTACTTTTGTATAGCGCACGGGACCTGCCCTGGACTGCCCTGGACTGGTACCACCCTCCATGAGCGGGACCCTAACACATAACCCGTGCCACAGACTTGCCCACAGGCCAGTCTGATGGAGGCAGCTTGTCACCTGAGCTTTCCTCTTCCCAGATGACCCTAGCTTGTGTCATGACACAAACCGAACCAGCAGAAAACTAACATTATACAAGGCTTTATATCATAAATTAAAACTCTTTATGAAAAAAGTTAGTGCTTACTTCAAAGCCATTGCTTTGGCTTGAGGGAAACAATCCACAGTATAAAATTATAAAGATCCCTGTCATTATTGAAATATATATACAATGCCCATGAAAGCCAGAAGATGGCGTCTGGCACTCATGGAAATGGAATTGATAGTGACTGTGGGTGCTGGGAACTGAACCTGCGTCCTCTGCAAAGCAGCAAGTGCTCTTAACCTCTGAGCTGTCTCTGTAGTGCCCCACTCCCTTGGCGTTTTCATTTCTTTCTTTTTAAGTATCTGAGCAATTTGTGTGTAGTATTCTTACTAAGGAATGATGGAACATTTCAGATGAAGTCTCACAGATAAATAGAAGCTTCAGTGAGACATAGGAGCGAATCCAAGGGCAACAAGTGCAAAGGCCCTGGGGCAGGAGGTTGGAGGGCGGAGCCTGAATATTCATGCACATCAGACTTCAAAGATATCAGGGTCGCGCATGCCTGTAATCCCAGCACTTGGGAGGCAGAGGCAGGTGGATTTCTGAGTTCGAGGCCAGCCTGGTCTACAAAGTGAGTTCCAGGACAGCCAGGGCTACACAGAGAAACCCTGTCTCGAAAAAACCAAAAAAAAAAAAAAAAAAAAAAAAGATATCAGGGTCTGGGGATCAGGAAATCTAAGAAAATAGATGATACAAGGCAGATATAAAAAGCCACTTGGCTCAGTGCCAGGGACCTGTTTGGATTACATGCAAATGGTCACGTATTTAAAGTGTAGATAAAGTTTGGGGTCAGGAAGATGGTTCAGTGGATAAAGGTGTTTCTTGCCAAGCCTGTTGACCTGAGTTCAGTCCCCAGGATGGAGAGAGCCAAGCCTCCCATATTGTCTTCTGACCTGTGCACTGTGGCACATGCACACACATGGGGCAGGGGAGGCAGAAAATGAAACAGAAGACTTAGTATTCACAGGTGCTGACAGGCGGGCTCTTTCCTTCCTATCACCCATTAGGGTCACGTGACTGGAGAACCAGGGAAAGCATTAGAAAAGAGGGACTCTCTTGGGCTGCTGGAGAGACAGCACGGGACTTTCATTCTGTGTAATGCGTATTTATTATTATTTATATGTATGGATATGAGGCTAGATGAGTGTAGCAGGTACATTCTGGTCAGAGGACAGAGAGGCCATCAGGGCCCCTGGAGCCAGAGGTAGAGAAGCTGTGAACTGAAGCAAACCCAGGTCCTCTGCAAAAACAATAGGTGCTCTCTTTTTTTATGTGTTTACTTTTGTTTTTTTGTAGTGTGTGTGTGTGTGTGTTTGAGAGAGAGAGAGAGAGAGAGAGAGAGAGAGAGAGAGAGAGAGAGAGAGAGAGAGACATCAGATCTTGGCATTGCAGACAAATGTGAGCTGGGATTTGAACTCAGGACCTCTGGAAGAGCAGTCAGTGCCCTTAACTGCTGAGCCGTCTCTCCAGCCCACCCTAAGTGCTCTTACCCATTCTTCAGCACATGGGCTTTCAGTTTTCCTGTCTGATGTTCCCCTGGGATAATGGCCTACAAGATGGAGAAGGGCAAGTAGCTCAGAACTGAGGCGCAGGCCCTCTGGACACTGTAGCCAGCTCCACAGGTGTCTCTGTCTCCTTAGAGTTGTTCAAGCTGGGCAGAAATAGCTACATCTAGAGGCTTCTCCCTGCTTGAATCATTGCATATGGGCACCAGGGTGTGCAGTAGTAGCTCAGCTCCCTTGTGAAACCACAAAGACAACGAAGTGGAGGGTGTGGCTCTGCATGACAGTCCCAGGTTGCCCGGGTCATGTCCACATAAAAACCTTTTCTTCTAATCTTTGCCTTGTCATCCCAGTGGTTTCCTTTATAGTGTCTGTCATTATATACAATTGTATCATGGACCAGGTTTGGCAGCAGAAGGTCATCATCCCTCTGCCATCCCAGCATCCCAGGGTCACAGGATCAAGTCCTGCCTGACTGCACAGGGAGACCCCCTCCTGGGTTCAGTCCCCAACACACACACACACACACACACACACGCACGCACGCACGCACGCACGCACGCGCACACACACACACACACACACACACACACATTTTCTTTAATCTTTAAATCATACCCACACATAATATATTCATTGTCTAATATCCCCTGAGCAGATGTAAATTCCCCATTCCCTGGAAGGGTTTTAGGCACAGCACAATCGGGCAATAGCTAGACTGAGTAGCTAGCGAATGACGAATTCGCAACCAGACACTCAGCGTAGTTGAGGTTTGGGAAACGGGCATCCGAGTGTTAGATAATCTTCCATATTGCCTTGAAAGAGTTAACTGAGTAGAGTTTGCCTACTGACATGGAAGAAGGCAACAGCATGCTTGACACCAAAGTGTAAGCCGAGCGGGCCCTGGTAAAACAGCAGACAGCATCCACGGAACTCCACTCAAAGGCAAAAAACAGATTCCCCCCACACCCTGCAGCACACCTGATCATGGCCAGCAGGCCAAGCATGACCCACCTACCATCTTGGAAGATGACCATCTCAACAAACTCGGGCCTTAAAAATGCCTATGCGTGTATCAATCATGCATGCATGTGTATGTAATGTGTATGTAATGATTCCCAGATTTACCATGAACCATTAAAACTCTGAACTCCAATACTTTTAACTGTTCATAGTCCAATCGATCCATCAATAAGCTCAAAATTTAAAAAGTGTTTACTGAGCAAGAGAATACTTAGGCCACATCAAGTAACTTATTTCCTTAGTATACCCTGCCCTTAAGCTTCCTTAATCATTTTTTTATCATGCAAAGTAATGGACAGTCTCACCCACGTGTCACTACTATACTCTGTCCCTTTGTGTCCCACACAAAACCTGCACTTAAATTTGTGTGTGTGTGTGTGTGTGTGTGTGTGTACAGGTCATGGGTGTGAACTCACTTCTTGGACATTTAATGTGTATGTGTGTCTGTCTGTCTCTGTATATATGTATGTATGTATGTCTATCTGTGTCTGTGTGCCTGTGTGCACGTGCATTATGCACCAAAGCAAATATGTGGAGATCAAAAGTCAGCTTTCTGTCTGTCCTGTCCTTCCACCATGTGGGCCCCAGGACTAGAACTCGGGTCATCAGGCTTAGCCTCAAGCACCTTTTCCTGCTGAACCATCTCACCAGCCCTGTCGTCTTCTCTGAAAACCAAAGGTCAGCTTCCCCACTTTCGCAGCAGCAGGAAGAGAAATCCTTGAGGGGTTAGGGTGTCTGTCCTAGGTGCATTTTGATCCTGTGGCCTGTGTACTTGTGCTGCACAGAGGGAGGGCCGGGGCTTTGCTGCTTCCACTCACGTTCAGCAGAGAGCACATGAGCACAGGATGGCGTAGATCCGTGCAGGGACCCGCTGCAGCCCCCTCAGCCACAGCTCTCCGGGACAGCTCCCTCCCGAACTCTCGGGTTCGCTTCTGTGGCTCCGGCTAGCAGCCTTGGGTTGCCTTTCAGGCCCACTACAGGAGTCCTTTAATAAGGATGCAGTGAAGTGGTTCGCCCAGCTTTAACCCCAGCGCTGGGGAGGCCAAGTCCAGTGGGTCTGAGTTTGAAGCCAGCCTGGTTTATGTATCAAATTCCAGGCCAACCAGAGCTACACACAGAGACCCTGTTTCAGAACAAAACAAGAGTGATATTTTTTTAAAATTCATTTATTTATTATATGTGAGTACACTGTAACTACCTTCAGAAGCACCAGAAGAGGGCGTCAGATCCCATTACAGATGGTTGTGGAGCCACCATGTGGTTGCTGGGATTTGAACGCAGGACCTCTGGAAGAGCAGTCAGGGCTCTTAACCGCTGAGCCATCTCTCCAGCCCAAGAGTGATAATTTTGAAGCGAGCAAAGGCGGGACAGTGAGCTGCTGGCCATGTGTCCACGGAGGGCGGGGAGGGCGTCTGCACTTTTGGGTCAGTCCTGTGGGGCGTGCCATGAACCATGAACTCCGCCACTTCACAGCTTCCTTGTAGAACAGAGTGGCTTTGATAGGACAGGAATGTAAATTCTTTAATAACTCAAGGCAAAGGTTTCATCTTTTCATTATCTCCTCAGACCTCTCCTGAGTTTATTGAGCGGTCACCTCCCAGGTGCCTACTAAGTGCCATACCTCAGGCCAAGTCCCAGGGAGATGGGTTTTTCAAATCCCCCGGTGAGGTGAGTGGGTAAATGTGAACCCAGCTCCCATGGCAGTCCAGAGGGAGAGGGACCAAGGTTGGGGCTGAGATCTTGGGAGTTCTGGACCCACGACTGCACGGCATTGCATTGCTGTCTTGGGTGGAGCTGCAGCCTAAATAGAAGTAGTGCCCTGGGGATGCAGATGTTGTTCAGGTGACAGATGTTTACCTGGCATGCACAAGGCCCGGGGTTCCACCCCATCACACCCCTGCATGGCTGGCTGAGCCAGGAGAATTGCAGGGGGTTGCTGGACAGCCCACCAACGCTCCACGTTCAGTGAGTGCCCCTGCCTCGGAAAGCAGTGTTGGAAACAATGAAGGCAGGCAGCACTGTTGGCCTCTGGCCTCCGTGTGTGCTGCCATGTGTGCACGTGTGCGCGCGCACACACACACACACACATACACACACACACACACACACACACACACACACACACACATACACACGATGACCCAGGCCAGGACATAAGTTTGTGCCTCTTCTGTATTTTTATTTTTATTTTATTTTTATGCTGTTCCTAGCCAGGCGTGGTGGGGCACGCCTGTAATCCCAGCACTTGGGAGGCAGAGGCAGGGGGATTTCTGAGTTCGAGGCCAGTCTGGTCTACAGAGTGAGTTCCACGACAGCCAGGGCTAACCAGAGAAACCCTGTCTCGAAAAAAACAAAACAAAACAAAAACAAAAACAAAACAAAACAAAACAAAACAAAACAAAACAAAACAAAAAACCCAAAAACCAAAAATGCCGTTCCTTCTTAGCAGGTCACGGCATCACCTGCCTGGGATCTCAGAGCGCGCTGAGGCAGGAGGATCATAGATTTAAGCCAGCCTGGGCTGCATGCAAGACTCTGGCTTCCAGACACATTATTTTGAATAAACGATACAATTTTAAAGAAAAACAAACTGATTGCATATACTATCAGAGGGGCCGAGCAGGCAGTAGCTGGATTCTACCCACAATCCATCAGCAGATCTTTTTAAATCTGAGGACATATTTCCGTTGTATTTTACAATGAGTACACATATGCACGCACCATAGCGTTCACGTGGAGGTCAGAGGACAACCCCCAGGAGTCGGGCCTCTCCTTCCACCAAGTGGGTCCTGGGGTTCCAGTGAAAGCTTTGAGACTGGGTAAGACTTGCCGTTACCCACTGAGCCCGTCTCACCAGCACTGGGGGTGATATTTTACAGATGAGTTACCACCAGGATATGTACTTGTTCTTGCTGGAATGCAGAGCGATGTTAGCTCTTCATGTCAGCCCGCAGCTCCTCCTGGATGCGCAGCAGGCGTTTACTCTCCTGTGTTAGCTTCCCTCTCCCTGGCTGCTTCTGAACCGTGCCAGCTCAGACATTGTGCGGTGCCCACTCCGATACAGCGGCTGAACCCTAAGGGCCTGCGACCTGAAGGGACACTGACTGGTGCAGGTGGCACAGCAGCAGCATCGTGTTTCTGTTCAGGACTCCAAACACATTCCCCTTGTTTTTAAGTTGCCCATTTGATCGATTAGGGAACTAACGCCTGAGATTGGATGTTTACAAATTTATTTCTTGGGCCTGGGAATCTCAGGTAGTGTTAAAGCGAATGGTTGCCCGAAAAGACAAAATACAAGCAAACCAGATATGGTGGCCTCACCTTTAATCCCAGGCATGCAGCAGAAACAGGTGGAGCTCCGTGAGTTCCAGGCCAACCAGGCTACAACTGCAACACCAAGCAGCCTTCCTTCCCTGCTGCCCTGGAAATAGGTGTGTCTCCAATTAGACGGGCATACAGCCCCACCTTAGTGCCCCCCACCCCCGGACTAGAGCAGGGATGGTGACCTGGTGTGACACTGCCCAGCCAATATGAGATTTCTCTTATGAAAAGGAAACCAGGGGACCACCGATGGCTCAGCGCATAAGAGCATCGCTGCCAAGCCTGAGGACGCCGAGCTCACACTGGAGGAAGACACCTGTCTCCTCAGGTTGCCCTCTGACCTCACACATGTGCCACAGCAAGTGCGTACACACATGCATGTGCACTCACCTACACTCTCGAGCACACAGGCTTGCAAGCACACATACACTGGCAAGCGCACACAAATATACATGCGTACACACTTGTGACCTCACACATGCGCCATAGTGTATATGCATACACACATACATTAATAAATAAATAAATGTAATTTTTAAAAAGAAAAAAAGGTAAAAAAGAAAGACTTACATTATTGATTTAACTGTTGTATTTAAGTTAAAAGTTGGGGCCTGTCTTTGAATTAAGTGTAAAGTAGTACCTTGGCTTCCCCTCCCAGACCCACCCCCCCAGTCAAGTCTCACACTCCGTGTGTGCACCAGTGATTGGTTGGTTGTTTTCCCTTTCTTTCTTTTAATTTCTTTTCTTTTTCTTTTTCTTTTTCTTTTTTTTTCTTTTTCTTTTCTTTCTTTCTTTCTTTCTTTTTTTTTTTTTTTGGATTTGGTTTTTTCGAGACAGGGTTTCTCTGTGTAGCCCTGGCTGTCCTGGAACTTACTCTGTAGACCAAGCTGGCCTCGAACTTAGAGATCTACCTGCCTCTGCCTCCAGAGTGCTGGAACTAAAGATGTGCGCCACCACGCCTGGCTGGTGTGCAGCATTCTTAATGCATACCTTTGAGTCATTTACTGTGCGGACAAAATGAAGGTAATGTCAGACTGTAGCTTTCTGAAGGTATTCCAATTTCCTTGTTTTTAAACATATAGGTAACATCAGTGACTTTTAATTTGATAATCGGGATCCTAAACCTAAAATCGTCATAATTTTTCTTGTTTGAGTTTTGTTGTCTTTTGAGGCAGAGGCTTACTATGTAGCCCAGGCTAGCCCCAAACTACCCTGCTGCCTCAGCCTCTGAGAGTCGGGATTGTAGGTGCACGTCACCACACCCAAGGTGCTAGTTCCTATTCCATGTGGTACCCGTGAATGGCTTTTGTTTTGCTTTGTGGTGCGAGCGTTGTGACTTTTGGTGCCACTGGCTGCCTTTGCAAATGAAATCGCCACCACTCGAAATGTTAGTGCTGATAGCACCTGTACCAGGTCCCTCCCAGTGAGTCTCTGTAGTTCCCACCGAAATTGTGACTCTGAGCCCCAAACCTTGCATCTCTTATGACGCTGGCGTTTAAGAGCCTCATGTCTTTCTGAACCTATCATGTAGGTGAGTTTAATTTAGGTGCAGTAGTAGTCGTCAATTAGTAAATACCTGGTGATCAGAGGAAGGCTGGGAGGGGACCCCAGGCCCGGGCCAGGCTCCTTTGTCTGAGCCACAAGGTTAGATGTCCTGAGAATTAATACAAAATACTTTAGCATGATCCTTTAAGCATTTTTCAAAATACATATGCTAAAGAATTTTTTTTTAATTATTAGGAGAGGGAGAGGGAGAGAGAGTCCCTCACTATGAGACCCACTATAAGACCCACAGTGACCTCGAACTTGCAACCTCTCTGGCCTCCTGAGTGCTTCCGAATGCACGCGTGTGTTTATGGGATGGTTATAGGAGGGTACAACCTCACCCAGCTCAAGAATGGCATTGTTTTTCATTTATCTGTCATTATTGTGCATGTGTATGTGACAGACGACCACACACATGCTACATGGCATGTTTTACCAGGTATCTTTGTGGCCCAAGAAATGCATGTTTACCCCTAGCAGGGTCTGGTCCCCGCTTGTGTGGCGGCAGCAATGCTCCCTGTGTATGACCCCCACCCCTGGCCACCATGGAAGACAGCTCCCGAGTGCTTGAAATGTAGTCGGAGTGGCCCAGGAATCTGATGTTACATTTTATTTCATTTTAATTCGTTTAATTTAAAATAGCCACATTTGGCTAGTAGCCAGCTCACCGGCCAGCACAGCTGTGAGCCATCTCCTCAATCCGATGTACAAAACCTACAAGTTCATTACAGAGCTCTGGGGCCTACAAGATGGCTCCTGGGTAGAGAGGGGCCTGCCGCCAAGCCGGAGTTAGAGCTCTGAAAGCCACATGGTGTACAGAGAGGACAGACGCCCGAAGTTGTCTTCTGACCTCCACCTGTGTGTGCGCGGACGGACACACACACACACACACACACACACACACACATGTGATTTTAAAATACAAAGATCTTTTTCATTCTTTGAACTTCAGTATGGAAATGGGAAGTCTAAAGACAGGTGTAAGGACACACCTCCCTCCATATCAAAACACTTCGGATTTACAAAAGGAAACAGCGCTGTGATGGATGTAATCTTGGATGGCGGCTTTCACATCAAAACCTGGTTATAACATTTATTTCCCACAGAAAAAAAAATCTATACATTTTGATTTTTTTAATTTATAGATAAATGATATAATTTTGTATTTTCCGAATCTCTTTGGTCCTTGTTTTATGATGCAAGGGCGATTATATGTTTTTTTTTAATTTTCAGGTACTTCTGGAGAAAATGCAAACAAATGGTTTCTCCTAAAACCCTGGGGGATAAAAAATTGATTTCTCCTTCCCCATCTGAGCATGTGCTATTTAAAAATCCCCCACCGTTGAACATGGTTTTGAGCTACAAATTGCCAGAGTATTGTTGGGGGTGGGGCGGGGTGGGGGCGTTGATTTAATTTTCTGAAGGGTTAGCACTCCCGACTCGCTGGCCACCGCATTTTGTGCAGGGGGCACGGCCCTCTGCAAACGTCTTTCCTTTAGAAGGCATCCCAGTCACATTTAAGGAACAGGCATCATCACCCATCCAGGGCATGTTATTTTTTTTTCCCACGGGGCGTTAGAATGTTATTAATCATCTTTGGCCATCAAGAAAGCACAGGACTCGATTAAATCAGTCAAGGACATTAAATCCCAGCCTCGCTCAGTCTGCTGGCATACCGATGCTGAGTTGAGGAACCATTTGCGGAAGTATCATTTGGTTTGGAATTGTACGCCTGTCTCTTTAAATCTAAAAAAAAAAAAAAAAAAAAAAAATCCTTTCAGAAGCTGTAGAGAGAAGGTGCTAGAACTGTGTACGATCATGACTGGAAAGCAGGATCCCTCAGTGACTGCCGAATCTTCCCAGCACAAGACAGAGAGGCGGCTCGACACAAGCTTCCCCTGATCCCCCCCACCCCACCCCCCCAGAAGAAGGATGACCCCACCGACCAGCTCACAAATCCAATTCAATTGACAACGCAGCTCTTTCAAGGGAATGAGGCGGAGGCTCGCTTTTATGTTAAAAGGCACCAGCATCCTCCCCGCCAGACATGGACATGACATTTTTAAAGGAATTATCTGGTCACCGCGTTTTAAGCAGGCGGCTCTGAGGCATCCGTCCGCGCCAGTCTCTCTCCTCTTCCTCTTTGCTTTTGCATATATGTAATTCCGGAGGTAAAGGGGGGAAGAAGCCTGCCTGCCGGGGAGTCAGAAGGCATCCTACTAGCGATCAGCTGACACTCCTAACTGAAGGCTGCAATGTGTCGCTTATTCGTTTTATACCGTGGGAGCTGCGGGGACTAGCAGAGAGCTGAACTATGCATTTCAAACAGCGGTGCTTGTTCAGAAAGAGGGGTGAGAGAGAGGCAGCCGGCGAGGAAAGAGCGCAGCTGGACTTTCTCCTTCTCTTCATCCATTTCTGCAGGATCATGTATTCGTAAGGGATGAGGCGGGCCACGGCGATCCCAGGCCTGAGCCGCGGCCTACCCAGTCAGTTCAGAGCCAGGCCCTCCACTATCGGAACCGAGAGCGCTTCGCCACGATCAAATCCGCGTCTTTGGTAAGCTGGTACTCCCTACCCACCTTCCCTGCCTTCCCCTCCTCCCAGTCTGGCAGCCTCTGGCCCTCCCTGAGCCTCCCTCGGCTTGGTGGATGGGAGGAAAAGGAGCCAGGGATGCTGTCTCCCTCCAAATAATTTTATTCATTTCAGAAAAAAAAAAAAAAGGTTGTTGGCATAGCAACCTGATCTCAGATATTTAGCATTGTCTGTGGCATAGGGGAAAAAAACCTTTGTGTGTGTGTGTGTGTGTGTGTGTGTGTGTGAGATTTTGTGTGTCTGTGTGATTGTGTGTTGTGTATGCTGTATATGCAAAATATAAGGCTTTGAGAGGAGTTGCTGGCATGACCAGGTTTTTTTAAAGTGATCTGTGTTTTCATCAAAATAAGTAATGCTAAAAATATTTTCAAGGTATGGATGTGTGTGTGTGTGTGTGTGCAGGGCACTATGCTTCTTTTTATATAGGTGCATGTGTGTCTCTATGATGTATACACATACACACACACATCAAAAGGTAAAACATGATCTAAAAAAAAAAAATTATATGGTTGCCGGCTACCATCTGTAATTGTAGAAAAATCAGACACTCGCTTCCCAGGGATAGCCCACCGGTTCGCTCTGGTTCATTCATTTATTTATTGCAACAGTGGTAGTGCCCAGTTTCCCCCATTTAACCCCTGAAGAATTTCCTGCTAGCCATAAAGGCTTTGTAGAAGAGGCCGGCAGCGGCCGAGGGAGCCGAGGGGCTGTCGGATTCCTCAGCATTTTTACTACTGCAAATGTGATTGCCGGGTGCCCTTGTAGTAGCCAAAGGGGTGTGCTCAGGAACACTTAGTTTTCACGCCTCCTCCCCTTGGCCCCCCACGCGTGCGCGTGCGCGCTCACACACTCTCCCTCTCTAGCTCTCTCCCTCTCCTTCTCTCTCCATCTCATCCTCAGCATTTGGAACTGTCTTCCAGCTTCTCCATCCAAATCTCACTTCTCAGCCAGAAAATTATTGAAATAGTAGCTGTTTTGCCCAAATGAATGTTAGAGGTCACATGAGCAGGAAGAGTTACTGTACACTGCTTGGCCGTTACATCCAGAACCCATGATGACATCATCCGGGGCCGACCCAGAAATAATCGTTTTTTCTTGTCCTATTTCTCAAACCTGATTTCTACTTTTATCCCCCACCCCCACCCCGCCAAGCCTTTTTTTTTTTTAAAGGCTTCAGTGAAATTTGGAAGGAATTATAATCTCTGACAGAGCAAATAGAAGGAAAATGGAGATGAAAGCAGCAATCCATTGCTCATGCCTATTCCATGTAGAAAAATCTCACAGTTTAATGCCCTCCGTCCGTAAAGAACCCCACTCCCGAGTTCTTTTATGTTGAAGTTTCTTGTAGCCTCTTTAATGGGCGATTTTTCATCTGAAAGGAATACCCCACCGTGTGATGGGGGAACCTCAAAATGTCCACTCTGTCACTGCTGGTGCTCTGGGAGCATCTGAAAAACACGCCTGTGG
The DNA here is from genome assembly GCA_964023405.1 of Apodemus agrarius. Lineage (NCBI taxonomy): Eukaryota > Metazoa > Chordata > Mammalia > Rodentia > Muridae > Apodemus > Apodemus agrarius. The sequence goes on from OZ030028.1 coordinate 7,422,973, forward strand.
AGCCGACAGAACACGGTGGGGCTGTCAGGAGTTGCCTCCTTGCCACGGTGTCTGACTACTGGCCACAGGCTCCTGTGGGGCCTGTCCCTTTAACCCCCACCTGCTCCCGAGGGTGGACCTAGAGGAGAAGCCAGCCGCGGGGGGTGTGGGGGGGTTGGGGGGGGGGCTTAGCAGCAGGAGCAGGCGCTGCAGGAGGCAGAGCTGAGCCCCAGCTGTCCCCCCATTGTGGGACAGGTTCCCTGCCTTCCCTCAGGCCACACCCTCCTCCGTCCCACATCATATATTCATGACTCTCCCCTCCCTCCCTTCATTACTACAGCCATGCCAGAATAATCTCCTGCCGGCCTCTCGGCCTGGGAGAACTCCCACCAGGGCTGCTCCGCGGCGCCTTCAGCCATCACAGCCTTCCTCTCAGTGGCTGACAGAAGCCGCTCCCCTGCCAGGCCACTTCAGGCTGTGGGCAGAGCCTTCCAAAGCTCCTCAGAGTCCTACAGGCTTCAGAGTGACCCCGCCCCACCTCCCACCCCCCATGCAGGGAACCGTGAGCTCCCCCCACCCCCACACCTCTGGTGTACTTTTCGATTTTCAAAAAGGCCCCTGCTCCAACACTGACTTAGAAACCTAGCAGCCTGGGTTTGGGTGGGGCGGCAGCTGGCACTCTGGACACAGAAATCAGTTGTCTTGAGTGCAGCCTCTCCTGATGGGATGCTCCGGGGGGTGGGGGGGTCAGAGGGGATCCTTGGACACTCTCCTGAATATCTGAATTTTTGAGGGAGGAAAAATGAATGAATGTAGGGAAGAATGGGGTATGGTGTTGGATGGCTGTACCCGTGTTCCCCTTTGGGCCAATCTAACTATGGCGTGGCTATTTTAATGGCTATTACCAAGTAGTTCAATCGCTTCCCCCTCTATACGGTCTTAAACACCAGACACAAGAACTGCCCAAGCCATGACACTAGAATATTGGGAAGAAGTATGTAATGTTCGAAAATGGGTCCCACATCAATTGAAAAGGACTGAGGTGGAATAAACAGCATTATATTACGTGCAGGGCCTTGGGACACTGGAGAGCCAATCGGCAGCAGTCAAGCCACTGGCCAGACTGACCGTTGATAGCAATAATAGATTGATTGGTTGATGTGTCAACCATTGGGCTACTGGTTGGCTGTACCCTTTTTCTGTGGATTTCCTTCTGGTAGAGCTGCTGGCGAGCCACAGAGAGACCTGAAGGTGATCTGCACAGAGAAAGAGGCACACACACTCACTTCTCCGTCGTGAGCCCAATAAATGACAAGAGCGGTTTCCAACCTGACTTTGCTAACTCGTGCCCACAGTTAGCTCCTCTCCGGTGTGTCTTACGAACCCACCTTTTCCACACAAGCCTAACAGAGGCCCTAGCAGGACACCGCCTGCTCTCAGTTTATCCATCTCTTTTTGTTATGTATCTGAATGAGGTGTGTGAAGGCCATGAGCTATGGGCTCTTGCAACTGAGGACATGGTTGCCTAGGGCACCTTAAGGCAGAGAGTACTGGGTTCCACACACTGCTGCCCCAGTGGGTGTGGAACAAAGGAACAGCAGGTCTCGAAGGAGCTTTAGAATATAGCTTCTCCATTAGACCCCTCCGTGAGCATCCTTGCTTAGCCTCATGCAGACCTAGGAGTAGGAAGGGATCGTGGCTTCTGCCTTCTCCCTCTGTGAGGACGTGTGGCCTGAGTTAGCCTGTTGCTGAGAGGAAAGCAATTGATATTATTCTCTAGGATTGTCTCTCTGAGTCCTTGGGGTCCCGTGTTTGCATCTTGCTACTGGCCCATGAGAACAATTCTGGCTGTTTTCGATGTTTGATGTCACTTCTTACATGTGATGTTCTAGATCTCTGGTGGTTTCCATGGTAGATGGTGACATAAAAAACAGAGGGGTCACCGGGTCGACCAGATGGCTCATACAGCTGCCTCCTAAAGGCTTCACGAATGGTTGTGACTAGCCATACCTTAGGGAGAGAGCATGAGAAGAAAATAAGTTGGGGGAGTGTGTGCTTAGAATCTCTGAAGGATGGTCTAACTGTTGAGCTCACCATGTGGCATCTGAAAACATTGCTGCCTCACCAGGAAACACATCCGTGTCCCTTCCCGGGAGCCAGAGCCAACTGGTTGAGTGACTCCTCCAGGACAGTGCACCAGAGGATGTGTTATCTATCGATGTACAGCAGCTCCTGGGGCTGGGGAGGTGACTCAGTCAGTGGGGTTCAGCTCCCCAGCACCCATGTGAATAACCAGCTATGACTGTGTATCTGAAGCCCCAGTTCTTGGGGAGGGGGCGGAGTCAGGATTTGGAATGGGCAGATCTTTGGCCAGTTCATTGGCCAACCAACCTAGATGAATGAATTAGTTCATCTTCCTAACATAAGGTGAAGAACGTTGAGAATGGCACCTAGAGTTGACCTCTGACCTCCATATATACGTGGCACACATGTCGTGTTGCTGATACCAGTTTCTTTCCCCGAGCTGCCAATCAATATGCCCAGCCCACATGGCCACTCACTCAGGAAATGCATAACAGATGGTGGAGTGAAGGAATGAGGTCTCTGCAGCCACTGCCACATGGCATGTGCATTGGGAAGGGTGCACTTTAGCTAGGCGTGGCACGCTTTTGATGCCCCATGTAGGAAACACAGTGAGGAGGTTCTCAAGTTCAGGGCCAGCCTGGGCTACATAGTGACATACTAGCTCCCTTTTTAAAAACTGAGAAAAAGTGTATGTTGGTTATTCTGACTGTAAGTGGGGGGTGATATGGTGGGGGGAGACAGAGGGAAGAAGTGAGGCAGAAATCACCCGGTATCACTCATGACCGTCGGGGGGACCTTCAGACACCTTTCCGTGAGTGCTCCAAAGGGTGCCGGGTCAGGCCTCTGCAGCCAGCATGAGGCTCCCACACACACACACACACCCCACCCCACCCCACACACACCCCGTGTCCTCTGAGCACTTGCCTGCAGTTTACCGATGCTTAGCTCTGAGGTGGCCACTCCCACCAAATGCGCTGCCTTGCTGCCTAGGAAGAATTAATCCTGTTCCTGAGCTGAGATCACTCAGGTTCAGGACGTTGCCTCTCGGCCTTCGTGTTTTTGTGTGGTAGACACATGTATTCTGGACTGTAGGTAAACTGGCTCACTTCAGAACCGGGTCTTCCTAGAATTAAACAGGGCAGTGGTGTGCCACTGTGAACCTCCTTTAAAAGGTGCTTCGGGCCTCCTGGGTAGGGCCCTTGCTGATGATGCTGATTTCCTGTACTGTCTGTACTCCCGGTATGTGAGTGAGCTAGGCAGTGTTCTGACTCACAAACCACCTGTGTGTTGGCATACCGCTCAGTGACAGCACATGCTAGAGGTCCAGACAGTGGGAAATAATGCAGGCAGAGTCCTCTTCCAGAGTATGGGCGTGGTGTTGAATACAGAGGCCAAGGCCTCATTCATACTAAACATACGTGTTCTGGCCTGTGTCACCTTAAAGCCCACAAGCTGGCGAGGGGCAGTCTTGTTGTTAAATGTGCTCTTCTACCAGACGTGGTGGTGCACACCTTTAATCCCAGCAGCCAGAGGCAGGAGGATCTCTGTGAGTTCTAGGCATCTTGGTCTATAGAGAGAGTTCCTAGACAGACAGGACTCTATAGTGAGACTCTGTCTAAAAATAAAAATAAAAATGAAGTAAAGTGAAGCCCATGTGCTCCTGTCCACTTGTTGAGACCCAGAGCTGCAGCACCAGAAGCAGCGGTGTGGGGAGACATCCCCCCAGGGCCGGCAGAAGGTCGGAGACCGACAGGTCATTCCTGTTCCTTGATTCAGGCCCCTCAGCCCTTTGACACAGTCTACCACACTGAGGAAAACTGGGCTCATCCCTCTTTTCCTGGGGGGTGAGGGGGGGTGTGCATCAAAAGACTTCAAGAGATCAGTTCTTTGCCCACGATCAGAGGTCTAGTTGGGACAGAATGAGTGTCTTTCCACAGTATCCCATGGGTGTGGCACTGTGGCACTACGGCTTATGTTTGGTACCATTAAGATATCCCTTGTAAACTACAGTCAGCACACCCCTATGGCATCTTTACAGCCTCACAGCTGGCTCTCCTGCAGGCCAGACTCACCATTCTCTCCACTGCTGACTTTTTGGGGGAAAGGGGTAATTTTTGTATTTATTTATTTATTTATTTATTTATTTATTTATTTTTGGTTTTGTTTTTCAAGACAGAGTTTCTCTGTATAGCCTTGGCTGTCCTGGAACTCACTCTGCAGACCAGGCTGGCCTCGAACTCAGAAATCCACCTGTCTCTGCCTCCCAAGTGCTGGGACTAAAGGTGTGCGCCACCACTGGCTGGCGGGGTAATTCTTTATACCAGGAATGGTTGCTGTTTCTCTGCTTGATAATAGATTCCCTAAGGCAGTTCAGGAATGGCGGGCCCTTGGTTCCAATCCCTAGGATGCTTAAGAATTAGGTAGTGTGTAATAATTCATGCCCTTAATACCAGCGCTCTGGAGGCAGAGGCAGCCTTATCACTCTGGTTCTAGACCAGCCTGGTCTACGTAGTGAATTCCGGGCTAGCCAGGGCTTCATGGAGACCCACTTCTCAAAACAAAGCTACAGTGAAAGTGAACCAGAGTAGAAGGGCCAGAAGCAGGCACTAACCCCTGTCAGCCTGGAGTGACAGGTCACCATAGACAACAGGGCAAGAGCCCGTCTCAGGCTGGAGAGGCAGCTCAGTCAGTAATGTGTGTGCTTCATAAGCATGGGCACCGGAGTCAGCTTCCCCAGAACCCGTGTAAAAAGCCAGGTCCAGAGGGGAGGGGGTGGGGGCTGGGCGGTAGCAGTGGGTAGACACATGAAGCTCCTTGGCCAGCCAATCTAGCAGGTTTGATGAGCTTTGGCTCACTGAGAGATTCTGTATCAAAAAAAATCAATGCAGAGAGGGTCCCGGGGAGGAACCTAGTGTCAGCTCCCTCTCGGGTCCCTGCACTGGAGCAGGCAGGAGCACACCCCCACACAAACAAGTACATCTGCCACACACACACACACACACACACACACACACACACACACACACATTTAAGAGATTAAATTCATAAAGTATATAAAATTATTAGCTGTTTGAAATTCTATTGACTGGACAGTGTATTCTTTAGACAAGTGGTGTGAAAGTGAATAAGAATTCGTAACATAACTAACAAATGGTTAATATAGCTCATGTTAAATTTCACAAGTGAGCCCACTACTGTCCGACTTTCATTTAAGCTGTCTACTTTGAGCTCAGAAAGATAAAACTTAGTATCTCTTGGCTGCCACATCAGAGTTAGAGGCTACCCTAAATTGTATACCAAGACCCTGTATCCAAAAAAAAAAAATCTTTGTACGTGCCCAGGATGACAATGTACAACTCAGAGAGTTTGGTGGTGGCAAACGGAAGGTTAGTTTGGGGTCTGAGAAGGCAACTGTACAAACCATGGGAGGCGTTGGAAAGCGAAGCCACCCTCCTGAAAGTCAGCCAGATACAAGGAGAACTTCCTGGGCTCTGTCAGTGGTCTTTGTCACACATTTGAGCCAGGTGCAATAAGACAGGCAGTGGGACCACCCTGTTTGCAGGGTCGCATCCCCCAGGTAATACAGGAAATGTCCGGTCCTCCTCCTGGTGTGTCTTTGGGCTTCCTGCCACATGGTAGTCACCTAAGAGCATCGTATCAGCTGTAGGCCTGTGCGTGCGCAGCGTTCAGATACATCATGATGGCATTAGAGCAAGCCCTGCTCCCCTCTGGGAATCTCATTAAAGAGGGAATTCCAGAGGGCTGAGGCGATGACTCGATGACTCGGGGTAGAGTGCCTGCCGCTCAGCTCAGATCCCAGCGCCCATGCGGAAGGTAGTGTGTGTGTGCCTGTGATCTCGGCACACTGTGGGGGTGGAGACTGGAAGGTCCCCAGAGCTCGCTGGTGAGCCGGGCAGCCTGCTCAGAACCCTGACCGAGCAAGGAGAGCAAATGAGAAATGAGGTAGACACTGTCAACCTCCGGCCTCCCTCTGCTTTCTCTCTCTCTCTCTCTCTCTCTCTCTCTCTCTCTCTCTCTCTCTCACACACACACACACACACACACACACACACACACAGAGGAATACTGAAATAAAAAGTTAATATCTCGATAAAACATATCTACCTGAAAACAGCCATTGTACTGCCATATTTGTGGTGGGGGAAAAAAAATCTAAATTCTAAAGGGCCTATATGGTCTCTGTTGACCAGAATTGTTTTCTTTTTCTTTTTTTCCCTAAAGTTGTCCTTGTGTGTGGTACAAAGATATGGGATTGAAACGTACACACATCGCTCAAACTTGTTCCTTGTTTCCCTAGTGAGACAAGCTTGTAATCCCAGCACTTGGGAGATGGAGGCAGGAGGCTTGCCATGAAGGTCAAAGCCTCCTGGGCTTCAAGTCTTCATTTGAGACACCTTGTCGCAAAAAATAAATAAATAAATAAATAAATAAATAAATAAATAAATAAATAAAGGTTTCTGGGGCTTTAGCTCAGCAGTAGAGGACGGACCTAGTATTTCCCCTCAGCCCTGTGCTGGGGAGCTTTCGGCTGTGGTGGAGGGGAGCAGACACAGTCCATGTAGGGGCATGGTGGAGCACGCCTGCCCATCCTAGGTCACAGGATGGAGGGTTCGAGACCAGCTTGCGTAGCAGGCAGCCTAGCACCTCAAGCCCTTAGTCTCCTTTCCGTACCCAGAATACAAATAAAATTCCTCAGGACCGCAGTGACACAACGCACCACTCACCTCCACTCGTTTCTTTCAGCGTCCTGGAAGGCTTTGAGGGGGTGTTGTCCTTTGTCAGTAGGTCTCAAACCGCTCAGTCCTAGAGAGGACCGTCCTTCCGAGTAAGGCACACTGTGAAAGCACGCCATCGCCCAGCTAGAAAGGACGAACATCCCGTCTGGGGACGGCCCTCCCACCACGGCAGCCCTTCTCAGCCAAGCTAAGGCTGTGACCCCATCT
>OZ030028.1:7435000-7452500 GCA_964023405.1 Apodemus agrarius
TAGCATAGTTTCTCCTCAAGAAAAAAATCTCCTCAGGTTTTTGTTTGTGGTTTTCCTTTGCAATTGACAGGATAGTGCTAGATTTTGGAGATGACTTTGATTTGCAATTTTCCTCAACTCCAAAGCCCTCTCCTTTATAAACTCTGTGTACACGCTCCTGCTCTGGAGCCGTCCTTTAGAAGCATGGCTGCCATCTTGGACATTTCAAACACCAAGATATTGAGGGTCGCCAGGTACCTTTAGAAGATTCTCCACAAAACACCCATCCCAGAGTCCTGTCCCATTCCCAGCCCAGTCCCCCAGGTTAGCTTTGGGTCATCATGTTCAGAAAACATAGAAGGTTTGAACCTTTTCTTAGAGAAAAGCAGGCCCAAAGCCAACCTGAGGTAGCCTCAGCCACATACTGAGTAGAAAGTGTTCAGGGTGTGGTATGTTCAGAAACCTTAGAATTTCACCTGTGCGCCAATCACAGGGAAGTGCAGAGGACATTAACAATCCATCCTTGATTTTGGAGTGGCTCCTTTTGGTGATACTTGAACCTAGACACACAGATCCGAGGTGAGCCTGGGGTGACGGCACAGCATCAAGAGACCCAACCTGCCTTCCAAGCACCTACTGGCTAGAGGCTAAACTACCCTAAATGGTGATGGTTTGTGGCAAATGCTAAGCAGGGCAGGGGGTGGCAGGTGTGTGAGCATCAGGCAAGCAGGGGCCGGGCTGGCTGGTGTGAGGGAGGGGGTGAGTGCGCTCACTCTCTCAGGTACCCTCTCGCCCTCCACAGGCCCACAGGCGGCAGCCATCCCAGCTGCTCCAGGCTCCCGCCCTCTTCGCACTGCCCAGTGCTCTGGAAGCCAGGGCCGAGAGTTCCTGGGTGGGAGTCCCTCACGTGGGATTCCATCCAGGTCTCTTCTTCCGCCTCCTTCCTCCCTCGTAAGCGGCTGTGTTCCCTTCTCTTGGCCTTCCCAGGAGACTCCCTGCTGCCCCCTCACACAGGGTCCTGCCTCTGCTCCGCTCTGCACACTGTGGCCAGCATCCAGTTCCCCACTAGGACACTACCACACACGGAATGTCCATAGACTGAAGGTCATTGGCAGCCTAGGGGTGTGGCTCATGGGTAGAGTGCTTGCTTACCGTGCCTGAGTTCACGCAAGTCCCTGGGTTCGAGTCCCAGAAGTAAGTAAAAATCCTCACCCTGCCCAGGTCTGCAAGGCTTCAGCGTCCCCCGACCTGAGCGCCCTCGTGGCCGGTCAGAGCTCTCGGGCTGTCACCTCTTGACCACATGTTTTCTGCCCCATGCTACGGGTTTTCACAGGCTGCACTCTCCATGTGGAGTATCAGCAGATCTTTCCTCTCCTCTCCCAGTTAGCCCCCACCAGCTCTCTCAGATGTCAGTGCAGTAGTCAGTTGTTGCTGAGGCCAAATGCCACCACTCCTCGAGGACTCCAATCCTTCCCTTGAAGGTGCGGTTGGCCATCACTTCAGTTCGTGCCCATGATCTTGAGAGGGGCTTTGATTCTGGATTGCCCAGCCCTTCCTTGTCATGACGCCATCTCTTGCTTACCCGACACCTCCTAGTCCCGTGGTCCCGGCTTAGAGCCATTGGTTGATGACAGAATAAATGATTTCTGGGAGTGAGAAGCCAGTGTGAGGCAAACTCAAACATCCCTCTCACTTAACACCCAGATCACTGGGGAGGAAACGAAAGGGGGCGGGGCTGTGCGCCAAAAGCCAAAAGTGACTTGATGGGCCTGGCCTGTCCCTCGGTGCTGAGCGGTCTGATGGACCTGGGTGTGCTTGTGTTGTCGTTGTCAAGGAAATGAACGAGGACCACAGCACACCCAAGAAGGAGAAGCAGGAGCGGATGTCGAAGCATAAGGAGAGCCTGCAGCACACGCAGGCCGAGGAGGAGGCCCACCTGCTCACCCAGCAGAGGCTGTACTACGACAGAAACTGCCGCTTCTTCAAGCGGAAAATCATGACCAAGCGCCACGAGGTGGAACAGCAGAACATTCGGGAGGTACTTGTCACTCGAGGCCTTCAGAGGGGCGGGGCGGCGTCTGTCCCCTCCGTCCTGTCCCATGTCCTTAGCCATTAGTGCCAGAATCACGTGTCAGAGAAGGAAGCCACCTCCAATTAGAGAGCCATCCGCAGTGGAAGGCTCAGCCTCAAACAGAGGAGAAGCTGTGTGGTAATGGAGTGCTCGTGTGTCTGAGGCAGAGCAGAGTGGGGCACTCCCGCTTCCGGCCTGCGTGTTTGTGGCTCTGTGGGGAAACACTTAAGTGGCGCTGTGCCGCTCCAAGCATCATCACGGCTGCTCTGGCACTGGGTGCCCGCAGAGTGGCAGACACCCTGGCCACGGAGCAGCACTCGGCAAACATAATCCACTAACGTCAGTCTCCTGCCTCAGCGTCAGTGACAGGCCTACAACTAATGTAAGCACAGAGCTGAAGGGGCTTGGGGGAGAAAGCAAGGGCAGCCAGAGATCTGTGTGTGGAAGGGGGACAGCCCGAGAACAAGGGGAGCCCGAGAACTCGGGGAGCTGGCCGCGGCAGGCAGAAGGCCTCAGACTGGACCCTGGAGATAGTGTGAGCCATCTAAGGCTTCTGGGCAAGTAGTAACCTAGCAAATGCTAGCTCAATGTGAGACCAGGCTGCCCCAAAGAGAGGCAGAAAATCAGGAGGGAAGCAGGCAGTCTTGCTCAGTAGCACGGAGAGGAAGTTATATCACGGGGCATCCCTGAAGTCAGCCGCTGCTAACTCTTACCAGTTTCCCACAGGGATTTCAAACAGAGGAGTCCACAGCGATTGCTGCCCACAAGACAGAGGCAGGAGCAGGAGCTTGAGGTTAGCCTAAGCTACTCAGCAAGCCAGTGTCTCAAAAACAACACTGCTGGAGTGAGGGAGACGGCTCAGCCAGTGGAATGCTTGCCACACAGCCGTGAGGACCTGAGTTCAGATCCCAGAACTGGAGGAAACTCCAGGGGCGCCAGTGTGACCTGTCACCGCGGCACTGGGGAGGTGGAGACAGGAGGATGCTTGCAGCTTGCTGCCCACCTAGTCTAGGCTAATCAGGGAGCTCTAGGCGCAGAGAGAGACCCCTTCTAAAAATATAAAGTGGATGGAGTTTGAGGAAGGTGACAGTAATGTCAGTCTCTGGCTTCTGCACACATGTGCTCACATGTGCGCGCGCGCGCGCGCGCACACACACACACACACACACACACACACACACACACACACACTCATCACCATCATCATCACCAATTGCTATCCAATTGCTATAGTAATACCTGCTAGTCCTCCAGTTTGGAAATGAGAAGGGCATGAGGCTGCTCAGAAAGATGCAGGATGCAGAAGGCGTGCCAGGCTGTCAGGAGGGCATTAGTAGTCTGAGAAGACATGCCACTGAGCCATTGTAAAGATGCTGATGGTTCCTAAAAACCCAGTGCTTACATGCAAGAGGGGAGCGCCCACCTCAGGTGCCACTAACAGAAGAGCAATCGGGGCAAGTGTCGCAGAAAACCTGTTGTGTTTTCTGAGACAAGTTCTCCTGGGTGGACCAGCTAACCTGAACTGTCAGTCTCCTGCCTCAGCCTCCCGTGCACTAGGATCACAGGTCGGCTCCTGGTAGAGCAAAGCAAACTGAACTCGGCTGACCACCAACCATTCTAGACCAGCCAGACCCTGGGTTTGTGTTTTTTAAGATCTGGGAAGGAGAAACTGGTAACTGGTAGACATTTCTGGTCAGGTCAGTGACTTAATAATCAGTACACAGAGAGGTGGGGAAGGGAGCGGGGAGAGGAGCCTGGCTTGGAGTGGTACTGCTGATTGGAATGTGCGTCCTCGGTGAGGCCCAACCCACCCAAGGTGGTGAACATGGGTCCTAGAAGGGGAGAGGTGCCCAGATCCTGTGATAGTGTGGGCGCCTCTGCTGGGCCTCGACGACAGACACACACACAGCGGGGCGGTTGTATAGATGTGTCAGGGACATGAGGAGGTAGAACTGTTGTTCCAATAGCATATATTTATGGAAATTTTGTAGCCAAGGGGTCAGTTACAATCGATATAAATATAGAAAGTAACGACTGCACAACGTGATTTAAGACCAAAAACAACAACAACAAACTGTCTGCACCGAGAGACGGCTCAGTGGGTAAGATCATTTACTGCTCTTGCAATGGGCCCCGGGTTCGGTTCCCAGCACCCAGCCAAGAGAGCAAGTTTGAGCGGTGACATGCCTGTGCTTAATGTGACACTCTTACTCCAGCCAAGATGGCGGCCTCTCTTAGAGCACAAGAGGAAGGCTGGGGTGGAGGAGTGCAGGAATTCCAGGCCCCCACCCCATATTACTTACTATGAAATGTGGGGAGCCCAGGGCTGTTCTCCACAACCCCACAGGATTCACCCATGGTCACAGGTCCTTAAACGCTGCTCCTCTCAGGAATGGGACTGTTACCAGCAACACTACGGAGAACATCTTTGAATGGTTCTAGTGTCTCTGTGCGTGGCTCAGTGGTAGACAGCTCTCCTAGCACGCACGAGGCCATCGGTTCCAAGCCCAGCACTGCGAAGAAATCAGGCTGTAAGCTTTACCAAGCACACATATTTTCACACATACTTCTCAGAAGTGAACGCTCTGGGCCGGTTTTAAATACATAATCACAAAGGGCCAGCAAAACAGCCCAGGGACTGAAGGAGCTTGCGGTTAAGTCCGATGAGCAGAGCTTGGTCCCCGAAAACCACAGGGCAGCAGGACAGGACTGTCTTTCACATGCACCCACATATGTACACCCATAAAGCAAGAAAAACCTAAAAACAGATAGGCAGATGGATAAACAGACAGATGCCCCCAAGCCATCCTCCTAGGCATCGGTAGTTCCACCAGCGAGCCTAACTTCCTTCATCCTGGCCTGAGCTGATGGGAATCCTTTTTAGCTCATGAAGCAGGTGTATAAAAAAAAGAAAGAAAGCCGGGCGTGGTGGCGCACGCCTGTAATCCCAGCACTTGGGAGGCAGAGGCAGGCGGATTTCTGAGTTCGAGGCCAGCCTGGTCTACAGAGTGAGAACCAGAACTAAGAAATCACTTAATATACAGCCCAGCACTCTGCTGGCTGATAAGTTTGAATTCCAAGCCAGCTATGGGTGGTACACACCTGTAATCCCAGCACTTGGAAGGCTGAGGCAGGAGAATCATGAGTTGGAAGGCCAGGATGGGCAACTACTTATCAAGACCCAGTCTCAACATAGAGCGTGTAAAGGGCTAGAGATTTAGCTTAGTGGGAGAGCCCCTGCCTGGAAGAAAAGAAGCGGTGGTCTCCCCCTCTCCCTCCCCCTCCCCAGCCTCCTTCCCTCTCCCTTTCCCCTCCCCTCCCCAGCCTCCATTCCTCTCTCTCCCTCCCCAGACTCCTTCCCCCCTCTCGCTCCTCCTCCCCAGCCTCCTTCCCCCCTCTCCCTCCCCCTCTCCAACCTTCTTCCCCCCTCTCCCTCCCCCTCCCCAGCGTCCTTCCCCTCCCCCTCCTCCAGTGCTGTGGAGCTCCCATGCATTGGGAGGCAGGGCCACCAATGCCATCAATGCTGGGCTCATTTTGGTGACTATACAAGCCACTGACATTCATGGCTCTAGCCTGTATGGCATCATCAGTGTCCAGAACATTCTAAAACAGATGGGAAAATTAGATTACAGGAACATACACTTAACTAGGACATCTTTTCACAGAAATGGTGCAAACCAGAGTTTCAGCTTCCTTTCGACTTCACAGAGGTCGTGTGTGAGCTGAGACCTTCAGTTCCCCGGTGCCTCATGGTTACACAGGAATGTCTGTACAGGGGTGGTGGATTTCTGTGAGTTCGAGGCCAGCCTGATTTACATAGAGAGCTCCAGGACAGCCATACTATCTCATGAATAAATGAGTGTTTTCTGTGAGCTTGGCACCTTGCAGGGGTCCAGTTAGAACTAACTGGGTGAGCTGTATGAAGTGATTGTTCTTTTCATTGAGAAGTGGATATGGCGGGGCACACCTGAAGTCCCCACTGTCCAGAAGGCCAAGGCTAAAGCAGGCAGATCCCTTGGGTGCAGGAGTTAGACACCAGCCAGGGCAGCACAGCAAGACTCCCACATAAAGTAAAAGAAAAATGGAGTCGCTTTGCATGTCGTTGTGCAGGCATGGCACTGGACTCGGAGAAGGTGGCTATGAGAGGGTCCCCTGAGCCTGAGCTGTCACAGCTTGGACCTCAGCAGCTCAGACACAGGTGGCACGGGAAAGGGAGCAGCCTAGGACTTGCATCCCAACACTGTGCATTGGTGCCATACTTACATTCTCTAAATAAGTGGTAAAAATCACGTCTAAAATACTCTATGCCAGCTATGGGCATCTGAGTAAAACGGTGACGTACTGTTACCTTCTGCAGCATGTCTGGGGGAGGGTCTGCCATGCCATCTTCGCGAGCATTGTTTGCTGGGTGGCAAGGTTCTGGGTTTAGGCCTGGAGAATCTGAAGCGTGTGTTAGGGGCCTCGCCTGTGTAGGAAGCTTGCCAAAGCCACGAGCAGCGAGTCACCAGAAGCAACCGCTTCTCACCAGAGCCGTGCTCAGATGACCGCCAGTCGTTGGTACTGGTCAGCAGCCACTGGGAAGCCTGGTGTAAAGAACTCAAAACCCAGAGCACCCCAGTGCAGGTGCCCTCGGCACCTAGACCCGTCTTTCCAAGGAAACCCATGATGGCCTCTGGAAGTCTTGCTTGCTGTCTTTATTTTTTAGACCCGAGCTTGAATTGGGCTCCTGGAGTTAATGGAGTCAGTCTAGAGCTGTAGAGCCCAGATTTGGGGCTTATGACGCGGCGCCCATGGAAGGGGACCTTCACGGACCTCTGCTCTGCACGCTGAAGTTCTTCCTCTGAAAGTGGGGGAAGGCCCACTTTCCTGTGGTGCCTGCCGCCCAGAGGCCACTCACTGAGCTGTGAAAGAAGATAGCTGGGGCAGGAGAGATGGCTCAGTGCTTACGAGCACTGGCTGCTCTTCCAAAGGACCTGGGTTCAAATCCCAGCAACCACATAGTGGCTCACAGCTATCTGTGACCCCCAATCCAGGAGATCTGACCCCCTCTTCTGGCCTCTTTCAGCACTGATGTGGTACATTTTGTATACGGTGCAGGCAAAATACTCATAGATGTAAAAAAATTCAAAAATCTTTTTAAAAGAAGACATTTGGTGGACCCTGTATAGAGCAAATATAAACCAGTGCAGAGAAAGGCTGTGTGGGGCTGGAGAAGGCGGCCGTGGCAGAGCTCACTTCCAGGAACTGAGACAGTTAAACTCTGTTTACACTTGGCTTTCCAGCTCCATTCCTTGTGCCTATGGCGCGCTATAGAATCAGGGTCTTAGAGAGAGCCATTAAAGCCAGCTAGTCTACCTTACGGCGGCGGTGGCTGCGGTGGCACCCTGAGAGTGTCCCCACACGCAGGGCAGTAGCTACAGCTTAGGAAACCGTGGCATGAATCCAGACTCATAGCTTAGATCTTCAGCCACTAGGGAGGGCATTTAGGAAACATCTTCCGGGGGCTGGGAATAAAGTTCAACGGTCCAGCAAGCCCAGGGCCCAAGGTTCAATCCCCAGTTTGGAGAGAAGAGAATAGCCTCGAGTCAGTGGGTAAAAGTGTTTTATGTGTCCTTTGTTTTCCTGTTCTCCGAGAAAGGAAGTGGGGTGGGGGTGCACCAGACAGGCATGAACAGGGAGGGCCTGAGCAGAACTGACAGGAGGTCTGTGGGTGTGGCTGGGGGTGGAGCGCTTGCCTGGTATTTAATCCCCAGTGCGCAGGGAGAGGAAGGAAGGAAGGAAGGAAGGGAGGGAGGGAGATAGGGAGGAAGGAAGGACAGAGGGAAGGGAGAGAGGGAGGGAGGAAAGAAGGAAGGACAGACAGAAGGACGGACGGACGGACGGAAGGAAGGAAATAGTAAAGCACCAAGTGGTTAGGTGTAGGGACCGTCAGCCAAGAGGGGAGCGGTGCCCTCTGGTCTGCCCAGCATACCCTAAACTCTGCTTTTTAAAAATAGATGATTATCCAATTTCTGTTATGCATGAAAACAGGGTATTTCCCCAGAAAGCTGAAGCAGTGCACACATCCTGGGTCTTTAGTCTAGCTCTCCACACTGGCCACATGGCAGAGTCACCTGGAGGTTTTAAAATCAAAATTAGGCATCCCATACAATTATCGGAATTTGAGGGCATGTGCCCTACCTGACTCTAACGGGTGGCCGGCATGGGCGCCCCTAGCTTAACCACACCAAAGCCTAGCACATTATTGAAGACCCACAGCCCCTCTACAAGGCAGGAAAACCCAGGTGGAAGTAATCCCATTTCCCAGATAGCGCAGTCGTGAGTGCTGGCGAGTTTTTAGCTTGTGAGTGATAACCTCATCACAGGCGGAAGAGCTCCAGGGACTTCCCCTCTGACCTCCTTAAGTCACGCTGCAAATGCCTTGGACACAGTTAGGAGCCACCCTCCCCGGCCGTGTGCCCCTCCCCTTGCCCTCCGCTCATCCCACTCCACTCACCATGTGCTCCCGGATGCAGGAACTAAATAAAAAGCGGACGCAGAAGGAGATGGAGCACGCCATGCTCATCCGGCACGACGAGTCCACCCGAGAGCTGGAGTACCGACAGCTGCACACGCTGCAGAAGCTCCGCATGGACCTGATCCGGCTGCAGCACCAGACGGAGCTGGAGAACCAGCTGGAGTACAATAAGAGGCGGGAGCGGGAGCTGCACCGGAAGCACGTCATGGAGCTTCGGCAACAGCCCAAGAACTTAAAGGTGAGAGGGCGGCGGCTCACCCAGCACCCTGCACGCAGAGCACCTCACACGCGCGCGGTGCCCGCCCTCGCTCGGGCAGGTAGGGCCGAGCGTCCCCACACACATGTCTGTGTCCCGCCCCGCAGACAGACTCTCCGGGCGTGGGGTCCAGGGCTCCTGCAGCCATGAAGGGGTTAAACTGCAGGGGTTTCAGCCCTCCCTGAACGCTGCCTGCCTGAGCCCTTGGTCACCCACGCTCTTCAGAGGCAGTGAGGTGGGGACGGACAGATGGCTGATCGGTCAGAGAAACTGGGTTTGATTCCCAGCACCCACACGGCAGCTCACAACCTCTGTAACTCCGGTTCCGGGAGATCTGATGCCCTCTTCTGGCCTCCAAGGGCACCAGGCACACATGTAGACACATGCAGGCAAATCAGAAACTAAAACAAAAGTTAAGCAAGGAGAGTTCGGGAAACGCTTGAACAACTCTTTTACTGCCAGAAAACACAGACGTTTGTATTACAGTTCATACCAGTAGTAAAAATTACAGTTATGAAGTAGCGATGAAAATAATTTTGTGGTGGTGGGGGCACCACAACACGAGGAACTGTGTTAATGGGCATTAGGAAGGTTGAGAACCGCTGCTCTAGAACCTAAGTTTAAAAAAAAGTGAGAGCCAGGCGTGGTGGCACATGCCTGTAATCCCAGCACTTGGGAGACAGAGGCAGGTGGATTTCTGAGTTCGAGGCCAGCCTGGTCTACAGAGTGAGTTCCAGGACAGCCAGGACTACACAGAGAAACCCTGTCTCGAAAAATCCAAAAAAAAAAAAAAAAAAGTAAGTAGATAGGTAGATAGATAGATAAATGGGTGGGTGGGTGGGTGGGTGGATGGATGGATGGATGGATGGATGGATAGATAGATAGATAGATAGATAGATAGATAGAGTCTCTACCATGCCCACCTCTGCCCCCCACGTGCACACACACAGTTCCCTGAGAAAGCAGGCAAAGAACTGCCCGTGGTAGGCAAAGAACTGCCCGTGGTAACGGGAGCGGCCACCTTCAAGGATGCCGCGCCAGCCACAGCGCCACCTTCAGAGTTACTAGGATCCCATATAGCTCGCTTGTGACAGCCGCCACAGGCCTGGAAATGAGGCCACAGGCCTGGAAATGAGGCGGGACTGGCTCTCCAGACTGCCCTGGAGGATAAATGCCGGGTGGGAGGACCCTTTGGCCCGCAAAGCGTCCAGGCAAACCTTGCATCACACTAGGTGTCGAGTTCCACGTCTTCAGCCACTACAGTGTGTCAGGAAGACAGACCAGTGCCAGGGCGGGCACAGATGCAGTCACACTGCACACGTCCCTTCAAGGCAAACCCTGGGCGCATACGCGACCCCTGCCGCTAGTGACAGGAGACGGCTGAGTGGCCTGTGCCTCCCGTGCCCCCCGTGCCCCTACACACACACACACACACACACACACACACACACACACGATCCACAGCCACTCCCTCCGTCAGTGCCCTCCGGGAGGATGCGAGTCGCTGCTCGTGCCCTTGTCTGTCAACATCTCAGGGAGACACTGAGCCGGGGCTGTGGGACAGGGATACCTCCTGTGGCTGTGTGCGCATGCGCTCAGAGAAAGAAGGAACAGGAAACAGTGGGAGCCGTCAAAGCCCAGAGGGAAGGAAGCAGGGGACAGTTGCCAGCCCTTTTAACAGCTGCATGCTATTCCAAATCTGCTTACACGTCATCACTCCCCATTAGAACCCCCCCCCCCCGTCCTAAAGCAGTGTGCCAATTTGAAATCACTCCATCCATTTCACATGAAAGACAGACAGTTACGGGGCAGCCCGCTTCACTGCCATCCCCTCTGAATTGATGGCTGTCGCGGGCGAGACCTGTGCTTGACTGTGTGGTACAACCCGGCGACACCATGCCCACTGACTGACTCAGTTCTCTCTCTCTCTCTCTCTCTCTCTCTCTCCCTCCCGGACCCCCCCCCTTTTTTTTCAAAAATCTGCCAGGCCATGGAAATGCAAATTAAAAAACAGTTTCAGGACACTTGCAAAGTACAGACCAAACAGTACAAAGCCCTCAAAAATCACCAGTTGGAAGTCACTCCAAAGAATGAGCACAAAGCAATCCTAAAGACACTGAAGGACGAGCAGACCAGGAAGCTCGCCATCTTGGCCGAGCAGTATGAACAGAGCATAAACGAGATGATGGCCTCTCAAGCGGTAAGTGGGTAGGTTTGCTGCCGGCCGGCCGCGCAAGCGAGGGGAGAGCACGGAAACCCAGGACCCGGCGGCCTTCATCCCCACGCTCCTCTGGGATATATTGGTTTAGGATGCATTGCTGGCTGCTTTTCCTGCCTGAGGACCAGAGGAAGGAAGACGTGAGCACGGCCAAGCCCGTGCGGATACTCGCTGGAGCGCATCTTTTAACTTGGAGCTGAAGGAGCAGTGCCAGTCCAGCGGGGGCAGGGGAGCGGGGAGCACTCGGGGAGTGGGGAGCACCTGGGGAGCGGGGAACACTCAGGGAGCAGGGTGCACTCGGGGAGTGGGGAACACTCAGGGAGCAGAGTGCACTCAGGGAGTGGGGAGCAAGGAGCATTCAGGGAGCGGGGAGCACTCGGGGAGTGGGGAGCACTTGGGGAGGGGGAGATGGGCTGGATACCTGGTGTATGTGTGCGTACAATTACTCATCAGAGGTTACTGACCACCACCCAACCAATGTCAGGCATGGCCCCGCTGCTTCTGGGTTCATGGCCCAGTGAGGGGACAGAGAGAAAGAGAGACAGGCAGGCAGGCAGGCAGACATAGTTGCTCCATAAACTCTGGCCAAGCCTCCACATGCAGTTCTGCACTGGGCCCAGAGGCAGTGGAGCTAGGCAGGGTCTCTCACGCTGCCCCAGGGAAACCGGGAAGTCAGGTCATTGAGTGGTGGACACCAGGCACACTAAGTACTTAGTTCTTGGGGTACCCAGGGCCTTGGAAGGACAAGGGGAACAGAGACACTGGCCTGGGGACACCTGGAGACCTAAAAGGATGCCCTCAGGGTCCAGATGAGGAGAGAGACTATCCGGGGCTCAGAGTGGGAGGGCGAGCCCAGAGTCCAGAGAGGAGGATTGCGGCTGGGGGCCGGCGCACACCTGAGATCCCAGCACTCAGAAGACTGAAGCAAAGCGAAGGCTGGGGTGGGGCTCATCAGTAGACCATCTGAAGGACGACCCAGCACTGCGAAGGAGAGGGGCACGGAAGGAGGAGAGGAAAGGGGAGGAGAGGGAGGAAGAAGAAAGGGGAACCGGAAGCCCCATGCACCCCAGGCTAGCCCTCCTGGTTCTCCACTGTTTCCTAGGCATCCTAGAATACCAAGGATGTTGGTAGGTTAGGGAAGGGGTCTGTCAAGTAACTGAACGGGGTCATGGCACAGCCACAGGCCCTGGTGGCCGATGGTTTACTAAAGAGAAGCATTGGTCTGCAAAAATGCAGAGGCCATAAAGGGTCTGAGAACAGATGACCAGCTAAGCAGCTGCCGAAGGTGGGAGTAAGGTGTTGGGGTGAGGGGTCAGAGCCCCCAGGAGGTGAGTTGGTATTCCACCGTGAGGAGGCTCAGGTGTCTGGTGTGTGAGTCCCGGGTTCCAACACATCAACACATCAGCAAGAGGGAGGTGGGAGGCGGGCACATGGACGGTGAGAGTGGGCGGGGTTTGAGGGCCACTTGGTAGAGGCAGCCGAGGGGGCTGAGGAGCTGACAAGAGACTGGGAGTGTGGGGGCAAGAGGTGAGCTCAGACGCGAGAGGTGGCCGTGGCGTCTGAGCCCTGGAGGTGTCTGTGTGAAGAGGTGCAGACACTGAAATCCGCGTGTCACTGGGGACACCAGGATTAAAGACGAAAGGTCCCACGTCTTTGTCTTGTCGGGGCAGCTGTAAGTTAAGAGTGAGTGAGAGGAGCCGGGCGTGGTGGCGCACGCCTGTAATCCCAGCACTTGGGAGGCAGAGGCAGGCGGATTTCTGAGTTCGAGGCCAGCCTGGTCTACAGAGTGAGTTCCAGGACAGCCAGGACTACACAGAGAAACCCTGTCTCGAAAAAACAAACAAACAAACAAAAAAAGTGAGTGAGAGGAGGTGGGTTTGAGAAGAGGCCAGGGACAGGCTTTAGGAGTCGTCCATGTTTGAAGGCTAAGTGGACAAAGATCACAGAGGACAACTATCCAGAGATCAGGAGGGGAAGAGGGAGAGCGGGGCACAGACGCCCTGGCAGCGGTCCCCACAGGAGCAGCCCGCCTCCCTGACCTCCTCACTTCAAAGGGCTGGGGCTGCAGCCCAGTGTGCTTACCTGGCACGCGTGAGGCCCTGGCCTTGACCCTCTCCACTACATAAATCGGCATGGTGGCACCCGCCCAGGAGGTGGAGCATGGGGATCAGAAGTTCAAGACTATCCTCAGCCACATAGTAAGTTCAAGGCCAGCCTGGGCTACATGAGACCCTGTCTCAAAAATAAAGAGTGCCCGTAAAACAAGAAGAAACTTCACATGGGACTCCGTATCCCATCCTCGTCAGTAGAGGCAGGCAGGCAGACACTTAGTAACTGGGCAGATGGGTAGCAAGCAGAGGGGACAGTAAAAGGAGGCTCCTGCCAATAGCCAGGGTTAGACCAGTTCTCAAGCTGGGGATGGCTGCTGCAGCACTCACTTCTGCCCTCAGTCAGCCATCCGTCTGCCTCGGTGGCATGCCGGGATACCACGGTAAATAAGACATCCCCGCCTTCCACAGCCCGGTCCTCCTGGGAGAATGGAGGACGAAACTTCATGGGGGTGGGGGCTGGGGGGGCTGCACATGGGATGGAGCAAGGGCAGGAGGCAGCCGTGGATCCAGAAGGGCTAGCCTGGTCTGGAGTGACAGGAGCGGCCTCACCACCACAGCTATTTAGGCTGAGGAGCCTCCGGAGCAGGAGCAGGGAAGCAGCCGCCCATCTGAAGAACTGCAGGCTTCGCTTCTGTCCGGGATGTGGAGAGCTAGGGGGGCGGATCTTGCCTGGGAATGAGGCAGGAGGGCTACACAGTCCAGGTCACAGTCGGCTATACAGGCTTTAGCTCAGCACAGTACACTGTCACTAAAGCGCAGAGGATCCCTCCGAGACATGCAGAGAAAGTCCCGAGAGAGCAGAGTGGTGGTGCTGCTCTCGCTTGGTCACAGGGGATGGTGGCTAAGCTGGAGATGCCACTCTGGGATGAAAGGAGGCGTGGCCATGCCTGAGAGACAGGCAAGAGGTCCAGGGAACCTGCTGGGTGACAGGGAGGACCCAAGTGTCTGGGCTGAGCTTTACGGGAGATGCTGTGACAGTGACAGTGTGTGAAAAAGTCTGTGGGACAGGCTGGGGAAGTGGGAGCAGGAAGGGCGAGTTTGTTGTGGTCGTGTTGAGCTTGAGGGTCTGGAGACAGCCCAGGGTGAAGCTGGGAAAGAGGCGGGGTGGGGAGAGAAGCATGGGAGCGGCAGGCAGTGTCTTGGGAGTCAAGGCTACAGGCAAGGAATGGCGAGAAGGCGGGACTCAGTCTTGGCAAGCCACGCCGGGAGGTGAGGTCGCACCAGGACATCTCACCAAGATGATCAGAGACCTGAATGTGGTAGTGTAAGTGGAGGACAGGTCAGATCAGAGTGGGAGAGAGGCACTCCAGGTGATGGGAGATGGGACTGGGGCGTATTCCTGTCTTGGTGTTGGTTTGTTCTGAGACACAGTTTCTACTAGCCGGAGCTGGCCTGGAACTCACGTGGCCGAGAATGACTTCCGGTCCTCCTGCCTCCTCCCCTCCCAAGCACTGGGATTCGGGCGTTCATTACTGCACCCTGTTTATTCAGGGCTGAGATTGGACAGGGCTGCCTGCATGCCCCATAAGCACTGGACCAACCCAGCCACGCCTTAGCCTGGCTCCTGTTCCCTTGGTTGTAGTCATGGCACCTGTGGCATTGCTGGGCTCTGCAGCAAGGGTCCGGTGAACAGGTGGTATAAGATGGGGGACACAGAGCCGGGCAGTGGTGGCGCATGCCCTTAATTCCAGCCCTTGGGAGGCAGAGGCAGGCAGATTTCTGAGTTCAAGGCCAGCCTGGTCTACAGAGTGAGTTCCAGGACAGCCAGGGCTACACAGAGAAACCCTGTCTGGAAAAACAACAACAACAAAAAAAAAAAAAAAAAAAAAAAGATGGGGGACACAGGCTAAGGGATGTGGGCTAAGGGGATTGCAGCACCCTCTCTCTTGGGACCGGAAGAGGATGAGTCTGAGTCTGACTGTTTCAGCTGTCCCTCACTGGCCTCGGACCATGAGTCTAGAGTAACCCTTTAAGTACCTGCTGAACATCCCTCCGTTTACCTGTACAAACTGTAGGCTCACTGAAGGAAGGCCATTTACACGAGCTACTGCTCAAGACAAGAGTCAGAGCATTTCTGTAAGTGGACAGATTACAAATGTAAGAGGCTGTGTGGACGACAAGGTGTCTGTCATACTAGCCAGCTCACCTCTGCAGAAGCAGTCAGAAATGATGGGGGGAGCGTGGGGGGACAGACACGAGCAAATACCTAGTGGCTGTAGTGCTCCAATTTCCAGTATTTCAGGGAGGGGCACATCACTATTGAGTAGTAGAGGCAGTATCTGAGCTTACATCTGGAGGAGGTTGTGAGCTGAGTTACAGTGCACACTACCCCTGTATCTTTTTCTTCAGTTTAAGCCACTGTAGGGCACGAGTGTGCTATTCACCCACATTACTACAAACCTTAGGGTGCATTTGCATGTGTGAATGTGTAGGAGAAAAATTCCAAAAAAAAAAAAAAAAAAGAACTCCCGTGGTTTCTAGTACCTGGATCTGTGGGGTCAGAGAAAGAAGTTGGATAGCTGGACTCCAGAAAGAAGCAAAGGAAGGAGCAGGCTAGGATGGCCAAGGGCTTGGTTAGCATGCAGGGAGTCCTCAGTTTTGTTACCAGCAAAGCTAGAATTCCAGCATGGCGGTGCACACCTGCAATCCCTGCACGGAGAATCCCATCTGTAATCCCTGCATGGCTGTACAAACCCATATCCCTGCGTGGTGGTGCACACCTGTAATCGCCGCATGACTGTGCACACCTGTAATCCCCCGCATGGTGGTGCACACCTGTCCTTGGGAGGTAGACACAGAAGGATCAGTAATTCAGAGTCATCCTTGACTGCGTTACAGGTTCAGCTCCAGTGTGGCCGGCATGTGACTCTGTCTCAAAGGAAGCAGAGTGCTTCCGGGGTCTACCTGCCTCCTGGAGGGCTAGACTCCCATCTGCTCACGCAGGGCTCATGGCAGCTAATGCCTAAGAGTAGAGAGCGGCTGGGCTGTTGCTCTGGTAAACAGCCTCTCAGGTCAAGAGAAAACCTATAGCGGTCCTCCCTGGGAGCCCCACTTCAAGGTCATCTGTGAGCGAATGCAGCTGCAGACTGTAGACAGCCACCCTGCCTGTGTCCCCTACTGGAAAATGGGAAGAGAATGCCCTGTCCTCCCTAGTGGGTCCTAACCTAGAACCCCTGCACAGGCTGGGACTCAGGAAACATGCTTCCTCTAACTCCGCGCTGCTTCTCACCGGGACTAGAGATGACACTTGGACAAGTAGCTTTAACATTCCTTTTTTTGTTTGTTTGTTTTGTTTTTTGTTTTTTTGTTTTTTTTTTTTTTTTGTTTTTCGAGACAGGGTTTCTCTATGTAGCCCTGGCTGTCCTGGAACTCACTCTGTAGACCAGGCTGGCCTCGAACTCAGAAATCCGCCTGCCTCTGCCTCCCAAGTGCTGGGATTAAAGGCGTGCGCCACCACCGCCCGGCAGCTTTAACATTCCAAAGTCACTTCTGCTTCAAGATGCATAGTCACTTGTTGAAGGCCTATGTCAGCCGAAGCTGATACTGGAGATTGGCCTGGATAGGAAGGTGCAGAGAAAGGGAGGCAGCCACAGTCTCTGATTCAGGGCCTCTGACCTCAGCGAGCCTAGGATAGAGGACCTAACCTGTGCTCTGGTAATGGTCTGAATGGGAACGTGTCTGGGTTCTGGTCTTCATGTTCCAGCCAGTGGCCATGGCCCATGTCCACACAAGATCTGGGTATCTTGGTACCAGGTGTAAAACTCGTGTGCACAGTTCAGGAAGCAAAGGCAGCCGGGCCAGGCTGTGTCTGCAGCCCGGGTGCCAGTGCTCCAAAGCACACCACGTCCTCTGAGGTTACCACAGATTGGCAATGAGGAGGCTGCCCTGTGTCGTGTCGCTGCCGCAGCCATGAGCAGCATGAGCTGTTTGTCACAACAGCTACACTGGCCTGGCCATCGCAGGCCAGGGATTGAAACATGGACACAGTCTTGCCAAAAACAAAACGTTGTAACATCCGCTGCTTATTGGACATTGTGTTACATGTGGAAGCTTAGGTCTGGGATCCTATGCAGTCTCTCTCATTTAAAACTCACACCAATCTTAATGAGAATTATTTTCTTGGGGGAAGGAAGGAAGGAAGGAAGGAAGGAAGGAAGGAAGGAAGGAAGGAAGGAAGGAAGGAAAAGGAAGGAGCGAGCCACCCTGGAGTGGCAGAGCCTAGCTTCCGGCTCACCAGGTCACCTCCAGAGTGCACAGGCTTAGCCACTAGGGTGAGCAGTCTTCTTAGGATCCTGTGCCTACCAGGCTGGCTCTAGTCCAAATTGCACTCTCCATCTTCCTTCTATCT
>OZ030028.1:7457500-7582500 GCA_964023405.1 Apodemus agrarius
CAGCTCTGCAAGCCAGACATATTGAAAATTGGATCTTGCTTTCCTGTCATTTTTGTCTCTTTTCTTTCTTTTCGCTCTCTCTCTTTCTTCTTTGGGTTTTGCTTTTTTTCCTAGAACTCACAATGTAGACCAGGCTAGCCTCCAACTCGCAGAGATCCTTCTGCCTCCACCCCACTCCACTCCCACCTCCCCCAAGGGCTGGCATTAAAGGCGTGTGCCCGTTACACCCCGCCCCGTTTGGTGTTCTACTGACCCGAGAGCTGCGCTGCTTACACCTGCCTAGCCAGGCTGAGATCGCAGCCGGTTGGTTCTCTGTTCTGCAGTGCTGGAGACTTAAGCGCAGCCTCCCGTGCCGAGTAAGCACTCTGCCACTGAGTGGGCCCGAGCCCTCATCGCTGTTCTTTGAAGGCAGCCCTGAGGACCAGCCGTGGATCCTATGGAAGGGTGAGTTACCACATACATACGCAACCTGTCTGTCGGTCTCACTGTGACAAGACAATGACATACTAAGTCCAACTACTATCAAAGTACAAGTAGTTATTACCGCGGGTTAAGTCCTCCATAGAGCCTATGGTAACAGCCACCTCCCAGGCCACTGAGCCCCTCAGTGTCTTTGATCAGCACACTGAAAGCACATTGGCGGAGCCAGGCATGGCGGCATAAGCCTTTAATCTCAGCTATGGAGACAGAGATCTCTGTGAGCTTAAGGCCAGCCTGGTCTACATAGTAAGTTCCAGGATAACCAGAGCTCCGTTAGGAAAACCCTGTCTGGAAGGGGGCAGGGCAGGTTGGAGAGGACACAGCATAGATAGCAGTGCCTCCATATCCGGTGTGCTGGAGTCCAGGTCCCCAGCGTGTGGTCCTGTCAGGAGGTGACCGGAACCTTTGTTCACAAGAGGCCTAGTGAAAGGGAGTTTGGTCTTTGTGGGTGTAGTCTTGGAGCATCTCAAGATTCTTCCCTTAGCTTCCTGGTTGCCGTGGACAATTAGACTTCTGCCACTGTGATGCGCTGAACTGCCAAGGCACAGAGCCACAGGGTCAGGCCAAAGGACCTTTCCTCCTCTTCCTTTGACGGTCCCAGGTTTTTGTCACGGTAAAGTCAGGCAAATCTAATCATTTCTTAGAGAACAAATAGCATGTGCCATGGGTGTCTGCTTCCCGAGTCACAGCCTGCCACCCAAGCATCCTGACAAGGGAGAAAATCAGGTGGGGAGTGGTGGTAATGTAGGGTCTTGATTGAGACCGATCTGACCGCAGAACTCACGACCCAGAGGGAGGGTCCGTCTGCACTCAGACGCCCCCTGGTCTCTCCATCCACTTTTCTCTGTGGTGACAAATGTCCAGCTGGCTTGTAAAAAAAATAAACCTTTAAACCCAGGAGGTAATAGATGCCATTTATATAATCTCTCTCCCTTCTCCTAAGGGCAGGAGCATGGCTCTGAGTTCCACCCCCAACACCACACAAAAAAGCAGAGAACGCTACAGCCAGCATCCTCCCTTCCGGCATATACTAAATACCCCCAAGTTTAAAAAATGATTATAAGCCGGGTGGTGGTGGCAGCGCACGCCTGTAATCCCAGCACTCTGGGAGGCAGAGGCAGATGGATTTCTGAGTTTGAGGCCAGCCTGGTCTACAGAGTGAGTTCCAGGACAGCCAGGGCTATACAGAGAAACCCTGTCTCGAACAAACCAAATCCAAAAAAAAACAAAAACAAAAACAAAAACAAACAACAACAGCAACAACAAAAAGATTATAAAAACAGGTTTATGGACTGGCAAGGTAGTTCAGTGGTCAAAGGTGTTTGCTGATGGGTGATCCGAGTTCAAATCCCGGCACCCACATGATGAAAGGGAGAAACCCACTCCTGCAAATTGTCCTCTAACTTCCGCACATGCCCCATAGTATAGTATGTGCATACATAAATGTACACACAACATAAATGTTTTTTAAAAACATGTTTGCCAGGCATATAGCTAAGGCATCCCTGTTAATTCTTGATCTGTACTTACTGAGGCTATTTACCGAGTGCCTGCCACGCACCTTTCCAAGACACCAGAGATGTGTCAATGTACGTCAGACGGGGAGTAGAGTGGAGGAGGGGGGGACATTAGCAGTCAAATGGAGATGGCCCCAGGACTGGAAGAAACCCCATGACTAATGGTTATGATGACTGATAGAAAGGTCTATGGATACACAAGTCAGTCAGAGGCTGGTCTGACCTGTAGCCGGCCTGGGTTATGCAGTTAGACTCCATCTCAAAACAAAGAGAGAAAAATAAATAACAAAGTCCCTAAACCTAACTGGTACTCCACATCCATCCAGACATCCAGAAGACTTCATTATGCATGGGGTATCTTCCTCTGCTAAGGACTTGAGTTTCTTTTTTTAAAAAAAAAATTATTTTATGTATATGAGTACACTGTAGTTGTACAGATGGTTATGAGCCATCATGTGGTTGTTGGGAATTGAACTCAGGACCTCTGTTTGCTCTGGCCCAAAGATTTATTTATTGTTATATGTAAGTACTCTGTAGTTATCTTCAGACACACCAGAAGTGGGTGTCAGATCTCATAACAGATGGTTGTGAGCCACCATGTGGTTGCTGGGATTTGAACTCGGGACCTTCAGAAGAGTAGTCAGTGCTCTTAACCACTGAACCATCTCTCCAGCCTGGGACTTCAGTTTCTTATTGTTGTTTCTTAGGTTGTTTGGTTTACTGTAGTGCTGGGGGGGGGGGGGAATTCAATAACTATATATGTATATATACACACAGTATGTATACACATACCTACACACATACACTGTGATACTGGTTAACAACTGCCTGTAACTCCAGTTCCAGAGGCTACAGTGCCCTCTGTTGGCTTCTAGAGGCATGGTACTTACATGGGCAGACCTCCACACAGACACACAGACACAGACATATTTTAAAATACTCTCAGCCGGGCAGAGGTGGTGCACGCCTGTAATCCCAGCACTCTGAGAGGCAGAGGCAGGGGGATTTCTGAGTTCAAGGCCAGCCTGGTCTAAAGAGTGAGTTCCAGGACAGCCAGGGCTTCACAGAGAAACCCTGTCTTGAAAAAACAAAACAAAACAAAACCAAAAAACCAAAAAACCAAAAAAAACCCACAAAATACTGCCGGGCGGTGGTGGCGCACGCCTTTAATCCCAGCACTTGGGAGGCAGAGGCAGGTGGATTTCTGAGTTCGAGGCCAGCCTGGTCTACAGAGTGAGTTCCAGGACAGCCAGGGCTACAAAGAGAAACCCTGTCTCGAAAAAACAAAAAACAAAAAACAAAAAACCAAAATACTCTTTAAAAACCAGAAACCTGGTTTTTACCAGATTTTTACGGGGGGTGTCAGTCAGGTGACAGTGTACTTACTGACCATACACAGAGCTGAGCTCCATTCCCAGTACCACATAAGCCTGGTCCTGCCCTGCACAGCTGTAATCACAGCCCCTGAGAGGTGGGGCTGGGGGATCAATCAGAAGTTTGAGTCTGAGGCTAGTTTGGGAGACATAACACACTATGGAAGAAAGAAAAGGAACAACGAAAGAAAGAAAAGAGAGAAAAGAGCCAGGCAGTGGTGGCGCATGTCTGTAATCCCAGCACTTGGGAGGCAGAGACAGGCAGATTACTGAGTTCGAGGCCAGCCTGGTCTACAGAGTGAGTTCCAGGACAGCCAGGACTACACAGAGAAACCCTGTCTCGAAAAACCAAAAAAAAAGAAAGAAAGAAAGAAAGAAAGAAAGAAGGAAGGAAGGAAGGAAGGAAGGAAGGAAGAAAGAAAGAAAGAAAGAAAGAGAAGATACAGACA
Organism: Apodemus agrarius; assembly: GCA_964023405.1. Classification (NCBI taxonomy): domain Eukaryota; kingdom Metazoa; phylum Chordata; class Mammalia; order Rodentia; family Muridae; genus Apodemus; species Apodemus agrarius. The sequence continues at coordinate 7,461,320 of OZ030028.1, forward strand.
GACAGATCTTTAAGTGGCAGTGGAATGAATGGCTGGAGAGATGGCTCAGAGGTTAAGAGCACTGACTGCTCTTCCGAAGGTCCTGAGTTCAAATCCCAGCTACCATATGGTGGCTCACAACCATCTGTAAGGAGATCGGATGCCCTCTTCTGGTGAGTCTGAAGACAGCTACAGTGTATTTACATATAATAAATAGATCTTAACAAACAAACAAACAAATAAATAAATAAATGACAGTGGAGACATGGCCACAGAGCCATGAGAAGGTCACCTAGCCCACTCAGACAGTACCACGAGGGTCATCAGAACACGGACAGGGGGAGCTTCCGACACACGAGAGGTATGTGGAAGAGCCAGGTCTCCATGTTGCCTGGCAGGTTCGAGGAACCAGGAGGCAGCCCGGCAGCCCGGCAGCGCAGGAGCTGAACGTGAGCAGGAGCCAAGAGGCTGTGGCAGTCACATTACAAGAGACTTCCAGGCCCCGTGGATCTGTAAGTCACTCAGGGATTGCCAAGCAACTCTGAGGCTGCCTGACTGCACTGATTTCAAGACAGGCTTTGGCTGTGTGCAGCTAGCTGGGTTTAAACAGTGACAAGATATTAGCCCGGGGGGTGGGGGGGGCGGGGACTCTGTGAGGGGGACACCAGAAGATGAGAGCAGCATTTGGGATGTAAATAAATACGTTAATTAGTTAATTTAACACACACACACACACACACACACACACACACACACACGTATTAGGCCTGCTTTTGAGATATGGCCTCCATTGATTGGAAGTGAGTTCAGGAATTCCAGAGGGACTGACACACACGGCGCGTGTTCCCATCTGCAGAAGCTCCCAGTGGCAGGCACATCCCAGAACTCCAACCTTAGAAACACGGGGCCAACTGCGAGCCAGCAAGATGGTCCAGCAACACAGGAGTCTGCGATGCAAACCCGGTGACCTGGGTTTACCCGAACAGGAGAGGACCAGCCCCACCAAGTCATCCACTGACCACGCCCATGCTGTGGTGCATCCCACACAGTAGGCACGCACGCGTGTGTCCACCCAGACACACAGGGAAGAGTAAGATAAAATTCTAAGTTAACACTGGACCGTGAGCCCCGGGCTGGCCTGTGAGACACCTGTTGGCATGGCTAACGTTAATTATTATGACAGGACCCAGAGTCAAATCGTAGAAGAGTCAAGCCTCCAGGCACGTCTGTCTGAGTTAGGCTGAGGTGGGATGTCCTGCCCTAACGGTCTGGATTGAATAAAAGGATGCAGTGAGCTGGGTGTTCCTGTGAATGCTGCACGCACGCACGCACGCACGCACGCACGCATGCACACAACTACTTCAAGCTCCTGCTCCCACACCCTCCCTGCCACCACGGACTGCACCCTGAAACTGTGACCCCTCGAGCCACTTCTGTCAGTGTTTTGTCAGTTGGGTCCCAGTGCTAATCCCGGGGTCTTATCTTACACTCTTGGGAAGGCTGACAACGGGGAGCAGTCCTGACTTCTGCACATTATTCTTGTAGGTCCATCAGATCCCGTTCCACCATTTGGCTTTTTATTTTTTATTTTTTAACAATTTGCTATGTATATGGGTGTTTCATATGCATCTACACCTGCAGACCAGAAGAGGGCATCGGATTGTGAGCTGCCATGTCGGTGCTGGGAATTGAACTCGGAACCTCTGGTAGAACAGCTGGTGCTTTTTTTTTTTTTTTTTTTTTTTTGGTTTTTCGAGACAGGGTTTTTCTGTGTAGTCCTGGCTGTCCTGGAACTCACTCTGTAGACCAGGCTGGCCTTGAACTCAGAAATCCGTCTGCCTCTGCCTCCCAAGTGCTGGGATTACAGGCGTGCGCCACCACGGCCGGCTTCAGCTGGTGCTCTTAACCACTGAGCCATCTCTCCCCTGCCCCGCACCATCATGACATTTGAGTATGTGTGCAGGCTCACATACACCATGTCTCACATGTGGGGATCAGAGGACAACTCTGGACACTGGGTCTTCCCCTCCGCCATGCGGGTCCCTGACCACTACTACTCAGGTAGGTAGGTGTCAGATTTGGTGGCAGTGCCTTTACTCCATCAGTCACAACTGTTTTAAGATAAGGAAGCAAAGTGGGCTGTAGTTTCTATTTCACCCTGATTATCACTTAAAAGAAAACCTAACATCTTGCAATTAGTGAAAGAAAAATCACATGAAAAAAATGAGGAAAAAAATAAAGTACATGATTTTAAATACATGTAAATCCCAAATCACATTGTCTGGAGTTCAATGTAACTAGCCTGCATGCGGAGAGGAGACTCCACTGACTTGTCTGCCTGGGGGACAGTTCGCACGAATTCCTGGGGACGTGACTGTCACAATACAAGGCACTCCCCCCAGAACACTAACTTGTCATGGCATTTCTTGCATGAAGAACAGGTGTTTGCTGAAGCGCTTAGAACAGCAAAGAAATGGAGTAAGAGAAAGCAGCAGCGTAAACGTCTGTAAAATGGAGTGTCGGGTTGACGTGTGAATGGCAGCCCTGTAGCTGAAGACCACCTTTGCATAAAGCATGGTTTGGAACTTACTTGCCTGGGGTTAGATGGCCCAGCGGAGGAAGGTGTTGCAGCCAGACCTGGCAGTCTGAGTTTGGTCCCCAGGACCCACAGGTGGAAGCAAGAATCACCTACCAGATTGTACTCTGGCTTTCACATGCGCTGTAGTGTGCACGTGTTCACGCTTGTACATCTACACTGGATAGTTACATAGATAAGAGATGCAATATTTTTACAAAACTTTAAAGATCGGGCAGATAAGGCAGCTCAGTGGTTAAGAGCGGGCACTACTCTGCAGAGGACCCGAGTTCATTTCCCCACACCCCACCACCTGCAACTCGTTCCAGGATCTCCTGCTAGATGTAGCTCTTCTCACACACCCACACACGCAGAGTTTTTGGTGTTTCAAGACAGGATGTCTCTCTCAGTATAACAAGCCTGCCTGTCCTGGAACTTGTTCTGTAGACCTGGCCTCGGAGTCCACCAGCCTCTGCTCCCCAAGTGCTAGGACTAAAGGTGTGCGTCACCTCATCCTAGGCTAGCTTACTGTTTTTTAATTTTAAGTGCCTAACCGTGTTTTCCAATGTTCATATCAAGACTTAACTCTTAAGGATGTAAAGATAACATATATTTTGTTTCTTCTGGAAGAAAGCCCATGTCAGGAACTGCCACCAAGAAGTGCTGACACTGGGAGGAGAGCGCTTTGTTGTCTCTCCAGGTCTCTGCTCTGCCAGGCAGCGAGCCCACAGCCAGGGCCTAGCCACCTAGTGATGCTTTCCCTGCTGCGATGGCTCAACTCCCAGCAGAGACAGAGCTCTTGCAGATCAGGTCTGTCACAAGAACACAAAAGCCGAAGGCACATTCCTCCTTCAGCAGAAAAGCAGCAAGCCTGCCTCTCTTTAAAATGCTTGTCCCCGTGTCGCGGCGAGTACCGACCGCAGTAAGATTTCAACTTGCTGTAGTCAGTTTTCTCCTTCCTCTACCTGGGTCCTGGGCTTTGAACTCAGGACCTGAGAGTTGATGACATGTTTTTTCTTGATGTCCTCAAACTCGCACAGTACTTCCGCTTCAGCCCCTCAAATGCTGGGATCACAGGCCCAATCCACCAGTTTCAGGTCAGCCTAGGAACAACTGGTTGTTGTTTTTGTTGTTTTGTGACAGAATCTCCCTATGTAAACCAGGCTGGCCAAAAACTCAGAAATTCACCTGCCTCTGCTTCCCAAGTGCTGGCCCAAAGGCCTGCACCACCACACCCGACTCCCGTGAGCACTGCTCCCACCACCCTACAGACCTCTAGAGGAAGAACGGTAGCACCTCCCTGCGGCCAGCAGACCACACCCAGCATCCCTCAGAGGGCACAGTGAGGAGACAGCGGACGTCTGAATGCAATGCCTTTTATTTGTATGTGATGAGGACTAACACACTCGGCAACTCCAGGGACTTGCTCACCCCACCGAGAAGCAAGGGGCTCAGCAGGGCCTCTGCCCAGCAGCACTGTTCTTTAGAGGGACATCGATACCTACGCAGCCACCTGACCTGACAGGGCTCAGCTTAGATGGGAGTCTAGGGTTGTCTCAGTTTGGGAACAGGACCCTAAAAGTCCAACCCACCCCTAAAGATGCCGCTGTGCCTGATTCTGGAAAGTTTCCTGTTCAACCACTAACAGACAACACCAACCCTGGCTCTCCTCTGTGGACCTGATCCTGGCAGAATGATTTCTTTTTCAGAGTTACTCTTTTTAAATCAACAATAGAATGACTCCACCAGAACACCAGACACCTCCCCAGATGAAACCCAAATCCAACCATAAACTAGGATGTGACTGGAGCTGAGCCAACAGGCAGTGAGTGGGAAGACACCCTAAACCTCTATCCTAGCACAGCTGAGAACTCCCTGTTAGAGGGAGGGGAAGACGGGAGGAACGGCATGCTTTACACAACCTAACTACTGTGGGAGGCCCCGGACTGTGGGCCTCAGCTCCCCTACTTCCCTTCCAGCTGCTCGTACAGCTTGGGCACGTAGTCGTCCCACTCGGCCTGGTAGCACGTGCCGGCCACCGGGGCGCCCAGGTTGTACTTCTTGCGGAAGGTCTCCACCTTGAACTTGGCGCGGTTGTCTCCAGACCTGTTGCTGAGGATGGGCTCGTCGCAGCTCAGCGCCTGCTCCTGCTCGTACACCAGCCAGACATAGCGGTGCAGACCTGTAGGAGGGCAAGCACAGCCAGCCGGTGAGTTTGGGGATGCGGCGGGGGTGAGGTGCGCTCCTGTCGGGAGGGCTCTTGCCTAACATGCACCAATCTTCAGCCTGGTTTGCCACACAGCACAACATAAACTGGATTGTGTAGTGGTGCACACCCGTAACCCCAGAAGTTCAGGCTCACTCTCGACTACCCTGAAAGCTCAAGGACAGCCTTGAGGGCTGCAGGAAATACGTCAAAATCCTATGGTTCTTAGCGACTTTTTTTAAAAGCTGTTTACATGTTTGAGGACATAGCGAGCCGGAGTGGCCACCATTTATCAGGGCGCTCCACACGGAAGCTGCAGTCCCACACTATGACAAAAGCAGGGCTGCCAGTGAGCCGCAAGGCTTCGGACACTCGTAGAAACCTTACACGAGCCATCAGAGCAGGACACGTCCATCTGGGAGGACTCCAGAGGGCACACTGTGGCTCTATTCCTAACACCCACAGCCTAAGTCCCCAGCAAGAAGAAGGCGGAACCATACAGCACACTGTCACAGGGAATACTAATTAAAGACAGGAAACAAATCAAGCCAGAATCAAGATAAGTCCTACTGTGGCCGCTCACCAGGTAATACACCCCACCCCGCCCATTCTACCCACAGGAACAAAGCAACCCATGGAGACCCGTATCAGAAAATGCTGAGCTCAAGGGGAGTGACACGGACAAGACTACCTCTAAGATCTTCAGGGTGACAGGAAGAGCCTCCATCTTCCTGGGGTGTCCAGATGTGTGTGCCTCAAATCCCCTGCCTGAAACCTTCCGACCCACCAGTTTATCACACAAGCTAAACCTTCCCTACACGTGAGAACTGCTGGGGTTTTATTTGAAGCAGAGCACAACTGACTCGAGAGAATTGCTCTACTCTCCCGTGCCTCCCGCCTGTAATTAAATCACCTGCTATTGTAGGTGCCCTGGAGAAGCTTAAGAGTCCCCGGGAAACGTATCTATTCTCTTAGGAACACCGAGAGGCCTTCAAAGCACCTGGAAGCCTCTGGGCTTACGGACACAGTGAGCCTGAGCAGTGGTCCTTGTCCTTTCTGGACACTCACTAGTCCAGTCAGTTCTCTGCAGGACAGTGCACACACGCTGGCACTCTGCCCAGCACCACCCACCACCACGGCGGCCTTGTTCCAGTGAAGAGGAACAGCGTGTAACAAGCGACCAGCAGACACCGTGTGGGGTGCGGATGAGACTTGGGGAGCACTGTGGGACTTGACTCTCACCTTCCATTTCAATACAAAACACAGAAAGAGAGAGAGAGAGAGAGAGAGAGAGAGAGAGAGAGAGAGAGAGTGTGTGTGTGTGTGTGTGTGTGTGTGTGTGTTCAGTGTGGCTCACTACAAACTTCCAAATCTTTTCAATGTACCAAGCCACATTCTGGGGAAAATGGGAGAGTTATAAAGAGATATAAAGGCAATCTTTGGCACTAGTAGGAAAAGTGTTTGCTTGCTGTTTACAGGATCAGAAACTTCCAAGAGCACCCAAAGCAGAGATTACAGGGAGATTAGCGGAGGCTCAACTTCGTTTGGCCCACCCAGAGCCCCCAGCAACCCACCCCAAGCCTCCTGCAGCCCCTCCTGCCCTCTGAGCCGAGGACACCTGCCAGCCTAGAGACAGAGAGCTTGTCTAGTATGAGGCCCTGGCTTTGATGTTTCAGATCCACCACAAAGCATTTACAGAAACAATCTCTCTAGGAGTCCAAGAAGTGATTCTACAGAGGGCCCACCCCATCAGAACCAAAGCTCTAGCTCTCGCATCCTACAGGCTGACTGACAGCAAGGACTTGCCTGAAGGGGAAAGCAAGCAGGGCTCTGTCCTCCTTACAGTAAGGCTTGGAAAGAGCCCTGCGGCAGCACACCCCCAACCCCCACCCCCACAACACTCACCCAGCCTCCCCTCCCAGCCTTCACTCACCTGTGCCACTGGGAGGCCCGGAGCCCACGTAATCCGAGAGGACAGTGCCACTGCTAATGTCGTTGCCCTTCATGTTGACCACCAGGAAGTGGTGCCACTCCCTGCAGGGACAGAGAACGAGGGACCGTGAGCCCCAGACGCCAAGCGCATCCTCCATGCTGGGCTACAGCAGGCAGATGACACACTGGGAAGCCACAAGGAAGCCTGAGGGCTGCATGCCAAGAAGACCTGTTCCCAGGGTCGAGGACGAGGCCCAGGCAGTCCCTGCCTGTCCTGCGGGAGGCCCCGGGCTTTCGCCCCACCACTACAAAACCGTAACCCCCGGAGGTCTATGTGTCCCTGTCTAGCAGGGACTTCCACCAGATTAAGTCACATCTGGATGATAGATAGCCTCTCCCATCTTTTTCCCAACTGGCCTGAATTTGGGGTCCTTCCTGCTCGGAGCATCTGGGTCTGTGAGCACCAGGGTGTAGAGCTTCCCAGGATCGAGGCCGTCCCATGTAATGCTGCTGGGCCTATTCATAACCTGCAGGAAGGAACCAGCTTGGGGTTAAAAATCTAGAAATGCTCTCGAAACTCACCACTTTGCAACCTTATACTCTTAAAAGGTAAGATAAGAGGGTGCTTATTTCCTTTTACTACCAAGCCAGAAAAGAGTTTGTAGTAGTTTCACCCATGCAGATTAGTGGTCATTCATTCCTGAGGATAGCCTCTACTAAACACCTGAAGCTTGGGGCTGGAGAGACGGCTCAGTCCCAAGAACTTTTGCAAAGAGTAGACATTTTCTAGCACTCCTGGGGGGGGGGGGCACTCTTAACTCCCTGCAACTCCAGGGGATCTGATGCCTCTTCTGTCCTCCACAGCTCCCTGCTCTCTCTCACACATCACCACTCACACGTAATTAAGAATAAAACGAATCTTTAAAAGCCAAAAGTCTAAAAAAAAAATTTTTTTTTCAATTTTTTTTTCGAGACAGGGTTTCTCTGTGTAGCCTTGGCTGTCCTGGAACTCACTCTGTAGACCAGGCTGGCCTCGAACTCAGAAATCCACCTGCCTCTGCCTCCCAAGCGCTAGGAATTAAAGGCATGCACCACCACTGCCCGGCTAAAAAAAATTTTAAACAAAAAAAGCCAGATGTGGTACATGCCTTTAATCTCAGCACTCGAGAGGCAGAAGCAGGCAGATCTTTGTGAGTTGAAGGCCAGCCAGGACCACAAAGTGAGACCCTATACCTACCTACATACATACACACATACATACATACATACATACATTCATACATACACACACACACACACACACACACACACACACACACACAGCGGCCAATGGGCCGCTTGGGGCCAGCTCAGATGTAATCTGCCTTCAGAAAACCAGAGCGCCCAAGGACACGTACAAAGTTTGGGACAATGGAGACTGGCCAGGGCCCCGGATGGAAACTCCCAAGTCACCCTCCAAAAGCCTGCGCTCTAAATATCTACAGAGAGAACGGTTAGACCCAGTTTCTCTGAGCGTCGAAGCCCTCCTGGGCGTCAGCATCCCACCCCCGCCGCCACCCCAACCCCCACCCCACGAGCAACACAGGTAATGGGAAGGCGCTGGCCCCGGAGCCGTTTCAAGTGCAGACTGCTCCCTGGGGGTGACTGCAAGCTCGGGATATTCGAAGGTTACATAAGAGGCCTCCGGCTGTCGGGTGGCGCTCCTGACTGGTAGCTGGGGCTGCAAAGGCTGAGCTCGAGGCCCTGGGCTCCAGGCCTGCTCCGACCCGCTGTTCCCCGTCTCCCCGGCGGCGGGTCCACACCGTACCTGGGTGGGCGTTAGCACTTTGCCCAGCTCGTCGACCGTCACCCCGGCATAGTCGACCCGCAGGGCGTGCTGGGGCGGCTCGTCCACCTCTTGCAGGCACAACGGCCCGGCCCACTGGCTGATGTCGGCCATGGCGACGGTGAGATGGAAGACACGCGCCCGCCGAGTCCCGAGTGCAGTTAACGTGGGGCGCTTGCGCAGTTGACTGCCGCTGCCGGACCAACCGCAGTCCAGGCCACGCCCCTCTGTTCTCTGATTGGCTGAGCCGGAGGAGGGCGGTCCGAGCGCCAGAGTCACTGCGAAGCTTCCCGCGTGGTGCCTGCAGGCCAATGCGTGGGTGGCTACGGTGTCGATTAATGTTGCTGCTTCTCCTTTGCATTTGAAGGACTCTTTGCCCCATTTCGCAATTCCCAGCGATAAGGCCAGGCTTTCTCCCTTGCATTTCTTCAAAGGATCAAGGTTTCTTCCCTGCGTTATCTTCTGTTGTTTTAAAAGTTCTTTAAATGCCAACGAAATTCAACCACCCCGGAATCAATGGGTTGGGCTTCACTGCGGAGTGCAGGTGACTCCAAAGCAGAAGTTCTGCAAGTTCTGCACAGACAATAGCCTCCCTCCCATCACCCCCTGAATGCCCACACTGGAAACCGACTTCAATTAACCTTCCAGCTGGTGTGCCTGTACATTTGGGCAGAATTGCATGCACGTGGTTGGGAGGAATTCCTCTGCCTAGGAATCTTGGCTCAGGCTCCAATGACAACAGCGCCGTCTAGAAGTCAATGTCAGACTACAAGCCCCATCTTCAAGGTGCCTTCCAGTAGCAAACGCTGAGATCCTGAGGGGCCGGAAGAAGACCTTTTACAAACAACAGTGTGACTTTACAAAACGAAGTAAAATTCAGGTTGCCAGCCAATAGCCTCATAATGTCTGTATTTCCTGGGTGGCTCCCTGGTCATCCCAGGGGTCCTGAAAAAGAAATAGAAGGCCTAATTGACAGGACCAGACTGAGGGAAGTTAAGCAACGCTGGATTAGCCATCGCCAACTTTGCAGTTGAATACTAGCAACCTCCAAAGACTGGAAACGGTCAGAAATAGGTGGTCCTAGGTTTTTACAGTGTGTAGCTAATAGAATACAGAAGCACTTTACCCTCCAGGGACTGTATGGTCCCTGGTTTGTTTGTTTGCTGGTTTGGGGTGTTGTTGTGTTGTTGTTGTTGTTGTTGAGACAGGGTTTCTCTATAAGCCTGGCTGTCCTGGATCCACTCTGTTGACGAAGCTGGCCTCCAACACAGAGCTCCGCCTGCCTCTGCATGCTGCATGCTGGGATGATAGACCTGTGCCACCACCACCCCGCTCTCACTGATTTTTTTTTCCATTTATTTCTTAATTATATGTGAGGGTGGGGTGGGAAACTGAACGTGCTTGCCACAGGTCCAAATATAGAGGTCAGAGAAATTGTGAGTGCCCGTCTCCTTCTGTTGTACCACATGGTGCCAGGGATGGAACTCAGGTGGTCTCTTCTATAAACTTAAAAAGATCCTTATAAGCTCCAGGAAATCCACTCAGATTTAGCTCTCATGGATCAAATGGACTCTATCCAAAAAAATACCTCTGTCAATCAAAAGCCTAAGTTCCCCACCTGCTGCATATTCTAGAGGGTCGGATTCCTCCCCAGTTCCCTGGTTTGGGGATTCCCCTCCCCCAACCGCCAAGACCTTGGGTCTAAAGGTTTCAAACTTCTGAACCTATGTAACTTTGTTTTCCCAGGTATTTGTTATAGGGTTTGGAATCTGACTAAAACAAAACTACTTCTCAAAACTGCAAATTAGCTGGGCATGATGACATGAGCCTTTAATTCCAGCCTTTGGGAGGCAGAGGCAAGCTGATCTCTCTCTGTGGCTTTTCAAGGCCAGCCTGGCCAACAGGAAAAAACAAAAAACAAAAAAACAAACTAAAGACTAAAAATAAAAATGTGCAAATGTGCACTGAAACTAGATAGACAGGGCTGGAGAGATGGCTCAGCGGCTAAGAGCACTGAATGCTCTTCCAGAGATCCTGAGTTCAATTCCCTGCAACCACATGGTGGCTCACAACCATCTGTAAGGAAATCTGAAGCCCTCTTCTGGTGTGTCTGAAGACAGCTCTAGTGTACTCATCATATATACAAAGTAAATAAATAAAATCTTGGAAAGGAAAAAAGAAACTGGACAGACAGATGGTTCAGTGGATAGGAATACTTGGTGCTCTTCCAGAGAACCTGGTTTGGATTTCCATCACACATGAAGACAACAGCTGCCTGTATCCAGCTCCAAAGGATCGGATGCCCTCTACTGGCTTGTGTGGTGGGCATTACACACACACACACACACACACACACACACACACAGAGAGAGAGAGAGAGAGAGAGAGAGAGAGAGAGAGAACAATGTTCTTTGAGCCAGTTGTGGAAGACTATATCTGTAACACTCGTTCTTAGTAAGCTCCAATAGGAGCTTGATTCTAAGTCTAGCCTGGGCTATATACAGTTTATTTAAAAAAAAAAATGTAAAAATAGCACTGCTTTTTTAGTTTTTCAATTATTTTCAAAATCTGTGTGTGGATATGAATGTGTGCGTGTGCGCGCGCACGTGTGTGTATGAATGTGTGTGTATGAATGTGTGTGTGCGTGTGCACACACAAGCATTTGTGATACCTGAGGAAGCCAGAATCCCTGGAGCTGGAGTCACATCCAGTTGTGAACTTGCCAAAGTGGATGCTAGGATGTGAGCTCTCGTCCTCTGAGAGAGCAGTGGGTGCCCCGACTGACCAACCATCTCTCTGGCCCCCCCAAAAATGTGTATTTTAAAGCAGTTGCCCGATGTGAATGACTTGTAAATTGTGTGGTCTGGAGTTAATTGTTGAATATGGAGGTTTCCATAGAGGTTTCTCCTTTCCTTGCTCATTCAACAACTCAGGAAGCGGCTGAAGCTGTGACCCCACCGAGGAAGAGACCCTCTGCGGTCCGCTGTGGGGAGAGGGTGACTCAAGCTGTGAGCTAAGGGGCTTGGGGTCCCTGTTTATGTGCGTGTGTGCATGGAGAAACCTGTAAAGGCCCTAAGAGGGAGTCAGATCTCCTGGAACCTACTTGTGGGAATCCTCATCTTTCTCCAGAACCAGAGACATGCCCTAAACCTCTAGGTAAAGATCCAGTGTGGGGTGGAGGGTTGGGGAGAGGGCAAAGGGGGGTGTGTGTGTCCAGGGAGTTTCTTGCACAAGCACAGACTCTCAGTGCTTCCTGATTGTTCAGAATACTATGTTCAATATGGTGTCAGTTGTGTGTTACTGCCACAAATACCCATGACAATCAAATTATCAAGGAGACAGGGTTAGCGGGGCTCTGTCTGTGATCAGGTGTCCCCGTTGCTTTTGGGGGGTCTGCAGCGACATAGCCCAATGTGGCAGGGCAGTGTGTGGCTGGGCAGACAACTAGAGAGAGAGATTACCAGCTTTACCCAATCCCCTTCAGGAGATGCTACTACTGACATATGAGCTGAGGTCCCAGCCTCTAGCACACTGGCCCCTAGAAGCCATTTAAGGTAAAATGATGAAAGGGGGAGGGGGAGATAGTCAGTCAGTGGTTTATTTGTCTGCTCTTGCAAAGGACCTGGGTTTGGTTCTCAGCACACACACACACCCCCACCCCCACGGCAGCTCATAACTGTCTGTAACTCCAGTTCCAGGAGATCTCTCTCCCTCTTATGGCCTTTACAGGCTCCTGCATGCACCCGTGCACAGAAACTCACACAGGCGTGTGCACAAGTGTGTGCACACACACGGTATATATTAAAATATAAATCATAGGCCTAGGATGTGGCTGGAATGTTCAACATCCACAGAGGAAACCAGGTGTAGTGCTGCACATCAGAGGTCCCGGGGCTCTGGCGGTAAAGGCGGGTCAGAAGTTCAAGGCCACCGTTAAAGCCTAGAGAGTCCCAAAGTACTGAGAGCTGCGTGACTCAAAGTGTATGTGTGTCTCAGTCAGGGTTTCTATTCCTGCACAAACATCATAACCAAGAAGTAAGTTGAAGAGGAAAGAGTGTATCCATCTTACACTTCCACACTGCTGCTCATCACCAAAGGAAGTCAGGACTGGAACTCAAGCAGGTCAGGAAGCAGGAGCTGATGCAGAGGCCAAGGAGGGACGTTCCTTACTGGCTTGCTTCCCCTGGCTTGCTCAGCCTGCTCTCTTATAGAACCCAAGAATACCAGCCCAGGGATGGCCCCACCCACAAGGGGCCCTCCCAACTTGATCACTAATTGAGAAAATGCCCCACAGCTGGATCTCATGGAGGCATTTCCCCAAGTGAAGCTCCTTTCTCTGTGATAACTCCAGCCTGTGTCAAGTTGACATACAAAACCAGCCAGTACAGTGTGTGTGTGTGTGGGGGGGGTGTTTGAAATTATAGCATGTGTTAAAACAAGCCAGGGAAGCAGCAAGAAAAAAGAAAAGAGATTTCTTTCTTTCTTTTTTTCTTTCTTCCCACACACCCAGTGCTTGTGTGTTTTTTTCTCAGTTGTCATTTGTCAGTCTGTGGGTCCAGCCTGTTGCTCCAGGAAGCTCTTTCATGGTTGGGGGGCCACCACAACATGAGGGACTGTATCAAAGGGTCACAGCTAGCCAGGCAGTGGTGGTGCACGCCTTTAATCCCAGCACTTGGGAGGCAGAGGCAAGCGGATCTCTGAGTTCGAGGCCAGCCTGGTCTACAGAGTGAGTTCCAGGACAGCCAGGGCTACACAGAGAAAAACCCTGTCTCGAAAAACCAAAAAAAAAAAAAACATAAAATAAAATAAGGTCACAGTGTTAGGATGGCTTAGACACTCTATTGAGAGGCCCCGGATCAGCAGTGGACCCAGCAGTGTCATGGCCAAACTGCTGAGTCACAGATACCAGGAGGTGACAAATCTGTGTTGTCTTAAGACTCAAACTTTGAGGTGATCATCCCACAGCAGGGGGACCCCTGCAGCTTGCAGCCTGGTTCCATCCAGGCCGTGGAACCCCACAGAGGGAAGGAAGGAGTCTAACCCAATACCCCAACTCTTGTGGACTGTTATGTGGCCAACCCCAGTTGCCTGATTATATCTCTTCAGAATATTTTTTTTAAGACAAGGTCTCACTATGTAGCCTTGGCTAGCCTGTGGGTCACTGCGTAGACCAGGCTGGCCTTGAACTCACAGAACTTTATCTGCTTTTGTCTCTGGATGAAAGGTATATACCACCACCATTCCTGGTTTGTTGGGGTTTTTGAAGTTTTATTTTTTATTTATTTATTTATTTATTTATTTATGGGGTGGGTGAGCAGGTGGGGGCAGGGGGCAGGGACAAGCTGAGGGAGTTGGTTCTGCGGTTTTATTGTGTGGGGCACGGATCGAACAAAGGTTATAGGGCTTGACGGCCATCTTGCTGGCCCCTAATTTGGATCTTTTTTGAAAGGCAGAGTCTTACTGTCTAGTCCAGGCTGACCTAGAACTCACAATCCTCCTCACCAGCATCCTGATTGCTGTGATTACAGAGAGGGAACATCGGGAACATCGGGCCCGGACAGGGGTTCAAACACTGGCCATGCCTAGCTGTTTGGCTTCCCTTACGTCGCTGTAGGGTATGAACCATGTCCCCCACCACTGCAGATAGCTTCTCCTCCATCGAAGGGGCAAAATTTTCACCTTGCACAGATGCATGAGTAATAGGAACTGCACACACTACCGGCCTCTTAATTAAAACAGTCTCCATCCCGACATTATTAAAACCTTTTGAATTTACCAGAACGCTCAGGAATTATCGCAACACAGCAACCTTGGATTTACTGTGACCTCCCGGACTGGTGTGTACCGGAGAGGTGGGGGACACCGTCCTTGATATCTGTCCAGAAGTTCAAGGTAAGTAAACAGAGACACTGGGGAACACATGAGAGCCCAGCTGGATCCTTAGAGCAGTGACAAAGTCCTCAGCGGATACTGGGTCAGATAACTTCATTCACGGCCATTACCTGCTTTAGAGTCCAAGGGTCCTCAACCTTTCTAATGCTGTGACCCTTTTTTTTTTTTTTTTTTTTTTTTTGCCACCTATAACTCCAGCTCCAGATGGGTGCGTGCGCGCGCAAGCGCGCGCGCGCGCACACACACACACACACACACACACACACACAGTAAATTTTAGGGTCTTATGTCAGTGTTAGTGTCAAATGAAACGTGGTCTCTCAAACTGCTTAAATTATTTCTCTTCTCCTTTCAGAGCCCATCCCCATCCAAAGGGAAGTTAAGAGACTTCACAGAGCCACGTATAGTTGCACAAGGCCTTTAATCCCAGCAGGCAGATCTCTGTGAGTTCGAGGCTAACCTGGTCTACAGGGTGAGTTCCAGGACTGTGTAGGGAGACCCTGTCTCAAACAAACTCCAGCCTAGTATCTTCTAGTGTTGAGGGTAGCTCCGTGGTACAGGACTTGCCTAGCACTGTGATGGCCTGGATTCTGTCTCTGGCACTGCACTTAATTAAATAATTTAAAATTCTAGTGCTCTCACATATCGTGGGTTGGCCTTGAACTTGGTGTGTAGCCAAGGTGAACCTGACTTTCAGATCCTCCTACCCCCCCCCCCTTACAAAGTGTAGGGGCCGCACAGGGAGGGCGGTGTCACAGGGGCCGTTATCCTTGGCTTAACACTGTGCTGGGGATAGAAACCGGGATGTTTGTTGCCCAGGCTAAGCAAGCACACTCCCTGCTGAGCCACACCCCTGGCCAGATGTGGGCTTTAAGTCTCTTCTCTGCAACCTGCAGCACTTCCTGGGACGCGAGGGAGTGGGGGAGTGGGCTTGCCCGTGGCTGCTGGAGTGGACTCTTGGGGGGCGGGGCATTTGGCGGGATGTAGAGAGACTTCTGGCATGCTTGCTTGTATCCGGTACCATCTCTTGTGAGAACCTGCCTGTGCCACATTGTGAATACCTTTGTCCTAATTCTTGGCACATGACTCCTGAGATCGTTGACCTTCAGAGTAGCAAGTGGGTTGCTGGGTTTTTTTGGGATGGGGGTGGGGGGTGGGGGGTGGGGGGGAGGGGTGTTTTTTTTTCAATTGTGTTAACTGGCTCGATTTCGGATGGAAGGTGGTCCCCAGAGAGACCAAAGCAATGTTAGAGGGTGGGGCCTTTCACCCTCAGCTCCCTGTGGAAGGGAGAGGTGGGAAGTAATCGGTTGTGTGTACTGGAAGCTTCTATAAATAAAAAACGGTAGCGGCGGGCGCTGGTGAGATGGCTCAGCGGGTAAGAGCGCTGACTGCTCTTCCAGAAGGTCCTGAGTTCAAATCCCAGCAACCACATGGTGGCTCACAACCATCTGTAATGAGATCTGACGCCCTCTTCTGGGGTGTCTGAAGACAGCTACAGTGTACTTACATATAATAATAAATAAATCTTTAAAAAAAATCGGTAGCGGCAGAGTTCAGAAGGGCTGAGATGAACTGACCTTGGGCAGCGCCTCCTAGGGTCTGTATTCCCTCCCACGTGCCTTGCCGAGTGTCTTGTTTCTAAGGGTCTCTGTTTCCTTGGTGACATTGTTTAGAGTAGCAGTTCTGTGTCACCGCACGGAAGTGAACTAACTGAGGAGCCTGAGGAGGGTCTGCGGGAAGGTCAGAAGTGCTGAGGTACTGAAGTCAGAGGCAGGGGCATCTCCGCCTGCAGGTACCGCGCAACCCGGAGAGAGAGGCAGGTATCTGCCGCAGGCGTGACCCCTTGACTGCCACCAACAGCGATAAAGCCCCGCTCTGGAAAAGCAAGCGGCCTTCACAGAGCACCAGCTGAGCTCACACAGGGTGGCACGAAGAAGCCCCCAAATACGTTAAGCGGGGAGGGGGGGGAAGCAAGCATCAGCAGACCGGCAATGAATATGGCAGTGGGGGACCACCAGGAGGGCCTTGGAGATAAAAAGACCTACAGCTAAGCCTGGCAGCCTGGCTCAGGCCCCGCGCCCCACCTGGAGGAAGGAGAGAACTGGCCGCCATACTCCAGCTGTGACTTTGGGACCAGAGTTGGTTTTCTTTTTTTCTTTCTTTCTTTTTTTTTTTCTTCTCGCTCCAGCCCCCGCGATTGATTGATTGATTATATGTGAGTACACTGTAGCTGTCTTCGGACACACCAGAAGAGGGCATCACTGCTCAGTACGGATAGTCATGAGCCGCCCTATGGTTGCTGGGATTTGAACTCAGGACCTCCAGAAGAGCAGTCGGTGCTCTTAACCGCTGAGCCATCTCTCCAGCCCCACAGTTAGTTTTCAAAAGAACAAGTTGTAATCTCTGAGTTTGAGGCCAGCCTGGTCTACAGAGCACATTCCAGGACATCCAGGGCTACACAGGGAAAGAAACTCTGTCTCAAAAAGCAAAACAACAACAAAAATAAAAACAAAAAACCGGCCGGGCGGTGGTGGCGCACGCCTTTAATCCCAGCACTTGGGAGGCAGAGGCAGGCAGATTTCTGAGTTCGAGGCCAGCCTGGTCTACAGAGTGAGTTCCAGGACAGCCCGAACTACACAGAGAAACCCTGTCTCGAAAAACAAACAAACAAACAAAAACCAAAAAACCCAACCAATTAACTAGCTACTAAATTAATAATTAATCAATTAAATTACATAAATAAATTACTTCTCTCAAGTATTTGGCCCTATCGATAAAAAAGCTAACACATTTTCCCACCCTTTGGAAGGAATCAATTAAAATATGAGGTATTATAAGAAAGATCCCCAAAATCAGGGTTTGGGGTGAATGCTTCTATTCCCCACTGCTGACACTGTGCAGAAGTGACTGACCCCAGTATTTAAGGACAGGATGGCCTTCAGTGAATTATCCAGAGGAATTCTTGCTTTTTGTCCCAGCTCTGGACAATGGATCAGGGACCATGGGATAGATACATTCTAGGCTATCGGAGCCTGGGCTGTGGGTGAGTCTTGCCTTTCCCATGACCTGTGACCTTGAAAGAGACATTGAGTCAGTCTTGGCTGCCCTGGTTTCTCTGGAAGGCAGTGGCTATTGGCAGAACTGAAATCTCTAAAATTCTTTTTGAGTTTCATGCATCTTGGCTGAATCATTATCAGATGGCCTTGGTTGGAGGGATCCGCTCAGGGCCGAGAGCGCCACCTGGTGACCAAGTTTGTAAGTAAGCGCATCTGTTGGTTCTAGGTCCAGAAAGCATGGACTGTTTGTTTGTGTTTTTATTTTAATCTCTGTTCCCCTCTTCCCCGTGTCTGATAGCTAGTCTTGGTTAATTTCACAAGGCTCAAACCTGAGAAGAGGGAATTTTGACTGAGGAACGCCTCCATCCTACTGCACCTAGGCACATTTGTGGCGTATTTTCTTGATTGACTGATGTCGGAGAGCCCAGCCCACTGTGGGCGGTGCTATCCCTAGGCGGTGGCCTAGGCAAAGCTAATAATGCAGCAGAGTTCCTTGGCTTTCTGCTTTAGTTTCATTCCTTGGCTTCGCTCAATGATGGACATCAAAGCATAAGCTGAAAAACATCCTTTCCTCCCCCGTTTGTCTCATCATAATGTTCACCATAGCAACCAAAGAAAATAGAATGCTTTCCTTTTTTGTTTGTTGTCTTTGTTTTGAAACTGGTTAAGTAGCTTGGATTGGCCTCAAATTCCTGATCCTCCTGCCTCAACCTCCCAAGTGCTGGGCGGGTCTATGCATCATGTCCAGCTGAAACATGTTTATAAAATTCCAGTTTAGACCTGCAAGGACTGGTTTTAGTTTGTTGTTTCCAGTGTGTTTTTTAAGCTCCTTGAGATATATGTTGTAAGTGTATCTTTTTTTTATTAATTAATTTATTTATTTATTATATGTAAATATGCCATAGTTGTCTTCAGACACCCCAGAAGAGAGGGTCAGATCGCGGATGGTTGTGAGCCACCATGTGGTTGCTGGGATTTGCACTCAGGACCTTTGGAAGAGCAGTCGGTGCTCTTAACCACTGAGCCATCTCTCCAGCCCCCGTAAGTGTATCTTTTAACTTATTTACGTGTGTGTCAGAAGGAGCTGTGGTCTGATCATCCGAAGCTGGAATTATAGGTGGTTCGGAGCTTCGGGATATCAAACAAATCCCAGTGCCCTGGAACCCCTGCTCTTAACCCCGGGGCCCTGTCTTACCAGCTGCATTTAAATTATTTTTTCAAAGTATTACAAATGCTACTAAGTTGCAAGCCTAGCCCTTTAGAAATTGCTAATTTGCCGGGCAGTGGTGGCACACACCTGTAATCCCAGCACTTGGGAGGCAGAGGCAGGTGGATTTCTGATTTTGAGGCCAGCCTGGTCTACAGAGTGAGTTCCAGGACAGCCTGAGCTACACAGAGAAACCCTGTCTCAAAAAACCAAAAAAAGAAAAAAAGAAAAAAAAGAAAAAAAAAAGAAATTGCTAATTTGTTTTCTGTTGGTTTTGCTTGTTATTTGTATCAAGGGAGGGTTTCTCAGTGTAGTCCTGGCTAGCCTGGAACCCCCCCCCCTCTACCAGGCTGGCCTTGACTGTAGGGTTTCGCTTATCTTTGCCTCCTGAGTGCAGGGATTTTAAAGGGATGTGACACCAAACAGAACCTTTAAATTGTTATTTTAAAACAGGGCTTTGCAATGTAGCCTAGGCTAGCCTCAAACTTGGACTCCTGCTTCAGTTTCCTCCTGCCTTGACCTATTGAGAGTCTGGAGTTGCAGGGGTCACCACCACTCCAGCCCTGATAGCTTTGACAACGCTATAAGCCTGGACGGTTTCCTGCCGCTCAGACACATAGCTTCCTTCACAAGACCTTTCTTTCCACCCTGGAGTTTTAACGACCAGACCCTGAGGCCAGGCATAGCAACACATACCTACAGTCTCAGGTAATACTTGTGAGGCTGAGGCAGGAGGATTATTTGAGCCCATGAGTTTGAGGCCAGCTTGGACCACGGAATGAGACCCTAAGTCAAATTTAAAAAGAAAGAAACAAATAAAAACAGCGCTGTCGGATGACTCAGCAATTAAGAGCTCGTTTTGGTTCCCAGACCCTCAAATCCCTGTAAAAAACGAAACCGAACCAAAAATTCATTACTCAATGAGGAAATAGCAGACCCCAGGAAGTTCATGTTAGAAACAGATGTGAGGCTATGACAGTTTATGAGTTTATTTCCCCTCTCTGCGCCTCTGTTTCTTCATCTGCAGAATAGGGGATGTGTGACCACTGAGTGGAGTTTAAGTTTGGAAGGTGCCGTTGTGCCCAGGAAGAGGAAATTCTAAGTTCCTGTCCCTGTCAGTTTCTCTGTTACTGTACCAGCAGACGTGGCTCATAAGGTAAAAGAAACACATTTGACTTACAGTGCTGATGCTTGCCCAGACCACGAGCATGAGACAGCCTGCCCAGGTTTCTATACCCTGTCACACCTCCCAAAGATGGAGGGAACCGATTGTGTGTAGGGGAGGGGGAAAGGAAGGCTGGAGGCTGGAACTCAGCCACTAGGGGGCGCTGCCTGGTACTGCAGGAACTGGGTCTGGAGCTACAGCCATTCCAGCAAAGGGAGTAGGACGATCAGACGTTCAAGGTCACCCCTACTATATAGCCAGTTCAAGCCAGCTTGAGCCATATGCCCAACACAGAACGGAAGGGACAGAGAGAGTGGCAAGGAACACCTGCAAACAGAAATAGACTCACCCTCAAGCTAACTAACTCTGCCTAGACCGTGGCTAATCTAGTGACATAAGCCCCTCTCATTAAAACAACACCAGGAATAAAGGCTTCACGGGGTGAACTTTGGGACATACACCCAAACTCTAGCATGTGCTATGAGGGATGTGGGCGCACGCAAGCCAAGGCTCACATCGGGAGGCTTTCTCTGTAGGTTCTAACTTTGTGCAGGTCTCTCTCCCCTGAAAACAGGGGTTGCTGTTAGAGGCTCGTTTGGCCAGCCAGCTTGCTTCTGGGGTTCCTAAAATCACATAAAATAAACAAACAAAAAAAATGAAAAAAATGAGCATAGTGGGTTTTTAAAATAATTTATTTTTATTATTTACCTTGGTGTTTTGATGGCATGTGTGTCTGTGTGAGGGTGTTGGATCCCTGGAACGGGAGTTAACAAACAGTTGTGAGACTCCATGTGGGTGCTGGGAATTGAACCTGGGTCCTCTGGAAGAACAGCCGGTGTTCTTAACTGTTAAGCCATCTCTACACACACACACACCTCTTTTAAGACTTATTTTTATGTGCATTAGTGTTTCGCCTGGTGTACATCTTTGAGGATTCCAGATCCCCTGGAACTGGAGTTACAGTTGTGAACTGTCATGTGGCTTCTGGGAATTGAACCTCCGTTCTCTGGAAGAGCAGCCAGTGCTTTTAACCACTGAGCCCTCTCTCCAGCCCCAGGCAGGCATAATATGTTTTTTGTTTATCTGGTCTGGGTTTGTTTTTAGATTTCTTTGTGTGTGGTTTTGTTTTATCTTGTTTTTGTTTGTTTTTAAGACAGGATCTCACTTTGTAGTGTAGTTCTGCTTGACCTGGAACTCGCTCCATAGACCAGGCTGGTCTAGAACTCATAGAGATCCCCCTGCCTCTGCCTCCCAAGAGTTCCTATTAAATTATCTTTACAAAGATTTTTGTCGCCGGGCGTGGTGGTGCACGCCTTTAATCCCAGCACTTGGGAGGCAGAGGCAGGCGGATTTCTGAGTTCGAGGCCAGCCTGGTCTACAAAGTGAGTTCCAGGACAGCCCGAACTACACAGAGAAACCCTGTCTCAGGAAAAAAAAAAAAAAAAGATTTTTGTTGAAGTTAAGTCCTGGTTCTGCCTCCCTGCCCCATGTTCCCGGAAATAAGACTCAGATTCAAATTATATTTACAAATATCTTGTCCATACAGCTAGTACGCGACTCTCTCTCGCTAATAGATCATAACTAAAGATACCCGGGTGTCCTTCCAGAAAGTACTGTCTGTTTCTTGTTTTTGTTTTGAATTCTTTCTAATAATTGTTTAGCACTTTCCCATACTAGGCCAGATTGGTTTGCATAAAAACAACATTCTTCCCCTTGGAAGGCACAGATGCCACCCTTTCGCAGCCATTAAGCCTGCCCTCTGCAGTTCGAGAGGACCGCTGTAGCCAGATTTGATTTTAGAGTGAGTGTGTATTATTGTACCAAGGTCATGTCTCCCTTGATCTGATTGGTTTAGCTGTCTTGTAGTTGGAGGCATAGCGATGACTCGCGTTCTGGTAGGGTGAGCTCCATCGGGAGGGTTGGGGGGCTAACATGGAATCTTTTGTTTGGGTATGAGGGGAAGTTCAGAAATTAAAAGGCAGGGTAAAGCCGGGCGGTGGTGGCACACGCCTGTAATCCCAGCACTTGGGAGGCAGAGGCAAGCGGATTTCTGAGTTCGAGGCCACCCTGGTCTACAGAGTGAGTTCCAGGGCAGCTGGAGCTACACAGAGAAACCCTGTCTCGAAAAACCAAAAAAAAAAAAAAAAAAAAAAAAAAAAAAAAAAAAAAAAACCAAAACAAACAAACAAAAAAACAACAGGGTAAAATGTGAGCATGTGGATAATTAGGAGGAAAGAACAGAACTGGTGGTGGAGCCAGAGTAGGAGGGGACTAAAGCCAGTACATGGGAGGAGCCAGAGACCAAACCAGAGTGGGAGACACTAAACCAGAGTGGGAGGGGCTAAAAGCCCGTACATAGAAGGAGGCTTGTGGTTGAGTTTTTTGTCTGGTTTCTGTGTTTGGGGGCCCTATGGCAAACCAGTTAGGATTTGATGGTGTGGAAGCAGCATGCTTGGAGGAGAAGCACACAGATCCCGTCCTTAACAGTATTCGGATCTGCTTGTGGAGCCCTGCAGCGGCCAGAGAATGGACCCGGTACTGAAAGCTGTTAAGCTGATGGCAAAATTCTCTAAGGCTTTTTTTGAGAGAGCTTTTAGTGGTTTAGGGTGCAAAATTCTCTTCAAAGTGTCGAAAGGGACGCTACAGAAAGAATAGCAGTTAGAGTACCTCAGAGGAAGGTCCATCCCTGGGGTCACAATAAAATTCAACAGATGGCAAACACCCAGACCAAAAGTCAGGAGGTGCTAATTGTGCAAACGTGGGAGAAACCTTTTTTTTTTTCTTTTTCTTTTATTTTCCCCCGAGACAGGGTTTCTTTGTGTAGTCCAGGCTGTCCTGGAACTCACTCTGTAGACCAGGCTGGCCTCGAACTCAGAAATCTGCCTGCCTCTGCCTCCCAAGTACTGGGATTACAGGTGTGTGCCACCATGCCCGGCTTCGTGCGAGAAACCTTAAGAGACAAAGTTAATATACGCTTTGCTTAATAAGGTTAAATGGAACAGCTGACTAGACCATGTACCAGGTACCAGAGTTTCTGGAGAAGGATAAGGTAACCTTAATTCGCAGTTTGTTACATCGGACTCCTGTATAAGGAAAGAGCTTTGTAAAGGGAGTCAGCTGAAGTCACCACCTCACCGGCAATTTAAAAGAGAAGTAGAGCCGGGCAGTGGTGGCGTACGCCTTTCATCCAGCACTTGGGAGGCAGAGGCAGGTGGATTTCTGAGTTCGAGGCCAGCCTGGTTTACAGAGTGAGTTCCAGGACAGCCAGGACTATACAGAGAAACCCTGTCTCAACTCCCCCCGCCCCCCCCCCCCCCGCTGTTAAAAAAAAAAAAAAGAAAAGAAAAGAATCCTATTGAGTCGTTTCGATTGTCTAGCAAGGTTCCCAAAGACACCACTTGGATGTCCAGAATAACTTTCCAAAGCTGGGAGTGTGCTGACAGAGCACCTGGCGGCCTCCTTTAATCAGGGAACTGGTTAAACTGGTGGCAGGCTTAGGCTCAAGCTTGCCCTGTTCACAGCATCTTCATACGTCTGCTGGAGAGGCATTGAGGGCAGAGGAATTACTATCTGCCTCTCTGTTGTTTGAGACATTGAGGATATGGGTGCAGACTCTGAGATCCTCCCCTGGGCAAGAGAATCCACCCCATCTCATGAGACAGGAGTAGGAAAGAATTCATCTTCCCTGCAGATGAGGAAGTCAGTCCTTTTTGGTTTGACCAGCGACAGGAACCGCGGGCCTCTGTACGTCTTATTTTTTTCCCATGCATTCTTGTCTGTCATGAGGGCAGCACACAATTTATTCTGGTGGGGCCGTGTCCCATCCAAGGGAAAGGGTCCTACTTGGATCTGGGGACATGTAGCCAACTCGCTCAGGTATTTTAATTTTTTATAAGCCGGTTTTTCTGATCTACCTAATTTTGAATTTTTTTTTTTTTTTTTTTTGGTTTTTCGAGACAGGGTTTCTCTTTGTAGTTCTGGCTGTCCTGGAACTCACTCTGTAGACCAGGCTGGCCTCGAACTCAGAAATCCGCCTGCCTCTGCCTCCCAAGTGCTGGGATTACAGGCGTGCGCCACCACGCCCGGCTTGAATATTATTTTTTAATTAAACAAGTTGACTTAAACTTGTTTTGAGTTACCTGCTTCAGACTTAACTTTGACAGTAACATTACAGACGGAAGACTCTGTAATAGCCAGGCAGTGGTGGCGTACTCAGAGGCAGAGGCAGGTAAGTTTCTATGAGTTTGAGGCCAGCCTGGTCTACAGAGGGAGGTCCAGGATGGCCAGGACTAGACCTCAAGACCCTGTCTTTAAAAACAACAACAACAACAACAACAACAAAACAGACAAAAAACAAACAACTATATAATGGGAGATATAAATTGGTCTCTCTCTCTTTCTCTCATCTCTGTAAATGAATTACATTTGTACTCAGTATCACTACAAACATAATTTGTAGCACATTGAGGAATTTGTTCATTTATAAGGTGACTGATCATTAACTTTGTTTAAAAGTTTAACTTGCTTTAAATTATTTTTTTTAGATTTTTATTTATTTATTTTATATGTGAGTACACTTCTGGCTCTCTTCAGACGCGCCAGAAGAGGGCGACAGATCCCATTACAGATGGTTGTAAGCCATGCGCTTGCTGGGATTTGAACTCAAGACCTCTTGAAGAGCAGCCAGTGCTTTTAACCCGCTGAGTCATCTCTCCAGCCCTGATCATTAACTTTTTTTTTTTTTTTTTTTTTTTTTTTTTGGTTTTTTCGAGACAGGGTTTCTCTGTGTAGTTCGGGCTGTCCTGGAACTTACTTTGTAGACCAGGCTGGCCTTGAACTCAGAAATCCGCCTGTCTCTGCCTCCCAAGTGCTGGGATTAAAGGCATGCGCCACCACCGCCCGGCTGATCATTAACTTTTATGTCTTAAGTTTTTGTTAAGTTTACAATAAGTTAGTAACTCTCATAAGATTAGAATTTTATAAGACAGGGTTTCTCTGTTGTCCTGGCAGTCCTGGAACTCACTCTGTAGACCAGGCTGGGCTCAAACTCAGAGATCCACCTGCTTCTGCCTTCCAAGTGCTGGGTATACAAAGTTATAATTTTGAACTGAAGCTCTTTTAATATTAAAATAAATTTTTAAAAATTATATGTAAGTACACTGTAGCTGTCTTCAGACACTCCAGAAGAAGGCATCAGATCTCATTACAGATGGTTTTGAGCCACCATGTGGTTGTTGGGATTTGAACTCAGGACCTCTGGAAGAGCAGTCAGTGCACTTAACTGCTGAGCCATCTCTCCAGCCCCCTTCCCAAGGCTTTCATAGTGTTCTTTCATAAGCACCATAGTCTTGTGTATTTTTTTTCCAAATAGCTAAAGCTTAACAAAGTTAGCAAAGACATAAACTGATTAGACTTATATCTGTAAGTCAGATTTTGCTAACATGAATTGACCATTATAATCTTAGGAATTTTATATATGGTATGTTGTAGGAAATTAAGATTACCTGCATATGGAGTTTCAACTATTAACTTTTTTGGTTATTATAGGTTTTAAATTGACAAGAACCAAGTAGGTAGGAGTATTCTAAGAACTAGACCTTTGTAATTACATGCACATACTCACATACCAGCTGGGCATGGTGGCACAAACCTATAGTCCCATTACTTGAGAGGCAGGAGGAATTCTCAGTTGTAGGCCAGCAAGTTCCAGGCTTCAGAGAAAAACACTGCCTCAGAACAAACAACAACTATACAGAAAGAAAGAGCAAGCACGCCTGTAATCCCAGTACTTGGGAGGTAGAGGCAGGCGGATTTCTGAGTTCGAGGCCAGCCTGGTCTACAGAGTGAGTTCCAGGACAGCTGGGGCTACACAGAGAAACCCTGTCTCTAAAAACCAAAAAAAAAAAAAAAAAAAAAAAAAAGCAATATATAAAAGTAACAAATAAACTAATCATTTGTAGTAACAATAAAATTTCCTAAAGGGTCAGGCAGTAGCTGGGGTCTTTAATATATATAATGGCTTTCTGGAGCCTTAACTCAATATATGTAACAGCTTTCTTCTTATAGTACAGGTAAGCCACCTCTCCAGTTTTAGTCTTTAGCTCACACACTTAGAAAAGCTTGAGATTTCATGTAATTAGGGCCCAGTGCACAGACCCAGCTGGGAACTGTGACTGGATACTCCCATGAAAGTCCCGTGACCGTACCCCTCTCCCCTTTCCTTGGGGGAATATTAACATTTACCAAGCCCAGCTGCAATTATCTTAAGCAGGCATAGCTCAAGTTTTGAAGACGGCAAGTGCTCAGCTCAGACCATATTGTTCAATACCACCTTAAAAAAGGAGGTCACACGGAATGACACAAGTAAATTAATAATTACCTTGGCACATACTGTCAAACCATCAGGCCTTGTAAGTTTCCGGGCAGACCTTACAGAAAACATAAAACAGCCTTTACTGGTTATGTAGCACATAGAACCTCTACTATCATAATCATTACTAAATTTATATATGAGCATCATCTAACAATTTAGCTGAGGGATCCCGGTTAAAACTGTGAGGGTCCCTTTTAGTCTTTTCCTGTCTGAGCATTCTGTTAGCTATTTTATTATTTTCTTAAAGATGTGTTCATTACTATATGTAAATGCATTGTAGCTGTCTTCAGACAGCTCCAGAAGAGGACGTCAGATCTCATTACTGATGGTTGTGAGCCACCATGTGGTTGTTGGGATTTGAACTCAGGACCTCTGGAAGAGTAGTCAGTGCTCTTAACCATTGAGCCATCTCTCCAGCCCCTATTAGCTGGTTTTAATACAGACACCTTATACCATGAGGTAAACAAGAGAAGCGTCTATTGGGAATGGCGCTCCTCTTACTGGTTCTCAAGAGGGCATAATGTCTTTTTCCCTGGGGCGTTTTGTTGTTTTCTTTCTCTGTCACAGAGTCAGGGAGCCACCCTGATCTAGGAAGGAGGCCTTGGAGGAAACTTTGAAATAACGCGCTTGGGTCTGAAGTAGGCAGGCCAAATCCCATTTCCGGAACATGCTTTGCAGCGAAGTAAAATAGCTGTGACAACTTTTCAGTATTATCCACACCCAAAAGACATCGATTGATCTACATCTATCTCCAAAAGCAGTTTGTGTATTCAGTAGACCGATGCAGACCACCTGAAAAGCCTGAGAAGTAGAAATAAAAGCGAGAGTACGAAGGCTTGGTAAGGCGGAAACAAAAGCCAGACTAAAGACTTAAGGTAAAGATGTCCCCCAAACAAAATATCACCATATCTCAGAGGGGAACGTCTTGGAGACTCAGTAGAAACAGCGGGCACTAGGACCCGGTTGCAACTGGAAGCTGAGCAGCAGAGCTGAGACCTGGTAAAATGAGCGTGGGCGGGGCAAGGTTTGCGTGGGGGCGGGGCCTCGAACCAAAGGCCGTTTCATTTATGAAAGTTGTCTAGGTGTGCGGGGGAAAGTCAAACATTCCCAGTTGGGGCCAGCGGTGGCCAACATCAAGGGTGTAATGCGGGCAGATTTGAGTGGAAAATTGGATGAGTTTAGTGGGTTGGAGCTTGCTAAGCCGAACTTTTAGAGCCCCTTTAAACAATTTGGTTTAAATTTGATTTTTTTTTTTTTTTTTTTTTTTTTTTTGGTTTTTCGAGACAGGGTTTCTCTGTGTAGTTCCGGCTGTCCTGGAACTCACTCTGTAGACCAGGCTGGCCTCGAACTCAGAAATCCGCCTGTCTCTGCCTCCCAAGTGCTGGGATTAAAGGCGTGCGCCACCACCGCCCGGCTGGTTTAAATTTGAAATGACAGGCAGGACTAGTGGGATGTCTTACCCTGCTGCCTGAGGCATTTCCCAGGGTTTAAGGAAAGAGGGAAATGTACCCAAGTGTTGGCAGGGAGGGGGGCTAGCCCATGCTCCTAAGATTCAGCAGAGTCCGCAAAATTAAACGCGGGAGGTTCCCTGAACCTCCAAAGCTTTGTGATCTAGAGGAGAAGCTCCCGGGGGCTTCTAGGACTGACCAGGGCACTTCTGAGTCAGACCCTGATGGATGGTTACCTCCCTGCAGAATTTTGATGCATGGGTGGCAGCGATCAAACTGCGAAAGGCCTCTCTCAGCTTGGAGATCAGAGTCTGGGAGGAAGAGGTCAGAGGAAGGGACTGAGGAAGACGGATGGAGAGGGCCGAGGAGAGGACTGGTCAAGCCGGGTTTACACAGCACTGATAAAGTCCCCATGACCTGAAGATCTGCTCATGGGCTTGCACTACCCGTGGAGGCAGAGGCCACAAAAGACCTGGGGGTCTCAGGTCAGATTGGTGGCTTTCAGTTTACATAGTGAGCTTAGAAGGTGTCCATGCCAGACCCCGGGGACTGGGGGGAATGGGGAAGAAAGGCTCTCTGTCAAAGGACGTAGGAAAATCTGTTAGACCAGAAGTAAAAATCAAGGCAGAGAGGCTGACAGACTCAGTGCCGCAGGCTAAGAAAACTTTACTGGAATAGCAAGGGCCCCAACCTTTCCCTGCGAAATGCATCTTCAGAGGTTGGGGTACCTGTACATCAACCAGGAAGTTACAGCTCTTTTTCTGTGGGATTTGACGGGGAACAGATTAGCTTGGGCTGCTTGCCAGACAGGACACCTTGTTTCTGCAGGTGGGGCTGAACTGCCAGACTGGGGCCAAGCATCTCTTAATGGTTAGGGGCTAGTGCAGGGCTAGGCAGCTCACTCCATCCCTAATGGCCAGAGGCTAAGCAACGCCAGGCAAGTGCTCGAACACTGCGGGCCACCCCTAGCCCACTTGTTCCTTGTTCCTTCCGCCTCTGCAAATTAAGACTCAGGTCAAGCTGCGTGCCTCAATTCGTAGGGAAATCAATTCGTAGGGAAATAACAACCGCTTTGGCCACAGGTATATGCAAATCTATTTAAAGGGCCAGAGAGAGAGAGCCAAGGTTCCCCCCTTGGTACTCTGTCTAGCTCCCAGCAGGATTCCTGACTCTCTGTCTCTCTCTCCTTCTCTACTTGGAGTTACATCATCCAGACAAAGAGGAACCTTTCCAGGCTCCTCGCGGCTTAGAATGGTGAACATTAGTTTATTATCTCCAAGAACCCGCTTGGCTGCTCTCACCCGTTAGGGTCCCTGGCTCATTCACCTCTCATCAGCCTCCGGGGGTCTGTTTCTCAGGGGAACCAGGAGGCCATCTTCCTGTTTCCTCTGAGAGGGGCAATTTCGCTTTCTGGGAGCGTGGATCTTCCTTCCAAATCCCATGGGTCTCGGAGCCACAGAACTTCGCCGTCTCAGTCTCTGCTCCGGAGAGGCTGGGCTCGGTCATGGCCAAGCGAGTTTGACAACTCAGTTTCCACCCCACCCCTCGGAGCCTCTCTTGGATGCTTGCCTGTTTGTCGGCCTTATTTGTTTCTCCACAATTCAGGCAGGGGCGGCAGAAGCAGCAGCAGGCTTCCACCCAGGCTGGTCCCCACTGGACTGCCCCCAAAGCCTCAGGGGGACACCTCTAGGTTGTTACTGATACTCTCTCAGAGTCCCCTCTAGGGACAGGAGGAGGAGTGGGGCAGAAATAATTGGCACAAAGGTGACTTGCCTGAGGCGTCAAGGACTGAAGATGCAACCCCCAAGAAGCAGTCAGAACCTTAATCAATTATTTCCTACCCGAATCCCCCCCACGGCACCTCCAGCTAGGGGAATGGGTACAGTAACAGAGCACCTGACCAACACGCAAGAGTCGCTGGCAGCTGGGCAGTGGTGGCACACGCCTTTAATCCCAGCACTTGGGAGGCAGAGGTAGGTGGATTTCTGAGTTCGAGGCCAGCCTGGTCTACAGAGTGAGTTCCAGGACAGCCAGGATTACACAGATACACAGAGAGTCCCTGTCTTGAAAAACAAAACAAAACAAACAAAAAAAAAAGTCACTGGCAACCATCCCCAGCAAACACAAGAAACAAATAGAAACAATGTGGCACTCTGAGATCTGGAATCTTCTGGAAAGTGAGAAAGAAGACACCTACCCTTCTGGGTAGCAAAGGACTGGATAACCAAATAAATAAGAGTACCCTGAAGCTAGACCCTCTTCAAGGCAGACAGACAGGGAAAGGGGGCTGCTAATAGATAATTAAGATGGGCAGGTCTGCTCCTCCCCCCTCCCCGAACTCCTGCCCAGAGGTCTTTTTTTTTTTCCCCTGCCAATGGGACTGCCTATAGCTGCTTGTATTTGTGGAAACTTTTCCTAGGGAGATGCAACAACACACATCTACTCACCCCAGGTAAGGAACCCACAATAGACCAAAGTCCCGCTACCAACCAAGTCCAACTTGGTGAACCAATGACTTTTATTGGCATTACTTGACAGAGGACAGCTAAGGGGTTACTCCCGGAAGTGAAAATGACTCAGGCAGCTTTGTCACTAAAGACCACCTGTACTGGCTGATTCTGTGTGTCAACTTGACACAAGCTGGAGTCATCACAGAGAAAGGAGCCTCCATGTTGAGGAATGCCTCCATGAGATCCAGCTGTAAGACATTTTCTCAATTAGTGATCAATGGAGAGAGGGTTCAGCCCTTTGTGGGTGGGGCCATCCCTGGGCTGGTAGTCTCGGGTTCTATAAGAAAGCAAGCTGAGCAAGCCAGGGGAAGTGAGACAGTTAAGTAGCATTGCTCTCTGGCCTCTGCATCATCAGCTCCTGCCTCCAAGTTCCTGTCCTGTGTGAGTTCCAGTCCTGACTTCCTTTGGTGATGATCAGCAATGTGGAAGTGTAAGTTGAATAAACCCTTTCTTTCTTCCCCAACTTGCTTCTTGGCCATGATGTTTTGGGCAGGCAGAGAAACCCTGACATAAGGGTGACAGCTCAGAAAGCTAGGAACCTGAAACACACTGCACAGCCTGCAGGCAGCTCAACAGATTGGAAAGAGTCCTCCTGGGTGCCTCGGCTGGTCTAAAACTCTTCCAGGAAGCTTGGGGATGTCTGCTTCTTCCGGCTAGCTGGTCTGGTCTCAAGAGTCTTCTTTACAGCTCCGTTTATCAGAGTTTTCTTTTTGCAGTTTGGCTTTTCTTACTCTGGAGGGAAAGGGGCGGCGGCGGCGGGGGTGGGGGTGTGTGGCTAGTGAATCTGCTCAGTTTCAGGAACTTCCTGAATCTATTTTGAGTTGTTTTACCTTCCTGCTTCATGAGTTTCCCGTTAAGCACGAAATGTTTCAATCTTGGAGGAAGCTGTTACACAGCGATTCAGACGCTGTTCAAGGAGGGTACAGACCAGGTTTACCTGACGCTTATTTGCTTCCCTTTGTCTTCTAAGCTAATCTTCCCAAAATTAGGGCAGGGAGGGAGGCTTGCCCTGCCCAAGAAGTTAAGACTTCAGAGTCACTGAACCCCACCACCGCCATCTCTGCTCTGGGAAGACTCTCTCTGTGCCTTGCTCTGTTTCTTCCGGGTTAGTTTTCTTTCTTTCTGCCTTCTGTTGAGATTTGCCCCCTGCCTTTTAATTCACCGATTGGCAGGAAAAAAAAAACAAAAACCAGACAAGACGGGCCGTGTGTAGCAGCCTTGGCAGATGAGTACCTGCCCCACACTTATAAAAACAACAACAAACCCCACCTTTATTCTATGTTTACTTATGTACGTGAGTGTGTTACTACACCCAAGCACATGGAAGGTGCCCTGGGGGGCCAGAAGAGTGTGCTGGAGCCCCTGGAGCTGGGGGGATTGGCAGTTTCGAGCTGCCTACTGTGGGGGCTGGCAGCAAACTCATGGTCTCTGCAAGAGCAGTGAGTACTCTTAGTAGCAAAGTCACCTTTCCAGCCCCTCACTGTCCAAGTCCGCATTGGATTGTCTGATTTAGGGTCCCGGCTTCAATGAGAGATTTCTACGACAATGCTAAGTGTCTATCAAAATGGTTGCTTAGCTCGGAGTAAGGCAAAGTGCTTCATCCTTACAGCAGCCCCTCCCCCCCACACCCCCTACGATGCCCCTGCCTTACCACGGGAAGCCCCAATTGCTCAGCCACTCTTCCTGGCATTTCCCAGGGCGTTGGTGTTTCCAAAAGGGTGGCTGTTTCCTCTGTATGATGCCCAAACATAACAGACCTATGTCCCCTTGGCCTTAGTGGTCCTGGAAAAAGTGACAACATTGGAACACGGTCATGGTCATGGACCTGGGGTCAGATAAGCAGAATCTAGTCCTGGTTTTACCAACAACCAACTCCCAACTGTCTTGGAGAGCAACCCCAGGGAGCCCAGCCCAGTAAAAAGGAACTGAGTGATGTCTCAGGTTCAAGGGTTGCAGGAGCTCTGTGGTTGAGTCAACAAGTTCCCCAGGCCTGTTCCGTGATCTCCCCCCTTCTCTGCCCACCATCAAGGTTCCAGAACATTCCAGAGTCTTAGCTAAAACGTTGCTGGACAATGCTTCCGCCGTCGGCTTGTTGATTTAAGTCCAGAACGTTTGTCTGGAGCGCTCAAATATCATCAAAACCAACTAACTTAGCCAGCCACAGTGGCATAATGAACCTCTGATCCCAGCATGTGGAAAGCTGAGGCAGGAGGATTACCTCAGGGTAGAAGACTGAATCAAATGCTGTGTCAAACTACAATGCGCATTCACTTATTTAATATACACAGGGTGGCCACAAGGTGTGTGGCCCTAACGATACCAACCGGAGGCACGGGATATCCAGATAAATTTCCTTGTGTTTACCTTGTGTTTTCAGTCATTTTTTTATTCCCATTTTAGCCTTTTCTCCATATTTTACTTTGGTTTTACGGTGCTGGACTCTGGCGCTATACCACTGAGTGTCATCCTCAGCCCAATATTTTATAAACTCACAGAAAGGCTGGAAGAGCGTGAGCCGAGGGACACCCATCTCCGAGAGCCCACAGTGAAGATTCCATAGCGATGACTACATCCTTGTTTTGAACCTTAAGTTTCTTTCTGAGCTGTTTCAAGGGCAGATCCTCCCGTGGGCCCAGCAGTGGCGGTGTCCACTAGGACGCAGAATCGGGATGCCAAAAAGCTGAGCCCGGAAATGTGGCGCTCCCGGGCTCTGCCAGGATGGGGGTGGGGGTGACCAAGAGGGTCAGGCGTGGGAGCACCTGAAAACGAAACTCGCTCTTCCCATGTGGTCTCGGCCCAAGTTCATTCGATAACTCGAGTCTCGTGGTTGCTTTTGGCAGGACGGTCGCGGGATCATCTTTCCCTGGACTCTGGAGCGATGGCGGCGCTGTGGCCCGCCCCTGCACCCGAGAATCCAGATGACAAGCGCGATAGAGCCGCAGGGCTGGGACGGCGCCCGGTGCCCCGCAGCCCGCGCTCAGAGCACAGGCCCGGGAGCGCGTCCCGCAGCGGCTTGCCAGCGCTCGCGGCCGCCTCCTCCCAGGCCCCGCGGGACTGGGATCGTCGCACAAGGCCCTCCTCCCGGTCAAGGTGGAGGAAGTTGCCGGAGAGGCGGGAGGGGGCCAGCGCCTGTTGTTTTCCGCCAGCCGGGCGGGCTGGGCGCAGGGGCGGGGCGCGCGCCCCAGAGGCGATCGTCGGGGCTCGGTCGGAGCATCCTAGGCGGGGAGCCCCTCGCCGCGGGCCGGGGAGCCCCAGGAGCCCCGTGCACCCCGAACCGCGCGCTTCCCCTGGAGTAGATCTCGGGAGCTATGGCCGGACTGCGCGTCGTGCTGTGCCTCGGGGCGCTGCTGGCCCGCCCGGGCTCCGCAGGTAAGGGACTTGCCAGCCCCAACCCGGGGACCCGAAAGCCCCCCAGATAACGTGCGGCAGGGCCCACCGCGGGGCACGTGGAGAGAAAAACGATGCCCCCCTCCCGACACCCCTTTCCTTTTCCTTGCTAACTCTGTGTTCTGGCTTTGCCTGCGGCGCCGGCGCACCCCGCGGTAAGCTTCCATTTGTGTCCGCCTCCCTGTCTCCCGCCTCCCTCAGACTGGCCCGGCCTTTACACCTGCAAATTGTGGAGTTGCTTCCATTCTCCCTCCCTGAGTGAGTCTACCTGCTCCAACCGGTGCATTCCAAGCCGCGCCTTCTTCCTCTTCCATTCTTTTTTCTCTATTCCTCTTACTTTTTCCTTTTGAAATCATTTCAGAGTTGATCCTCCCCCCCAAAAAAAATTACCCCCCTACGAGCCAGCGAATGGTCTTATGTAGCCTTGTTGCAGAAAAATAGCAAATAGCGCGCGCGCGCGTGGGGAGTGGGGGGGAGCGTTGCTTAGCAAAACGTATAGATTGGAAAAGGATGTTTGGGTTTAACTCAGCCGCGAATTCCTGCAGAGTAGGAACGATTTGGGGTTGGGGTGGGGGAACCAGAACCTTGCGGTGGGTAATTTCCAAATCCACCCCACCCACCTGCTAGCCTTGTGCGGATAGGAAGTAAGCTATTCAGTCATACCTGAGCTCCCTGGCGGAAAACTGCAAAAGTTCTTAACTCTTATGCTCTTCGGATTTACTTAACTATTTTGCTTTTACGACTTATTTACGTTTGGTTTTAGCTGTCCTGTAAAAATCAGTAACATTTCCCGTAACCTAGGTTTGCCCGATTTTGTGTGTGGGTGTAGGTGGGGTGGGGGTGGTGGATCTAAAGGTTTGACAGCACTGGCTCTCCCACCAGGGACTGGGCAGTGGCCGCCTATGTGAACTAGGACATGTGACCCCAAATTTGTTCTACTTTTTCTTGCTATGTTATTTCCCGGTCTTTTTTGACTGTGGATTTTTTAAAAAATTTTTTTGCGGATGATGTGTGTGTCCTAGACAGTCCCCAGCCCTTAGCCACACCACGGACTCCAGTCATGAATGGTACCTGATGGCCTTGCTGGGCATTCGACTTAGTGACCCTTCTGCTGTAAGCGATTGGGTAGGAGTTAGGGGTCACGCCCAGTCTTCTTCCTGGGGATTCATTCTCAGTTTTGGGAGCTGGGAGGAGGCTGAGCTAAGAGAGCCCCGGAATGAACTTGCTTTCAGAGTGTGGGATTCTTCCCACTTGGAGACCTCCCTCCAGAAGCCCTGGTTCCTAGCTTGAGTCATGGTCTTCCAATGTAGTTCTCGATGGCCTCAGATTTGGCGTCCCTGGTGCTGGGGGCTCTAGGCCCAAGCCACCAGCCCTGACTTCTCAGTAATTTTTTTTTAAGAATTCTATTCCTGGGGATCAAACCCAGAGTCTTTATTTATTTATTTATTTATTTATTATATATAAGTACACTGTAGCTATCTAAAGACACACCAGAAGTGGGTGTCAGATCTCTTTACGGATGGCTGTGAGCCACCATGTGGGTGCTGGGATTTGAACTCATGACCTTCAGAAGAGCAGTCGGTGCTCTTACCCACTGAGCCATCTCTCCAGGCCCTCTCAGTAATTTTTAGGCCCAGACCTCGAGGCCTGCTTTCCCTGTGTGCCCAAGGGCTTGCTGGATATCGTGTCAATCTCTCTTTCAAATGGAGAGGTAGGACGGCTGTCTGTCGTCTTCTGACTCAACTACACATGTCATTGGTGCTTCCGTTTGTCACCTCGATGTATGCTCCAGGCCATGCTTGGGAACAGTTACGGGAAGAGATTCCTGTGTGGGTATTACTTAAGCCTTGTAAATGAGGATAGCATCAAGATCGATCTTCGCGGGGCTGGAGATGGAGCCTGGTAGTGGACTGCTTGAGCTGCATGAGGAGAACCACACTGTCCCTTCCCCCACCCTCCACTCCACCCCTGAGAGTGTGTCTCTGTCCTTATTGCATAATGTAAATCTAAGGTTGGGGCCACAACAAAGGGTCAGACCCCTGCAAGCTGGCACAAACGGTACTCTGTTTTTTTTTTTTTTTTTTTTTTTTTTGGTTTTTCGAGACAGGGTTTCTCTGTGTGGTCCTGGCTGTCCTGGAATTCACTCTGTAGACCAGGCTGGCCTCGAACTCAGAAATCTGCCTGCCTCTGCCTCCCAAGTGCTGGGATTACAGGCGTGCGCCACCATGCCCAGCTCGGTACTCTGTATTTAACTGTCTTATTATATTTTAAGTTAGTTCTCCGAGTGTGGGGTATGTTATGTACCATAGCGTGTGCGTGGTGGTCAGAGGACAATTTTGGGGAAGTAGTTCTCTCCTTCCACCGTGTGAGTTCCAGGGATCAGGTTTGGTGGCAAGCACCTTTGCTCTATTGCTAGGCTTTGTTTTCTCACTTTGTCCCGTGAGATCCAAGGAAATCCTTCCGACCCAATACTCTGGAGACTATGGCCATCCCGCATCACTAGGGACACACGTGAAGCCTGCTGTGGCCTGGAGTGATTGAATCAGTGTGCATTGGAATTGACATATCTTCAGGGCCACCCTCTCCTTGTCCATGACAGACATCACCAATTGATAACTATTCTCTGATGCTGAATGGTTCTGACGCTGCAGACCTGACTAGATGACTACCTAAGGCCATATTCAGCTTCATTGGTTAGAAGCAGCGATGTGGGCAGAGCCAGGAGGAGATTGGTCTACGTTAGAGATGGTATTAGCTCAGTTTTCAATGTTAAAGTTGCTCGAAGTCTATTCCAGGCTGGAGGTTAGGAAAAGGGCAGCTGTTAGTCAGAAGAGATGCTCTGTGCAACTGTAACTCTATCATTCAGCTTTTCCTTGGCGAAGGTTGCCAGGTGAGAACCAGCACTGGTAGGTAATAATTTGAAATCGATCCTTCCTCCACCCACCCACCACCCACCCTGACCCTTGCTTCCTCCCATCATCCCTTTGGAGTCAGGGTCTATCTTCTTAGCTCAGGCCCGCTTTGAACTTGATCCTCCTGCCTCGGACTTCCAATTCCTGTGATTGGCACCAGGCTCAGCTGTGGCGGACTTTTAAATTATCATTCTCAAGCGTTTCATTCTGTTTGAGAGTGGCTGGTATTAGTGGGTTCTCTACCTTATAGATATTGCCACCTCCCCTTCCCAACCCCCCACCCACCCTCATGATTTCTGGCTTTGAAAGCCTTTTGGAAGTCATGTGACTAGAATGGGCAGAGATTTAGGGCTTCTTGTGACCCTGCCCAGCTTCTGTATTTTGAAAGGAGCCTTTTCTTATCACCGGAAGAACCCCGGCTCAGACACCCCGTGGCAAGGTCACCAAGAGACAGGTGGCAGTTTCCTTTTGCTTATAACAATTTTATTGAGATATAATCTACGTACCATAAAATCTGCCCTTGGCCTGGGGATGTAGTTCAGTTGGTAGAAGGCTTGCCCTGGGTCCCCAGAACCCCATAAAACCAGGTGCTGTGCGGCAGCGGCGGCGGTGGTGGTGGTGGTGGTGGTGGTGGTAGTACACACCCATCATCTTGGCACTGGGGAAGAGGCAAAAGAATCTGAAGGTTATGGTTCTCTTCTGCTGGGCAGTGAGTTCAAGGCCAGCTTAGGCTGCTTCAGATCCTGCCATAAGGAACTCTTAGACAAAACAAATGAAAGTCATTCTGTTGGGCCAGTGACAGGGCTCAGAGGGCAGAGGAGCTTGCTGCAGACCTGGATAACATGGGTTCTGGCCTTGGACACCCTCCGCCATCCCCCCATTGGTGGAAAGAGAGACCCGACTCCTAAAAGTTGTAATCTAACCTCCACTTGTGTGCAATGCTATGTATGGTGCCTAGCAGCTACCCCTGTTAATCACCTCCAAGACATTTTTTTTTTTTTTTTTTTTGGTTTTTCGAGACAGGGTTTCTCTGTATAGCCCTGGCTGTCCTGGAACTCACTCTGTAGACCAGGCTGGCCTCGAACTCAGAGATCCGCCTGCCTCTGCCTCCCAAGTGCTGGGATTAAAGGCGTGCGCCACCACCGCCCGGCTGACTTTTTTTTTTTTTATCAGCCCACCAGTGTGTGCCCAAATCCCTGTCCCTGTGGCCTCTCTAGAATTAGGTGTCAATTGTGGAAAGTTCTGGAATATTGCGTTTCTCAGAAAGAACAGAATGTCTTTCTTTTTTTTAAGATTTTATTTATTTTATGTATATGAGTATACTGTAGCTGTCTTCAGACACACCAGAAAAGAGCACCAGATCTCATTACAGATGGTTGTGAGCCACCATGTGGATGCTGGGAATTGAACTCAGGACCTCTGGAAGAGCAGTCAGTGCTTTTTTGTTTATTTGTTTGTTTTTGTTTTTTTCCGAGACAGGGTTTCTCTGTGTAGCCCTGGCTGTCCTGGAACTTACTCTGTAGACCAGGCTGGCCTCGAACTCAAATCCGCCTGCCTCTGCCTCCCAGAGTGCTGGGATTACAGGCGTGCGCCACCACCCGCCCGGCTCCCTGCTTATTTCTTAAGGGTTAGGATTCCACATGGATGCCACCACAGCTGGCTTTGGCCTGGGTCTTTGACTTGGCTCTATCCCACTGCCTAGGACTCCGGCTCCTTCTGAACCCATCCCGTGCCTACCTGTCTATCGGGTCCAACTCTGAGGTCTTGCCTGGCATACACCCTGGCAAGCTCGGGAGCCCTTCCCGCCTCTCCGTTCCTCACCTCTATCCTCCTTACCTGTTTCGTGCCTGTTTTCCCACAAGCCTGGAAACTGGACAGTTGGTTCTCACTGGTCACCAGCAGATTCCCAGAGCCCAGCAGGGGACTTGCCTCCCAGTGTCTGCACAGTATATGTTACCAACCCATTCCTGCCTAGAGCACCCCAGAGTGATCAATCCCAGGGGAAGGTCACCAAGATCTGATCCCCCACCCCTACCTCAGCAGGATGTCTAGTCAACTGCTGGCCAGACAGATGGCCACCTGGGGAGAGAGGGTAATGCTTATTGCTCAACACTGTTGGGGCGATTGGATAGGCGGCTCTGCTGATCGTGCCTGGGCCCTCACGTGCCGGGACGATCTGGCCAAAGGCTGATCCGGAGCTCTGCATCTGGAACCTCCGAGAACCCTGGCTCTGCCCCATGCAGGGTTCATCCTTGCTCTGCCATTGGAGCTCTGCCTGACCTCGCGGACAGCAGAGGATTAAAAGGGGTCCATCGGATGATGTGGCTTTTCTGCCCTATATGTGTGTGTGTGTGTGAGGGGACCATTTCCGTTACTGTGATCTATAAAATCAACTTAAAGAATTAGTATGGTTGGTTTTGGCGCACAGTTCCCAAGGGGTGCTGCATGCTAGAGAAGGCTAGCCACAGGAGTCTTGAGGCTATTCCCTCTCAGCGCACCCCTCCGGAAGCAGAGAACCGGAAGTGTGTCCAGGCTCCGGAAACCCCAGAGCCTGTCTCCAATGACTCACTTCCTCCCGCAAAGCCCCACCTCCTAACCTTCCCAAACAGTGCCATGGGGGTGGGGTGGGGGCGGGGCCGGGGGTGGGGACGGGGTGGGGGGAGGTACGGGAACCTCTGAGGGACATTTAACATTCAAACCATATCACTACTCTTTTTTTTTTTTTTTTTTTTTTGGTTTTTTCGAGACAGGGTTTCTCTGTGTAGTTCCGGCTGTCCTGGAACTCACTCGGTAGACCAGGCTGGCCTCGAACTCAGAAATCCGCCTGCCTCTGCCTCCCAAGTGCTGGGATTAAAGGCGTGTGCCACCACCGCCCGGCATCACTACTCTTTTAAATGTTTGGTAAAATAGCTGGGGATTTCGCTTCCTGTTCGAGCACTCGGAGCTCTTGGTTCAACGCCCAGCAGTGTATCAACTGGGCAGGGTAGCACGGCCCGCGATTCTAGTGTTTGGGAGGGAGAGACAAAGGTTCAGTGGTAGTAGGTGCCACGAGGTGAGTTCAAGGCCAGTCTGGGCTACTTGCGACTCTGACGCACGCACACACATGACATGCTACAAAGTAAAGTCCTACTGTTCTCAAAGGGTTGGTCCCCATCAACAACAACAACAACAAAAAAGTTAACGGCCCCACCCTCCCTTTCCAGACTTAGAGGCCGTGGCAATCGGTGAAGTCCACGAGAACGTGACTCTGCGCTGCGGCAGCGCGTCCGGACCCAGGGGCCTGGTGACCTGGTACCGGAATGACTCGGAGCCCGCCTTCCTGGTGTCCTCCAATTCCAGCCTCCCTCCGGCTGCGCCCCGTTTCTCTCTAGAGGATGCAGGTGCCCTGCGCATTGAGGCACTGAGACTGGAGGATGACGGCAACTACACCTGCCAGGAGGTTCTGAACGAGACCCACTGGTTCCCTGTGCGGCTTCGGGTGGCCAGTAAGTGGCACTGGTGGGGGGGGTGGGCTTGGGGAGGCGGCGGCGGCGGGAGAGCCTGGCAAGAGGAGGTGTGGGCTATAGTGACAGAGGATTTCGGTCTGGGCAAGTTGGAGGCCAGCCTGGGCTACACAGACCCTGTTTCCAAAAAAAAAAAAAAGGGGAACAAAAGCCAAGGTCGTCTGTCCTCAACACGTGTACATAACATGTGTTCCCACACCTGCTGATAAACACACACGTGTCCCTGAAATCAAAGGAGACCTTGTACTCCCTAGATATATCCGATGCATTCTGAACTGTGGGAAGTCCTTCTCTGGGAAATGCGGACCTGTGGTTGGTGCAGTTTAGAACATCTGCAT
The DNA here is from genome assembly GCA_964023405.1 of Apodemus agrarius. NCBI lineage: Eukaryota > Metazoa > Chordata > Mammalia > Rodentia > Muridae > Apodemus > Apodemus agrarius. The sequence continues at coordinate 7,501,628 of OZ030028.1, forward strand.
CAGAGTGCCCCCCACCCCCACCCCAGGATCTTACCTCTTCTTCCCTACCAGATGGTCCTGAGCCACGGACACACCCCCACCCCCACTGTTTGCTCATCAGTGGCCTTAAGGTCAACCGTGGCCCTGATGGAGACTTGGCCTCTATTTGCTCACGGAATGTGAGGGTGTCGTGAATTGACTGGACCATGTTCCTGGGAGGGTCCGGTGCTGCCCGTTGTTGGTAGGAAGTCCTCGGGGCTACACACCTGTCTCTGATCTTGGCCCTGTTGGCTGTGGTCTCCTCACAGTTTGGTTTTATCATCTGAAGTTCAGGGTCACGGCCGAGGTCGTGTCCACTGTACCAGTTTCCCTTATCAGCACATGGGATGGCCCAAAACTCCACCTTGGCTGTGCGCCAGGGGTCTGCTGCTTGAGCAGGTGACTGGATTCCCATGGGAAACCTGCATCCCAAGGTCCCAGCAGCCCGGTGCATCCTGGTCTTTTCCTCCTCCCTTCTTCTCTGCTTTATCGGTCCCTCCTTTTTTCCTAAGTGGAAAGTCATGGTAGAGATAGAGAGGGGGCTTGTATGTAGATCAGACTGGCTTGTATTCACAGAAATCTGCCTGCCTCTCTTCCCTGGGTTCTGAGGTTAAAGGCGCAGCCCACCCAGCCGGCTCTTTCTTTTATGTGACAAGGTCTTGGCTGTCCCTTACGAGTAGGGTGTTCACTTAGCCAAGTCAGACCACGAGTTTTGAACTTTCATACAGAAACAGAAGAAAGAAGCAAAGACATAGCCGGGCAGTGGTGGCGGACGCCTGTAATCCCAGCACTTGGGAGGCAGAGGCAGGCGGATTTCTGAGTTTGAGGCCAGCCTGGTCTACAGAGTGAGTTCCAGGACAGCCAGGGCTACACAGAGAAACCCTGTCTCGAAAAACCAAAAAAAAAAAAAAAAAAAAAAAAAGCAAAGACAAGAGAAATGAACATAATTTGGGGCGATATCCCAGCGCTCCAGAGGGAGAGGTGGGACTGCCATGAGTTTAAGGCCATCCTTGGCTACATAGCAAATCTGAGGCCAGCCTGTGCTACTTGAGACACCCATTTCAGAAATCCATAGAGCAAAGTGAAAAGCTAACAAAGTCCCTCACAGCAATCCTCCTGCCTCCCCAGGACTTGGGTCACAGGCACCAGTCCCCTCTCCCAGTTTCCTTCTGGGTATTTGAAGGGACTCAGAGTCAGGACCCGGCTTGTCTCTATCTTTTCATGCCAGTGGTAGATAACTTGGTCATGTGGCTCTCTTTCTTTAAGGAGAAAAGTTTACGAATGCTCTAAGGGGGCCTTGGGAACTAGGGAGGAAAAATCCCGAACTGGTGCAGGCTATGCAGGTTCTTATCTGTGAGGGACCTTGGTCATCCAAGACGTATGCTACAGAGACCTGTGGTAAGCTGCGTCCACCAAGGCCACTGCTGTTACCTCCTGCACCTGGGGAGTCAGGTTTCCTGTAGGCCAGGGTGGGAGGGATTTAGCCCGCCTGGTATATGGGCACTACAGTGAGATACCATATGTCAGTCCTACCTAATGAATATGTAGTGTACCGTGAGGAGTCTGAGGGTGAGGCTGGGGTGTGGCTCGTGTATAAAGTGTTTTTCCTCCAATGCACTAGGTTCTGGGTTCATCCCCTGAACCACGGTAGAGCTAAGTGTGGTGGTGCCTACCTGTCTTCTCATCACCCAGGAATTGGAAGGTAGAATTAAATTCCTTGGCTAGGGAAGTCATGGCCAGCCTGGGCTACATATGAGATCCGCCCCCCCTCCCCGCCCCCCCCCCTGTATTTTTTTTTTTAAGATATAAGGGTTTTTTTTTGTTTTTGTTTTTTTGGGGTTTTTTTTTTGTTTGTTTGTTTTGTTTTTTGATACAGGGTTTCTCTGTGTAGCTCTGTCTGTCCTGGAACTCACTCTGTAGACGAGGCTGGCCTTGAACTCAGGAATCCACCTGTCTCTGTTTCCCAAGTGCTGGGATTAAAGGCGTGCGCCACCACCGCCCGCTTAGATTTAAGTTTTTTAAAGGTTTATTTTTATATGCGTTGGTATTTTGCCTGCATGTATATTTGTACCAGGGTCCCAGATCCTTTTGAAATGGAGTTATAGACACTTGTGAGCTGCCATGTGGTGGCTGGGAATTGACGCCTGGTCTTCTGTAAGAGTAGCTACTGCTCTTAACCACTGAGCCATCAGCTCCCCAGACTTGAGACACCCCCCCATCCCACCTCTCGCACCCTACCCTCTGAGTGTGTGTGTGTGTGTGTGTGTGTGTGTGTTTGGGTTTTTGGTTTTGTTTTTTTGAGACAGGGTTTCTTTGTCTATCTTGGAACTCACTCTATAGACCAGGCTGAACTCAAACTCAGAGATCCGCCTGCCTATGCCTCCCAAATGCTGGGATTAAAGACATGTACTACCACCACTCAGCCAGACCCTGTCTTTAAAAGATAAAAAGTAGGGCTGGAGAGATGGCTCAGCGGTTAAGAGCACTGACTGCTCTTCCAGAGGTCCTGAGTTCAGTTCCCAGCAGCCACATGGTGGCTCACAACCATCTGTAATGGGATTTGATGCCCTCTTCTGGTGTGTCTGAAGACAGCTACAATGTACTCAAATATACATAAAAGAAATAAATCTTTAAAGAATAAAAAATAATGGGGCTGGAAAGATGAATCTGGAATGAAGAGCACCAGCTGCTCTGGTAGTGCACTAAGGCTTGGTTCCCAGCCCTCCACGGTGGCTACAGCCATCTTGAGTGCAGTTCCAGGGGACCAGATAATGTACCAGCCATGCTCATTGTTGTGACCCTCCGGCGGCTCCAGAAAGACCACACGAGGCCAAACACTTCCATGTGAGATTTTTTGAGAGAGAAAAGGGCAAGGTGGTGATGGAAAGAGAAGATGGGCTGGGGGGAAATCAGAGGGGCCTTCTTCTTATATGTGGATGGTGCCGTAACCACTTGTAAAAGTGGGAGGTGAGCCAGGTGGATTCTGGGAATATGGTGGCGGTTGCCTTGGCAACGGGTGTGATGTCATGGGTGTTGGAGGTCCTGATACCAACACTCATGGTGCATGTACATCCATGTGGGGAAAACACCATATACATAAAGTAAAAGCAAGCAAACGTTCAAAAAAAGGCAAGACAGAGATGGGCCACAGTAGCCTCTGTTCCTACATGCCTAGATATCGTCTGGCCCATATTCTGGTCTTGATACGGGGTGGACCAACAGAGTGTTTGCCCACAGTAAGGTTGGAGAGCCACCTGTGAAGGTGGCTCCGGTGTTAACTCGTCCTGCATCCTGGGTGTTTCCTGCAGAGTCTCTTCCTGCACATCTCTTACCCATATGGCCCTGAGTAGTAGAGTCAAATGAGGATTCCAGAAGCCAGCCTGTGAAAGACCCCAGTCAGCCAACATCAGCTGGGGCTGGGGGGGAGGGGCTCAGGCATGCGCCTGTGCGCCCAGCATCCTGTGTGGCTGTCTTAAGTGAACTTCCGGCAGTGGGCGTTTCAGGGAAGAGCCATGCTCCCTGAATTGAGCCTCTGCTAACTGAGCCCTGCTTGCTGGCGAGTGCCAGCGTAGCTTCGTGGTGCAGGTTCCTGGAGAGAAGGGGGGCAGTGGGCACATGGAGGGAAGACCACTGGCCCCCATCAGAAGTTGAGGTGCTTCTTGCTCCAAGTTTTGTTTTTGTTTTTGTTTTTGTTTTTCTTTTTTGTTTTGTTTTTGGAGACAGGGTTTCTCTGTAGTCCTGGCTGTCCTGGAGCTCACTCTGAAGACCAGGCTGGCCTCGAACTCAGAAATCCGCCTGCCTCTGCCTCCCAAGTGCTGGGATTAAAGGCGTGCGCCACCAACGCCCGGCTGCTCCACGTTTTATTAACTTGGGATTGAGGCACACGTGGGTGCTTAGAAGAAGCAGCAGGAAGAGACTGGGCTCTGGATTTTGGTTTCATACCAGGGAGCCTAGGGTGAAAGCCAGTTGACACACCAGTCAAAGTGGAATTTAAGGAGCTGGGGTGTGGTGTCACAGATTTATAATCCCAACACCGGGGGGAGGAAGAAACAGAAGGATCCATGATTAGGATGCTAGTTCGGGGCCAGCCTGGGCTACCTAAGCAAACCGTAACAACAAAAATACTGAGTATGGATGGGTTGGAGTGTGGCTTAGTGGGTGAGGGTGTGGCTTAGTGGGTGGGGGTGTGGCTTAGCGGTGGCCTTCTGCCTAGACTTACCAGGCCCTGTTTGTTCAACCCTAAGCCACAAGGCAGCACACAGGTTTTCAGCTGGTGCAAATGATGTGCCCATTCTACAGTCTGCAGTTTACAGACCTGAGCCCTTCAGATGGGGATGTATTCTGCGCATGCGCGGCACCTCCTGGGTGGCGTGAAAACCCCCAGAGAGTCAAGAAGACAGGCTCCGTATAACAGAGACTCCGCCTAGGGCTTCAGATGAGACCTTGGAGCAATAACCCGTTCAGAAGGCTCATTGGGGGTCTCAAGTCTATCTTTTAAGAATTCTTAAGTATTTTGACCTGGTTTGGTGGTGTGCACCTTCAATCACAGCCCTTGGGAGGCAGAGGCAGGAGGATGGCTGAGTCTGAAGCCAGCCTGGTCTGTGCAGTGAGTTCTGGGACAGCCAGGACTACAGGAGGGTTGGGGTGGACTGCCGTCTAGCCTCACCAGACCATGTCAACACACACAGGATTGATATTTATTCATGTATATGCGTGTATGCCACAAGTACACGGATGTCTCTGGAGACCGGAGGGGGCTTCAGGTCCGTGGAGTTGGACTTAGAGGTAGCTGTGAACTTTCTGGCATGGGTGCTGGGAACAGAACCCAGGTCCTCTGCAAGAGCCGCGAGAGCACCTTTAACTGCCAGCTGTTTCTCCAGTTCCGACTTTTTTTTTTTTTTTTTTTTTGTTTTGTTTTGTTTTTGTTTTTCGAGACAGGGTTTCTCTGTGTGGTCCTGGCTGTCCTGGAACTCACTCTGTAGACCAGGCTGGCCTTGAACTCTGAAATCCGCCTGCCTCTGCCTCCCAAGTGCTAGGATTAAAGGCGTGCGCCACCAACGCCCGGCTTCAGTTCCGACTTTTTAATACACACACACACACACACACACACACACACACACACATATATATAATTTTTTCCCCACTATGCGAGTGTCAAACTCAGGTCATCAGGCTTGGTGGCAAGCACCTTTTCCTGCTGAGCCCTCTTGCCTACCCTCTTAAAGTGTATTCATTTGTTTTTATGCTGGAGAGAGTAAGTATTTGCCTGTCAGAGGCCAGAAGACAGCTGTCAGGAATTCTTTTTCAACTTCCTCAAGGTGGTCAAGGTTTTCTCATTTGTCCTGCTGCACTGTGTACCACAGGCTAGCCTGATTCCCAGCACTTCTCTTGTCTAGCCTCTCATCTTACTGCGTGTTGGGAGACCCACCCTACCTCATCTGGCTGTTACACGAGTTCTGAGAATCAGACCCGGGTTTTGAGGTCTGCGTGGCTGGAGTCTTTACCTGCCAAGCCGTCTCCCTGCCAAGCCGTCTCCCGCCCTGGTTTTTGTCTTTATAGTCCTCCCGCCTGCCTCCCTTCCGATGCCTCTCAGCAGCAAGCTCTGCTTCCTAGCTACCTTCTGGAGGGTCACGCTGTCCAGGTCAGGCCACCAGGACCTGGGAGGCCCGAGTTGTGTGACCTGAGTCACACTACCTTTGCCAAGTCAGGCGTCGGCTGTCAGTACTTCAGTGCTCCAACTGAACCCTGTTTAGCTGGCGGGATGCCAATAGAAGACACGCCCTAGGACCTGTTGAGCCGCATACCTGACTGACTAGCCAGAATGGGTCATTCAGACACCTCCCAGGCCACCACCCGAGGCCCCTCAGGGCAGAACACAGTGTAGTTCCCAAAGAGCCACTAGACAAGGATGTCCTGGCCAGGTGGTACTTAAGCACATCTGTAATCCCAGCACTTGGCAGATTGAAGCCAGAGTTTGTCAACTTTGAGGCTAGCCTGGGCTACTTAGGCCTAGGGAAACAAGGTACTTTAATTGAAGGGCTGCATAGGAGAACCTTTCCTTCCCACAGATGACACCCCTCCACCTTCCCCCCAACCCCCTTCCCTGCTGACTTATTTCTAGACTTAACTTCACAGTGGTAGCTGAATTCCTTTGCTGAAGCGTCGGCCTTCCTGGGCTGTTTCTAAAGAGAGCTCTCTGAGGCAAGGGGATCACGCTAAAGCGAGCAGCATTGGGAGTGCCCATTAGCCCATTAGCCCATTAGCGTTGTTTAATTGACAAAGTAATGATGTAACTATGTTTATTTCCTTCCAGTTCCTATTTAAATACTTGTTTGGGTATTTTGTTTGTTTGTTTGTTTTGGTTTTTTGGATTTGGGTTTTTCGAGACAGGGTTTCTCTGTTTAGCCCTGGCTGTCCTGGAACTGTAGACCAGGCTGGCCTCGAACTCAGAAATCCGCCTGCCTCTGCCTCCCAGAGTGCTGGGATTACAGGCGTGCGCCACCACCGCCCGGCTTGTTTGTTTTTAAAGATTTATTTATTATATATGAGTATATACTGTAGCTGGCTTAGACACACCAGAAGAGGGCATCAGATCCCATTGCAGATGGTTGTGAGCCACCATGTGGTTGCTGGGATTTGAACTCAGGACCTTCAGAAGAGCAGTCAGTGCTCTTAACCACTGAGCCATCTCTCCAGCCGCTGTTTGTTTTTAAGCGGGGTCTTGCTGTGTAGCCCTGGCTGGCCTACAGCTCTGTATGTACACTAACCTGGTCTTGACTTGACAGAGATCCACCTGCCTTTCAAGTGCTGGGATGAAAGATCTCTCTCCCTCTCCTCCTCCCCCTCCTCCTCCTTCTTTCTCTCCTCCCCCTTTCCCTTCTTTCCCTTCTTCCCCTCCTTCTCTTCTTTCTCTTCCTCCTCCCTCTCCTCCTCCTTCTGTCCTCCTCTCCTCCTGTCCCTCCTCCTCCTTACCTCCTCTTCTTCCTCCCTCTCCTTCTCCGCCTCCTCCTCTTCCACATTCTTCTCCCCCTCCTTTTCCTCCTCCCTCTCTTCCTCCCCATCCTCCTTCCCTCCTCCTCTTCCTCCTCTTCTCCTCTCCCTCCTCCCCATTCTTCTCCCTCCTCCTCTTCCTCTTCCCCTCCTCTCCTTCCTCCTCCTCTTTTTCCTCCTCTTCAGCCTGTCCTCTCCCTCCTCCTCTCCCTCATCTTTCTTTCCCTCTTCCTCCACGTCCTCCTCTTTCTTTCTTCTCCTTCTCCTCTCCCTCCTTTTCTTCTCTTCCTCCTCTCCCCCTCCTCCCTCTTCCCTTCCCTCTGGTTTGTGGTGCTCCTCACTGAACCCAGTTCCTTGTGCCCAGTAAGCACACACCACCCCTCTGAGATGCTTCTCTATCAGGGAGATGTGTTGTGTTGCTTTTACCAAAGGGAACTTAGATCTTGGATGCACTGGATAATACAGCACAGGGCATTTGGGGGGTCACAAAAGTTCAGGGCTGGGTGGAGTGTACCTCACTGGTAGGAGGCTGTCTTAGTTAGGGTTTCACTGCTGTGAACAGACACCATGACCAATGCAAGTTTTATAAAAGACAACATTTAATTGGGGCTGGCTTACAGGTTCAGAGATTCAATCCATTGTCATCAAGGCAGAAACATGGCGGCATCCAGGCAGGCATGGTGCAGGAGGAGCTGAGAGTTCGACATCTTCATCTGAAGGCTGCTAGTGGAAGACTGACTTCCAGGCACCTAGGGTGAGGGTCTTAAGCTCACACCCACAGTGACACACCTACTCCAACAAGGCCACACCTGCTAATAGGGTCACTTCCTGGGCCAATCATATACAAACCATCGCAGATGCTTTCTGTGCAACCTGTACGAGGCCCTCTGTTTCATTCCCATCACTGAAAAACACAAACAGCAGTTCAGAAGCAAAGGCGAAGTAAGCTGAGGCCTGGCCTGTCGTAGAGAGCTTCTGGCACACTGGGTACCATTCAGAGTTCCACCATACAAACTCACTTGGCCCTGGGAGGGCTCAGTGGCCCTTTTGGAAGATATGGCCATTACTCCCATTTCACAGAGCAAGGATAACTACATCCCATAGCCACACAGTTGGAGTTCAAATGGCCTGGAGTGACCGTTTTCTGTCTACCCGCATGATGTGTGTGTGTGTGTGGGGGGAGTGGAGGGTGGGTTGCAAGACCTGAGATTCACAGATAGTTCACAACCACTCCCAGGAAGTCAACAGTTCCAGCGAGTAGAGAGAAGGCAACTCCCCTGGGGGAAATGGCCCCGGGACAGCACACTCGGAAAGGCCCTAGGTTTCAGTGGGCTCTGGTCTGCGCTATGAGAATTCCAGGGTCTCCAGGGAAAGTGGATGTTCCGTAAGCACATGGTCGGTTGAGCAGGCTGAGGCCCAGTGAGCCGTGGTAACAGGTTTGGGGCATGGCGGATGCGCACGCCCCTGGCATCTCCACTTAGGTCCTCCTGGGGCCTCGTTAGGACATCTGTCTCAGCCCCAAAGCGTTTCTTCTTTTCCTATGTCTACATGCTTTATTCTTGGAAAGCATTTTTTATAGGTAGGGGTGTTTTGTTTGTATGTACTACAATGTGTGTGTGTGTGTGTGTGTGTGTGTGTGTGTGTACATGTAGATCCCCTGGAGCTGTGGCCAGTTGTGAGCCCCTGGACATGGTTCCTGGGAGCCTCACTCTGGTCCTGGGAAAGAGCACTGAGCCTCTGAGACGTTGCCAAGCCCGCGCTGTATTTCTGTGCCTGCTCTCGGGACAGGGCAGCGGGAGGCCTGGAAGCCCTTCGGGGTTCAGCTCGGGCTGGAGCTCAGATGGTAAAGTGTTTACCCAGCATCATCTTTCAGAGCACTGTGTAAACTAAGCACAAAGTATAGGCTTGTGACCACAACAGTGGGAAGGTGGAAGCAGGGGGATCAGAAGCTCAGAGCCATCCCTAGCTACATGGTTTGAGGCCAGCCTGGGCTACATGAGATCCTGTCACACATGCACACACAACGTGGGGAGTTTTTTTTTTTTTTTTAATTTTTCATTTCTTTTATGTACATGAGAGCACTGTAGCTGTCTTCAGATATTTCAGAAGAGGGCATCAGATCCCATTATGGATGGTTGTGAACCACCATGTGGATGCTTGGAATTGAGCTCAGGGCTCTGGGAGAGCAGTCAGTGCTCTTTAACTACGGAGCATCTATCTCTCCAGCTTGGAAAGTTTTTTTTTTTTTTTTTTGTTTTTGTTTTTGTTTTTGTTTTTTTGTTTTTTTGTTTTTTTGTTTTTCGAGACAGGGTTTCTCTGTGTTGTCCTGCCCTGGAACTCACTCTGTAGATCAGGCTGGCCTCGAACTCAGAAATCCGCCTGCATCTGCCTCCCAAGTGCTGGGATTACAGGCGTGGGCCACCACTGCCCGGCAAGTTTGTTTTTTGTTTTTTTGTTTTTTGTTTTTTTAAGGAAGTGCTCGGGTATCCTCAGCGTATTTAATTTAACTGTCTTAAGGTCAAGTGAGCAGAGGTCCTCAGAGGTCCTCGGGACCTTACCCAGCCTTGGCACACAGCGAGTGTCCATAGACTGTTCTTGTTGTCTGGTTCCCTTAGCGCCATGGAGGCGCTCGAACCCCACCATGTTCCTCTCTCCCCTGTCATTCCCAGGTGGCCCCGCCCACATTGAGGTCAACATCTCGGCCAGCGGCGCCCTCCCCAACGGGACCCTGTACGCAGCCAGGGGCTCGCAGGTGGACCTGAGCTGCCGCAGCGTGGCGCAGCCTCCGCCCGAGGTGGAGTGGTGGATCCAGACCCGCAGCATCTCGGAGGAGTTCTTCGGGAAGAACCTGTCGGCCAACAGCTTCACCCTGATGCTCATGTCCCAGAACCTCCAGGGCAACTACACCTGCTCGGCCACCAACGTGCTCAGCGGGAGACAGCGAAAGGTGACCACCGAGCTTCTGGTCTACTGTGCGTAAGCAGCACGCCCCTCCGTCAACAGCCCGGTCTGCCATCTTCCGGTCTTCCTCTGAGCTTGGCACTGCTTTCTTACCCCTCGCACAGTTGCCACTGCTCCGTGGCCCTGCCCTGCGCTTTAGTGTCCTGTTGCTTTTCAGGGCTGTATGATACTCTACTGCATGCCTGTGCCCAGATCTTAACGCTTCTTCATTGCTGCCTTCAACGTGACTGTCGGGCTAGGGTTATCTTTATTTTATTTTATTTTATTTTTTGATTTGGTTTTTTTCGAGACAGGGTTTCTTAGTATAGCCCTGGCTGTCCTGGAACTCACTCTGTAGACCAGGCTAGCCTCGAACTCAGAAATCCGCCTGCCTCTGCCTCCCAAGTGCTGGGAGCCACCACACCGGGCTAGGGTTACCCTTTCTAGTGCACCTTTTCTCTGGAGTGTAGCAGAGCCCTCTAAGCGGTAGAGGGAAACTAATACAGAGCTTTTATACATTTAACAATTGTTATGTTATTTATATAATTTATAAGGTTATAAATACATTTCTAATTTAGTAATTTTTATTCGTGTATCATTTTATACATATAAATACATTTATTTTTAATGGGGGGAAGTATTAATGTTTCGAAGTGTACAATAACTGGTCACGGTGGCTCATCTCTGTAGTCCTAGCACTTGGAAAACTGAGGCAGGAGGATTATCATGAGTCTTAGGCCACTTTTAGCTATGAAGTAACTCACCAAAAAAAAAAAAGGAGGGAGGGGGAGGCGGCAGGCAGCAACTATTGGTAAAGTGTTTGCTTCACAAACGTGAGAAACATAGTTCAGCCCCTAGGACCCACATAAAAAACAGGGCGTGGCAACCTGTTTCTGTACCCCTAAACTGAAGAGGTAAAGGCAGAGAGGATCATGGGGGCTCTGCCTAGCCTACTGGGTGAGTTCCGGACCAGCAAGGTTCTGTCTCAAAAAATAAAGTAGGAAGATATCGTTGAGGGACAACGCCCAAGGTTGACCCCTGGCCTTCACATGTACTTGCACACACATGTGCACACTCACACAATACACAGACGTACAGGTGCACTCACCACACATGCACACACTTGCACACACGCACGTGTACATACACAGCACACACACGTGCACTCAGCACACACAAAGGAAGACACAACTTTTTGGTGTTTAGTACCTCGGTGGTGGTGTTGTCACCTGTACCAAGCCGCTTTGGGGTACGCTCATCCATGGCCCGACACAATCAACTTATGGAGAGGAAAGGTCTCTCTGGCCTCAGGGTTCTAAAGGTTCCAGGCCGTGGCTGGTCGGCCGTGTGGCTTTGGGCCGGTGGCTGCATAGCATGTGCCCTAGCACACGGCAAGAGGACCTGTTCCCGTCACGGCTTGGTGCAGGAGGGAGAGACAGGAAGAGGAAGCCGCTTGGGTCCCACAATCCCCTGAGATGACCCAAAACCTCTCACTAAGGTCCCATTTCTTAAGGTTTCTGCCACACCTGACAGCAGTTTCAGACCAGGGATGTCATAACTCAAGGCCAATTGCAGAGAAATGGCCTCGTTCATAGGAAACCTTAGCCCCGCCGGAGAGATGGCTCAGCAGTTAAGAGCACCCACTGCTCTTCCAGAGGTCCTGAGTTCAAACCCCACCAACCACATGGTGGCTCACAACTATCTGTAGTGGGATCTGATATTCTCTTCTGGTGTGTTTGAAGACAGCTACCGTGTACTTAGATTTAACAATAAATAAATCTTTAAAAAAAAAAAAAAAGAAAGAAAAATAAAAAAGGGGGCTGGAGAGATGGCTCAGTGGATAAGGGCATCGACTGCTCTTCCAAAGGTCCTGAGTTCAAATCCCCACACCCACATGGTGCCTCACAACCATCCGAGAACAGATCTGACACCCCTTTCTGGTGTCTGAAGACAGCTACAGTGTACTTACGTATAATAAATAAATAAATCTTAGGCCGGGCAGTGGTGGCACATGCCTTTAATCCCAGCACTTGGGAGGCAGAGGCAGGTGGATGTCTGAGTTCGAGGCCAGCCTGGTCTACAGAGTGAGTTCCAGGACAGCCAGGGCGACACAGAGAAACCCTGTCTTGAAAAAAAAAAAAAAAGGAAACCTAGCCCCATTGGGTATCCAATTCACCCTCTGATTATGAGCGCCAACAATTGTGTTTGCATATTCTGGACTTTTCTTTCCCCTTTTTCACATTTATTTAGTGTGTGTGTGTGTGTGTGTGTGTGTGTGTGTGTGCGCGTGCGCGTGCATTTATGAGGGCACATGTGTGCCGTGTAGAAGTTAGAGATACTCCAGGGATCGAACTCAGCTGGTCAGGCTTAGCAACAAGCACCTTCGCCTGCTGAGCCATCTCGCCAGCCCCTCTGTCTACTGACTCTGTTTTCTGGTTTTTGGTTTCTTTTAGCTTGCCTGCCTGTATGTAATTGCACTGCGTGCATGTCTGCTGCCCAGGAGGGCCCTAGATCCCCTGAAACTAGAACTACTGATGTCTGTCAGCTGCCATGTGGGTGCTGGGAATCGAACCCTGGTCCTCTGCATGATCAACTAGTGTTCTTAAGCACTGAGCCGTCTATCTCTCCAGCTCGCTGGGTAATCTCAGATGCCCTTTGGTCCTAGTTCATTCTTGGTAGTTGTTGCTTTGTCTTTTTGAGACAGAGTTTCTCTGTACAGCCCTGGCTGTCCTGGAACTTGCTCTGTAGACCAGGCTGCCCTCGAACTCAGAGATCTGCCTGCCTCTGTCTTCTGGGTGCTGGGATTAAAGGCGTGGGCTGCCGCTGCCAGCCTCAGAGCTCTTTAAAAGTTCATTTCATAAGTGTGTAATGTGCAGGTGGAGGGAGGTCAGAGGCTAACTTGTGGGAGTTGCTTCTCTGCTTCCAGCGTGGGCTGCAGGCATTAGAGGTGGGTGGTAAGCCTTGCAAGGAGAATGCCGTTAACTCACTGAGCCCTCTGACACTGCCGCCACCGCCGCCGCCTCCTCCTCCTCCCCCTCCCCCTCCCCCTCCTCCCCCTCCTCCTCCTCCTCCTCCTCCCCCTCCCCCTCCCCCTCCTCCTCCTCCTCCTCCTCCTCCTCCTCCTCCTCCTCCACAGTGTCTCTGTATCCCAGGCTAACCTTGAACTAGATAAGTAGCTAATGATGATCTTGACCTCCTAATCCCCCTGCCTCTGCCTCTCCAATGCTAGTATTACAGACAAGTACCACCACAACCATTTTGTGGCGTGCTGGGGATTGAACCCACGGCATTGTGCATGTTAGGCAAGCCGTGTACTACACCCCTGCTAGGGACTTTCTGAAGGTAGACTAGCTGGCTTTAATGGCTCTCTGAGACCCTGATTCTATAGGGCGCACAGAGACACGCAGATATACAGACAGATAGACATACAGATGTACACACAGACATACACAGACACACACACTCACACAGACAAACACCCACACACACACCCCCACACACAGAGACACACGCAGATACACAGACATACATATACAAACATAGACACAGACACACAGTCAGACATACACAGACACACACACTCAGACAGATAGAAATACCCCCACAGGCACACACACACACAGACACACGCAGATACACAGGCAGATAGACATACAGATGTACACAAAGACATATATATACAGACATACACACAGACACACACACTCAGACAGAAACACACCCCCCACACACACACGCAGATACACAGGCAGATAGACATACAGATGTACACACAGACATACATATACAGACATAGACACAGATACACACACTCAGACAGAAACACCCCCACACACACACACACACGCAGATACACAGGCAGATAGACATACAGATGTACACACAGACATACATATACAGACATAGACACAGACACACAGACATACACAGACACACACACACACTCAGACAGACTGAAACATCCCCCCTACACCACACACATATAGACAAACACACTCAGACAGAAACACCTCCACAGACACACACACACACACACACACACACACACACACCCTGCTGTCTGACTCAGAGCCTGAGACCATCCACACTCTCCTCCGCTCTTTCGCAGGGCCCCCCTCATCAGCCCCTCAGTGCTCGGTGGCGGTGTCTTCAGAATCGACTGCCCTGGAACTCACCTGTAACTGGGACGGGGGATACCCTGACCCGACCTTCCTGTGGACTGAGGAACCTGGAGGAACGGTCGTGGGGAATTCAAAGCTGCAAACGCTAAGCCCGTCGCAGCTGTCGGAGGGTCAGAAGTTCAAATGCGTCGGGAGCCACATACTGGGACCAGAGTCTGGAGCCAGCTGTGTGGTAAAGATCTGTGAGTCTGCCTTGCTTTGACCAGGGGTTGGGGTTCATCCGCCTTCCTTTCTTCTCAAAGAATCGTTTGATGGTAGTCCTGGGAGAGAAAGTCGGTATGGGAGTACCCAGAATTCCTCCGACCTGTCCCTGGGCTTCATAGCTATTTATTACCTTGGATGTTTAAAGATGCCCGACTCTATCTCAGCAGACACTGGCTGTGTGCCTGTGCCCTCCGTTTCAGTCACCAGCCGAGCCTGGCACGCAGATCGGGGACAGATGTGGTGCCTCTGTGTGTCCTCTTTATTATGTAACAGAATATCCCTACCCCCTTAAACTTGGTCGCTTAAACATTTGTTGCCGGAGGATTTCAGGTAGGGTGTAATTATGTATCTCTTTGAAAGAATGCCACGTGATATGGGGGGTGGGGTGGAATCTCAGCCAGAAGACTTGGAAGGTCGGGTGCTAAAATTATGAAAGATGCTTTTCCTAGGTGCTCACTCACATGCGTGGAGAGCTGGCTCCTTCCCATATCCCTCTGTGGGGCTGCCAGAGTGACCTCTCAGTGTGGTGGGTCACCCACTTTTCCCAAGAGCCAGTGATACAAGAGGGGGTGAGCCAGCCAGAAGTGACCCTTTGTAGGACTGAGCCTGGGAGTCGTTTGGGTCTGCCTTCTTGGTTTTGTGCTGGAGATGAGACCCTAGATCTCACCCAACACACAGTAGGATGTCCCCCCCCCCCCGACTGACATCCCCTAGCCCAAGATCCTGTCTCTTGAGAGATAAAAAGGAAATTAGGGCTGAAGGGAGACCATTGCTCGATCACCCTCAGCAAGGCCACAGATTCTATGCCGGGCTCCCACTGCACAAAAGGGGGCGGGGCTTCCTAGATTGCGAGGTTGGTTCTGAGTTCCTGAGCGCAAGTGACCCTCCAGCTTCAGCCTCCCAAATAGTGGGACCACAGACAGAGAGCCACCGTGGTCCACTGCAACCATCTCAAAGTGGCTTGCAGGTCAAGTTGTTGAAGAATTCGTGAAGGGCCTCCCTGGCAGCCCATCATATGAAGGCCCTCACATCCGTGCTCACGGCAGATGTCCGTGGGCCCACGTCTTCCTCTAGAGCCTTTCTTCCTATCCTCACCCGCCACATCCTGTCAGATAAACTCTTGAATGGCTACGTGCCATGCTGGTCAAGTGCATGTGACAGCTTGTGTATGTGGCTTGTTATACCTGTGTGTCTGCACCGCATGAGTGCCTGGTGCCCTTGGGGGCCAGAAGAGGGCATTGGATCCCCAGGAAGAAGAGTTAGAGATGGCTGTAAGTTGCCGTGTGGATGCTGGGACTGGAACGCAGGTCCTGTGCAAGAAGATACATGCCCTTGTATTGGTTAGGGTTTCTGCGGTGGTGAAACACCCTGACCAAAGCCTAGACTTTATTAGGCTTACATTTCCACATGACTTGGTCATGGAAGGAAGTCAGGACCGGAACTCTCACAGGGAGGAACCTGGAGGCAGGAGCTGAAGCAGAGGCCTTGGAGGGGTGTAGCTTACTGGCTTGTTCCCCATGTTTTCTTACAGAACCCAGGACCACCAGCCCAGGGATGGCCCCGCCCACAGTAGGCAGGGCCCTTGGCCGTGTTGATCACTGATTAAGAAAATGCTCTTACAGCCTTGCCTAGCTCGCAGCCCCATCTCATTGAGGTGTTTGTTCAATCGAGGCCCCACCTTTCCTGTGACTTCAGCTTGTGTCAAAGTTCACGTAGAATTAGCCAGTGTGGCTATTAACTGTTCCCAGCCATCTCTTCAGCCCCCTGGGTGGTGAGTGAGCCTGTGCTGCTTGCCAGGTCTAGTCGAGAGTGTGACCCCTGTTTGGGGGCTACGGAAATGTCCCTGGGGGTGTGGCTCGTTTAAGGAAAAAGCTGCCACTTCTGAAACTCTGGTTTGAGTCCCCAAATACCAGCATACCTATGAGGTTTGGCGCTGGCTTTAGGACGCAGCAGGAGATCTGGCTTCACCACAGAGAGGGAGGGAAGGTTATCCCACTTTGAGGAAGGCTATCTTTCCTGAGCGTCCCAAGCAGCCTCAGGCTTAGGCAGTTCTCTTCTGTTGATCTGACCTTTGCACCAAACTCAGAGGCTCTACCTACCCTTTGGGCCCCTTCCCTCCTCCTTTCCCCTTCCTTCCCCCTCTCTTCCCAGGGCACCAGGCCTGACACCCTAGCTTCCTCTTTGGGACTACAGTTGAGGGAGTGGTTCCAGTTGACCAGGCAGGATCCTAGAGAGCCATGGTGTGGAAAACCCTCCCAGGCAACTTCCTAGCTCGGTGGTTCTCAAGCTGTGGGCTCGACCCTTGTGTGGGTCACATATCCTGCATACCGGGTATCCTGCCCGTCAGAGATTTACATTACAATTCATAACTAGGAAAAATAGAGTTATGAAGTCACAATGAAAGTAATTTTATGGCCAGGCGGTGGTGGCACACGCCTTTAATCCCAGCACTTGGGAGGCAGAGGCAGGCGGATTTCTGAGTTTGAGGCCAGCCTGGTCTACAGAGTGAGCTCCAGGACAGCCAGGACTACACAGAGAAACCCTGTCTCGAAAAAACAAAAACAAGTAATTTTACGGTTAGGGGGGGTCACCACAACATGTGGAATGGTATTATAGGGTCCACACATTAGGAAGGTTGAGACCCGCTGTCCTAGCCCGTCCCGGGAGAGCATGCCTTAGAGAGAGAGCTTCTCGTGCCAAGGAATGGACCTCTTTGGGCCCTCAGTGCAACTCTCATATGACTCGTCAGAGGACGCCACAGTGTTCTGTGGCTTTCCTTGGGAAGATGAAGACAAGCATCTCTTCACGCCATCTAGGACCCTGGTGTCAGACCAAAGATAAGATCCACTGAGCTTATTGTGGCTTCGGTTTTTGTTTTTTTTTCGAGACAGGGTTTCTCTGTGTAGCCCTGGCTGTCCTGGAACTCACTCTGTAGACCAGGCTGACCTCGAACTCAGAAATCTGCCAGCCTCTGCCTCCCAAGTACTCACTGCCTGGGTTACTAGGGCTTCTTGCAGGAAGAGGAGGGGTCGCTCACGGGAGCACAGCACGGGGACCTAGGGAGCATAGCCAATGTCCACAGAGACCGTGTGAGGCTGTGACTACCTGGGTTTTCAATCTCCCCTCCTCTCTCATGCTAGGAGTGTTCAGAGGACATGACTGTGCGGCAGGAGGCCACAGCACTGCGCTGTGACTCATCCAGGGCAGCTCTGTGGTAGATGGAATAGCGCTCTACTATAGGAGACTGGGTCCTGCTCCCTAGAGCCTGTGTACATTATTCTGGATTATCGGGTGGTCCCAGGGTCATCCTGTGCATCCTTATAAGAGGGGGTGGGGGACTGGGAAGATAACTCAGCAGTTAAGAGCACTGGCTGCTCTTTCAGAGGTCCTGAGTTCAATTCCCAGCACCCACATGGTGGCTCACAACCATCTGTAATGAGATCTGACGCCCTCTTCTGGTGTGTCTGAAGACAGTGAAAGTATGTGTGTGTGTGTATATCAAATCTTTAAAAAGGGGGGGGGGAGGTGGGAGGTCGAAATCAGAGGGTAATGGGATCACAGATAGAAGACATTAAAGGACTGTGAGGAGGGCATGGAGCCAAGGACCTCAGATGATGTCGGGCATGACTGAACATGCCCATAATCCCGCCACTTGTGAGGCAGAGGCAGGTAGTTAGTATCTGTGAGTTCCAGGCTAGCTTGCTCTACATGGCTTAGTTTCAGGCTAGCCTGGGCTATATAGTGAGACCCCCTGTCTCAAACAAAAATAAATCAAAACCAAGAAAGAGAAAAGGAGGGGCTAGAGAGACGGCTCAGCAACAAAGGAACTTTTCAAGCTCATGAAGGACTGAAGCCCATTGTAAGGTTCCAGGTTCCAGGAGGCTTACAAAGCTAGTTCCAGAGGGAGCTCATGCCTCCGACCTTTGAGGCACCCCTACACGGGCACATGTCCACCCGGACCCCTGTGTGCCCCTTAAACATGGAATAAAAATCAAAATACAAGCCGGGCGTGGTGGCGCACACCTGTAATCCCAGCACTTGGGAGGCAGAGGCAGGTGGATCTCTGAGTTCCGAGGCCAGCCTGGTCTACAGAGTGAGTTCCAGGACAGCCAGGGCTATACAGAGAAACCCTGTCTCAAAAAACAAAAACAAAAACAAAAACAAAAAAATCAAAATACATACTCAAAAAGAAAGAAATCTGAGTGTGGAGGCAAGGAGTCTTGGGTGTTCAAGGCCAGCCCCAGCTACAAAGCAAGTTCAAAGGACAGCCTGAGCTTCACGAAACCTGCCTCAAAAAAAAAAAAAAAAAAGAAAAAGAAAAAGAAAAAGAAAAACAGAAGGAACCACCTGTAAGGCATGGTCTCCCTGGAGCATGCTAAAGGAGCTGGCTTTGTGTGCACCCCGACTTTCAGCCTCAAAAGATCATAGAACTTAGGTCATAGAACTGTCATGTTTGTGCTGGCCTGTGCATCAGTGTTTAACATGGTCGGTGTACTTGTATTGCTTTATGTCTGTCTCCGTGTGTACGTGTGTGTGTGTGTGTGTGTGTGTGTGTGTGTGTGTGAGAGAGAGAGAGAGAGAGAGTCCACATGCGCCTCTACATATCACAGTGCAGAGATCAGAGGATAATTCCCCAGTGTAACTTCTCCTGCTGTGTGTGTCTCAGGGATCCAGCTCAGGACCCCTTTCCTCACCGAGCCATCTCACTGGCCCCTGTACTTTCCCATAGGTGTGTGACATGTTGGGTGACGGGGCCTGGTGCTCGGGTATCAGGGTCCATGATCTTCAGTCTGTTTGGCTGCACCCAGAAGTGTAATGGTGTTTCGTGAAAAGCCTCCCGCCCTGGGTTTCTTCTTAGTCCTAGGATAAGCGGGACAGTAGGTCACCCTGTGCCATACCTGATCAGCTCACTTGGCTTTCCTTTGTGCCTCAGTTTCCTTCTCTGCAAAATGGGAATAATGTCAAGGTTCTTTTGAGAGTGAGTTGGGCTCATTTGCATATAGTTCCTTGTGTCCAGTAAGTACTTGATAGACATTAAGCTTTATTCCAGAGGACCAGCACCTGTGGGGATTACGAGCTTTGGGTTTTTTGTTTTGTTTTGGTTTTCGTTTTTGTTTTTTTGGCTGGGAAAGGATAGGTCTTTTGACTCTTCCTGAAATAATTGTCTCTGTCTACACCCTCCTGACCACCAGCGAGCCCCTTACTGATGTCCCAGCCCATGACAACTTGCTTCGTGGGGGGCAACGTGACGCTCACCTGCCTAGTGTCGCATGCCAACCCGCCTGCCAGGATCCAGTGGCTGAGAAACCTCACGCAGCCTGAGGTCACCATCCAGCCCAGCAGCCGCTATGTCATCACACAGCAGGGCCAAAGCTCCTCCCTCACCATCCGCAACTGCTCCCAGGACCTGGACGGAGGCTTCTACTTCTGCCGGGCCGAGAACCCCGTTGGGGTGAGGGCGACAGACTTCTGGCTGAGTGTGAAAGGTAGGTGCTCAGGGTGGCCGCAAAGGTTAAGAGCCTTTAGTCACCTGGCACGATTGGGGGGGGGGGTTGGGGGCCTTCTTCGTGGGCCATGGTCAACTGAAGATGGTCTATCGCTTGCTTGGGGTTTGACAGAGTGCCTGAGACAATTAGAGTCTCATCCTAGGAGCACTGATAGATGCCCAGGACATAAAAAATTACACCTTTTACCCGTCAAAGGATATGTACTAGAGCATGCATACATGCCAGGCAGTGGTGGCGCACGCCTTTAATCCCAGCACTTGGGAGGCAGAGGCAGGCGGATTTCTGAGTTCGAGGCCAGCCTGGTCTACAGAGTGAATTCCAGGACAGCCAGGGCTACACAGAGAGACCCCACCCTGTCTTGAAAAACCAAAAAAGAAAGAAAGAAAAAAAAGAACATGCATGCATGCATACATGAATGCATATATGCGCGTGTGCACACACACACACACACACAAGTACAGTGAAGTTAGTGAATTGAAACAGGAAAGTGAGCTTATAGCTCTCAGCTGTCCCACTTACAAGGAATATGGAACTCCCTATGGGGGTCAGGGAAAATTCTAGAAATGTTTCTATCTTGATAGTTTTTAAGACATAAAAACCCTGGATTCCGTCTCTCTCACCTCATGAACTGGGCATGGTGGCACCGGCCTCCAGTCACCGGCACCGCACTCAGGAGGTGGGGGCCAGCTCTGCTACATAGAGAGTTTGTAAAGGTGGCAGACGCCTGTAAGTCCAGGCTTCTAGGGATGTCATCCCTAAACTCAACATCAGACGACTCTGGACCCCCGCAATATGAAATACCCCAAATTCTCTTGTTTGTTAAGGTCGTTTCTGTTGCAGGATTTTCCATGTCCAATCATATTAGGGCAGTGGAAGGCCTGCGATTGGACAGGAAAAAGGAGGCGGAGCTAGGAGTTGGGTGGGTGGTGGGTGGTCGGAAGTCGCAGGAGGAGAAGAGAATAGAGATATCTTTGGACGTGGACCTGTGTGGCATTTACTAGCCACAAATAGCTAAGTATTTATAAGGTTAGAAGTACAGGGATAAAGCTTTTATCATTATCAGTTGGCTCTTAAGTTACCCTATTGGCATCTTGTAAATTGTGATATTACTGATATGTAAAATCTGATTGGTTAATTAAGCTTTAAGAGGTTTGATGTAAGCCGGGCGTGGTGGCGCACGCCTTTAATCCCAGCATTTGGGAAGCAGAGGCAGGCGGATTTCTGAGTTCGAGGCCAGCCTGGTCTACAGAGTGAGTTCCAGGACAACACAGAGAAACCTTGTCTCGAAAAACAAAAAAAAAAAAAAAAGAGTTTTGATGTTAAAAAGGTTTTGATATACTTGGTTACTGGAGTGTGGGTCTGCCGATTCCAGGGGTTTATGGTGGAGAGAAAACACAGCTGGGATGCTGTGGACTCTGGCTAGGGGAGAAGAGCTCGGCGGCGAGAACACGCCCGGACGTGGTGCTGAGGCCTGGCGGGGCAGGAGAGATGGCGGGATCTTTTTTCTTTTTCTTTCTTTCTTTTTTTTTTTTTTTTTTTTTTTTTTTTTTTTTTTTTTGGTTTTTCGAGACAGGGTTTCTCTATGTAGCCCTGGCTGTCCTGGAACTCACTCTGTAGACCAGGCTGGCCTCGAACTCAGAAATCCGCCTGCCTCTGCCTCCCAAGTGCTGGGATTACAGGTGTGTCCCGCAACGCGTTGCAGCCGTGTAGAGAGTCTGAGGCCAGTCTAGGCTACAGACTCAGTCTGCAAACAAGAAAGGAGGAATGAGGAACCGGAGGGAGGGAGGGAGGGAACAAGGAAGGGACAGTTCTGTCACACCAGAGCTGCTGCTGCTTCAACCTTTCTCATTTTTCCAGGACCCCAGGTGTGAAAATATGTAACACAGGTGCATAAATAAAACATTTACTGATGATAAATTGTAAAGAAACTTTTCTTTTGGAAAACATTTTTGGGATATACATACACTTTGACTGTTTTTTTTTTTTAAGGATTTATTTATTTATTATATGTAAGTACACTGTAGCTGTCTTCAGACACTCCAGAAGAAGGAGTCAGATCTTATTGCAGATGGTTGTGAGCCACCATGTGGTTGCTGGGTTTTGAACTCAGGACCTTCAGAAGAGCAGTCAGTGCTCTTACCTGCTGAGCCATCTCTCCAACTCCAATACTTTTTGTTTGTTTGTTTGTTTTTGTTTTGTTTTTCAAAACAAGGTTTCTCTGTATAGCTCTGGCTGTCCTGAAACTCACTCTGTAGACCAGGCTGGCCTCGAACTCAGAAATCCGCCTGCCTCTGCCTCCCAAGTGCTGAGATTAAAGGTGCGCACCACCACTGCTCAGTTGAACCTTTCTTTAAATATGAAAGCAAATCGGCCTACTAATGAGATAGACACATGCTTACTTTTACACGGAGGATTAAATTGTGGGTGGCGAGATGGATCTGTGGGTAGTAGCCAGGTCTGACTGCCCAAGTTGGATCTCCGGGAGACACGTAGTGGAAGGAGAGATCTGACTGCCTCACGGTGTCCACTGACCTCCACGCACCTGCTGTGACATGCATGCAAGCGGGTGAGCACACACAGTGACATGCAATGAGGAGAATCGAGTCGGGCGAGCAAGCATTTCCCATGGCAGGGCACAGAGCGTCTTCGATGTCGTGCAGAGTCGACTGATATTTTGATTTTTTGGGGGGTAGTCAGCGTTGTTAGAGTACTTGGAATAGTTCTATAGTTTCTCCCTATGGTTTAACATTCTCCCGCCACAGTTAAGGATTTAATTCTGACCTGGTTTTTGTGGGTGGTGCGTGGCGGTGGGTCAAGTTTCTTTTCCTTCCTTTAGCCCCTCCCACGTTGCCTCGGATCGAGCTAGCGCCATCTATCCCCTGCTTCCTTTGTTCATTCTTGGGACAATATCAAGTTCCTTGCCAGGCATTGGTGGCGCACACCTTTAATCCCAGCGCTCTGGGAGGCAGAGGCAGGCGGATTTCTGAGTTCGAGGCCAGCCTGGTCTACCAAGTGAGTTCCAGGACAGCCAGGGCTATACAGAGAGACCCTGTCTTGAAAGACCAAAACAAAAACAAAAACAACAACAACAACAAAAATCAAACTCTTTCCTGACTGTCCTGTTTCCCATTTGAGGCAGGGTCTTGATATGTAGCCCTGGCCAGGCTGAAACTTCCTCTGTAGACCAGGCTGGGCTTGAACTTGTGATCCTTCTACCTCAGGCCAGTGTCACCATTCAACATATCACAGTATGTAGCCAATACCTGAATTTTCTGTTCTGCCAGGCAGTGGTGGTGCATACCTTTGATCTTCACACACACACACACACACACACACACACACACACACCCCCGGGGGGGCGGGGAGGGCAACGGGAGGCAGAGGTGGCAGATCCCTGTGATTTCAGGCTGGTCTCATCTGTAGAGCTAGTTTCAGGACAGCTAGAGCTGCACAGAGAAACCTGTCTCGAAAAACCTAAATAAATAGTTCTGTGACCTGTGCTGGTCTGAGTACGGAGTGCTGTCTGTGGGAATCTGGCTGCTGCCTGTGGGGATCAGAGTGCTGTCTGGGGATCCACAGGCTGTCTGTGGGGATCCATGGGGCTCTGGCCTGGCCCCAGCTGCCAAAGACTTGGAGCTCTCTGAGGGGAAGCTGGAGCAAGGCGGGCTGCCAGGCCTCTCACAGGGCCACCGCTGTCCCACAGATGGCAGGCAGCAAGATGGGCAGCTAGGGGCCAAGGTCAGGGCCACCGACCAGGCAGGAAGTGGCTGCAGTCAGGCTTGGGTACCTGGATGGGTGAACCAGGTCGAGGTCCAGCTACAAAAGCCTCAGGAGAGAAAACTCCTCTGGGGTGATACAGCTCAACAGGCCAGACACTCTGGGGGCTGGAGAGATGGCTCAGTGGGTAAGAACGCTGACTGCTCCTCCAGAGGTCCTGAGTTCAATTCCCAACACCCACATGGTGGCTCCCAACCATCTGCAATGGGATCTGATGCCTTCTTCTGGTGTCTCTGAAGACAGCTACAGTGTACTCATATATATTAAAAAAAAAGACAGGCACTCTGAGTTGATCTTTGGTGAAATAACTCATGCTCTTTATTCCTTGTGGATGGGACCTTCTAAACATTTGGGGGTGGGTTGGGATAGGTAGTTGTATTTTATTGGCTCGGTGTGAGAGGTTAGGGATACCTCATCTGCATGTGGAAAGACTTCAGGTGGCATCCCTATGTGACTGACTGTCACAGTCCTCTCAATGGGATATTGTGGTCCTGGGTTCCAGTGTAGGAACCTGGTGTGGAGTAGGTTAGAAGCCTGCCTGCCAGTCTTAATTATGAGAATTGCTGGGGTTCCCGAATCTGCTCGATTCGACCTATCCGGCTGGTGGCATAGTCCACTGCCCCGAAGTCCTGGTCCATTGATCACCATGTTCAGTGTGGTACTAACTCTCACTCTCACTGGGGCCTTGGAGAAGTCCTAGTGTCTGGACCACACAGAGTTCCCCAGTTCTGCAGTGTACTATGATGTTACGGGCTTCATCTGACTGTAAATTCTGTCTGCCTGAGGTTGATCTTGGAGAGGTTCCGTGGACACGAAACCAAGATGAGGCAAGAAAGAGGTGGATTTGGGATAAAGAGGGGAGGTTTCCAGTGAGGGGGCTCATGGCGTGATCTCTTCACAGAACCTCTGAACGTTGGTGGCATTGTGGGCACCGTGGTGAGCCTCCTTCTGCTGGGACTGGCTGTCATTTCGGGCCTCATGCTGTATTACAGCCCTGCTTTCTGCTGGAAGGGTAAGATCATCATGAGTTTCCATGTTTCTTAAGCTTTAAAAAAGAGAAAAACAGCCGGGCAGTGGTGGCGCACGCCTTTAATCCCAGCACTTGGGAGGCAGAGGCAGGCGGATTTCTGAGTTCGAGGCCAGCCTGGTCTACCGAGTGAGTTCCAGGACAGCCGGAGCTACACAGAGAAACCCTGTCTCGAAAAAAAAAAACCAAAAAAAAAAAAAAAAAAAAAAAGAGAAAAACAGCTGTGGGCGGGGCTGGGTAGATGTGGGCGGGGCCGGGTAGATGTGGGCGGGGCTGGAGAGATGGCAGAGCAGTTAAGAGCATTGACTACTCTGGAGGAGAATCAGGGTTTGATTCCCGGCACCCATGTGGCGGCTCTCAGCTGTTCGTAACTTCAGTTCCAGGGGATCCCAGACCCTCTTGGTGTCCTTGTACACTGGGTGAGCATGTTGTGCACAGACACACCTGTGGGTAAAACACCTGCACACATAAAAATGAATAAGTAAAAATTTAAAGAGCTGTGGGTGGGGCGAACACTCTGTGCCCAGCTTCCACCCCGTGCCGCATCCTATAAAGCTTCCTGGCAACACTTGTGCGTGATAATACGTCACTTGGGTACGTCCCCAAGCACTTCGAGTGTTTCTTAGATGGTCATGCTTTGCCAGTGTTGGTTTTTCTTTTTACTGTTTAGTTACACCTTTATTATTTACTCTGTGTGTGTGTGTGTGTGTGTGTGTGTGTGTGTGTGTGTTTTGTGTGCGCAGGAGGGTGTGGCTGTGTCTGCCCAAGTGTGTCTACGCAGAGGCGGGAGCACGACCTTGTGTGTCTTCCTCTCTTCCTCTGCTCTACTGGCTTAAGACAGGGTCTGTGTGTACTGGAGGCTCACCCCTCTGGCTAGGCTGGCTGGCCAAGCTTGTCCTAGGTTCCCCGGGTCTCACACCCCTAATGATGGGGTCCCGGGCACTGTACAGCCATGTCTGGCTTCTTCGGCATTTGGCTTTGATCTCAGGGCCTCAGGCTATTGAGTTATCACCTCAGCCATCAGTGGTTTGATTGCAAACTCTTTCTCGGACTGAGCCAATGTGCCTGGTGCTCATCTCCCTCTTTTCTCTCTTTCAGCGGGGAGCACGTTCAGGTGAGTGTTTTGGGGATTCTAATCCAAAGCCTTTCCCATCCTTGTCACTGCTGTTCTTACTCCTGATGGGATCAACCGTGCACCTGACCCTGGACCGGAGCTACACCCAAGGCATTGTGGGGAAACCTCCATCTTGATGATGTCATGGGGTGGGTATTGCGAGTCTGTTTCACAGAGGAGGTGGAGACCCATTGGAGCCATTTCTGCAGGTGAATCGAGGAGGCAGATGGTAGGGTCTGTCCTCTGACCCAGGTCTGATGGATTCCAGAGTCCTGTGCCCCTTTACAATGGGAACCTCGGGGATGGGCAGGCAGAAACATGGGGACTCTGTATACACACGAGCCAGGTTCCTCAGGAGTTGGCTTCTACTTCATTTTGTAAGAACCAGAAGGAAGTCCAAATCGCAAGCCCCTAGGATGCTTTGGAAGACAAGTCAAAAGCATGCCCCAAAGTCCCCACCCCTACAGGGAAACTCAGCAAGGGAAAAGTAAACAACTGGAATTTGTATATTTTATTTCCCCCGAGGTGATCCTGGCTGTTGGAGAGAATTCTTCTCTGTGATCCTTGAACAATTAGTTCCTTATTCTCTCTTTTTTTTTCACAATGGGATCTGACTGTTCTAAAACCTTCTTTCGTGGGAAACCATTCCCTTTGCCACTCTTGTGAAGAGCCATTGTCCAGGCAGATTTGTCATCCCTGGGCTTATAGTGCACAGGAGACACGGATGAGGCCTTGGGGGCAGTGACTAGGAAACCACGGCCCTGACACCAGTTGCTGATTCCGAGTCTTTTATACAGGGTATCAGTTGGTTTCCAATGCAGAGACAAGGGACTGAGGTGAATACTTTATATACCAAAGCAGACCTGGCCTCCAGGTTCTCCCAGCATCCCTCAGTCCCTACCTGGCATACCCTGCCCCCACCCTGAACTTTCCAGCCCAGGGGCTAGGCTGTCCTTCCCCCAGAGGCTCTTCCCTATATAATCCAGACATTTTGATCCTCTCTCTCCTCTCTGTGTGCCCTCCCTTTCTCTCTCTCCCCCACCCCCAATGGTGACTGCCCTGGCCTCAATCCTTGGGGCAGTGAACCCACCACCCACTTGAGAGCAGCTTTCCAAGTTAACCTGCCTTTAATTTAGTCCAATGTGGCTTGAATTGGCTCATTTCACAGGAGGTGGAGAAATAGCCTGTTAGGTGTTCCCAGTCCTCGGAGCCTTCATCCCTCCATCTGTTTCACAGAGTGGCGCGAGGAGGGTGAATTGTGAGTGTGGTGCTGAGCTGGAAACGCACCATTCCCTCTCAGTGCCCGTGGCTGGGCAAGACAGGCTGCAGCCGTGGGAAGGCAGGAGCAGTTTTAAGCCAGGATGCCGGACACGGGGCCCTCCTGCAGTTTGAGGGAGAGAGAGATCTGTAGGAGTGAGCTGGAAATATGGCCATTTGAGGAAAGAGCTTGATTTTTGTTTTTTTTTTTTTTATTTTATTTTATTTTATTTTATTTTATTTTATTTTATTTTATTTTATTTTATTTTATTTTATTTTATTTTATTTTCTATTTTCCCGTGTTTGTTGAGACCAGTTCTTAGGTATTCTGGGTTGGCCTCAAACACACGGTGCTAGCCAGAGAAGACTGAACTTCGGCTCTTCCTGCCTCCACCTCCCGGGTGCCAGGATCTCGGCTCTCTACCGTGCGTACACACACACTAGGCAAACACTCCAGCCCCTCAGCTTCAGTCCCCGCCCAGAATGAAGCATTTGTCCACATGCCACATTGAGAAATACTGTGCTGGGTGCCTGGGACAGCACGGTAGGCGCAGCACATAAACAGACACCCACAAAAGACACGGCGCGGATACCATCCCTCCCTGGCCGTGCCTACGTCTCATCCTGAAGTTACAATCTCGCAGGCACGACTAAGCTGTGCCGAGGGGATTGCAAGGAGACCCCGTGTGGGCTCCGCAGTAAGGCTCGAGTTGAGATAGACAAGATGACTTCCTGATTCCTTTCTCTCCTTTGGAAATTAGGGGACAGGACATGGGGGACGTGATGGTTTTGGTGGATTCGGAAGAGGAGGAGGAAGATGTTGCTGAAGAGGTGGTGCAGGAGACAAGTGAGACAGAGGAATTGCCGAAAGAGAGAGGCACGCACGGACACATTCACAGGGTGACTGCCCTGGTCAACGGGAACTTGGACCGTGCGGGGAATGGACTCCAGGAGTTTCAGGGTAAGCTTGCCTCCCTTCCAGACCCTCATGGCAGTGTAGTGAGCTTTCCTGGAGGGCGTCTCTAATAAATAGGGGCGATTTCCTAAAGCCCAGGCAAGGTAGCTGGTGCAGGTCTAGTCTGGAACCGGAGACTCCGTGCTAGGTTGACTGTTCCATTCTCAAAAAAACCAGACTACAAAAACATTTAAGTGTCAATGCACGCCACAGGACGGATGCTTCAACATACCTCAGCTATGTTTCATGCATGAGATTATTTAAAATACTGTATAAAATGGGGCTGGCAGGATGGCTCAGTGGGTAAAGGTTCTTGCTGCCAAGCCTGGTGACCTGCGTTCAGTCCCTGGTGGAAAGACTGAATTTCCTCCCCAGAGTTGTTTTCTGACCTCTACCTACCCCCACTACACAAACACACAATAAAATGAAATACTTTATACAATTACCTACAAATGAGACCTACTTAAGGAAACTCTGAAATAAACATGGAATTCATGTTTATTTAAATTTGGGTCCCACCCCATGGACTGTCATTCTGTAGATGCAAATTATCCACAATCTAAAGTCCGCATCACCTCTGGTCGCAAGCATTTGGGTAAGATAACCAACACGTGTTAACTACCGGCCCAGAAAAGAAATCGGCCAACAAAGTCCATGGGGAAGACACAGTACAGGGATTGTTGAATTAAGAAAGCCCTGTATTAAGCCGGGCGTGGTGGCGCATGCCTGTAATCCCAGCACTTGGGAGGCAGAAGCAGGCGAATTTCTGAGTTCAAGGCCAGCCTGGTCTACAGAGTGAGTTCCAGGACAGCCAGGACTACACAGAGAAACCCTGTCTCGGGAAAAAAAAAAAAAAGAAAGAAAGCCCTGTATTGTCTGCGAATGCCTGGGCAGCCCCTTAAGGACAGCAGCCTAAGCACATTAAATGTAACAGTGTCGTTTAAATGGAAGTAAAATGTACCCAGTCCTAAGAGAAAGCCCTTGGGGAAGTGTGCTAAAGGAAGGATTTGATTATCTGATGTTTGGTAGATTTAAAAATCCCAAGATCAGGTGGTGGCAGCACCCACCTTTGGTCCCAGCACTAGGGAGGCAGAGGCAAACGCATGGACCTCTGAATTTAAGGTGCACGTTCAGGACACACAGGGTTATACAGAGAAATCCTGTTTCAGACAAACACAGAATTGGAGCTGGAAGGAAGATGAGATCTGGGAGGGGTGCTTTGATCTGGACCAGGCTTGTGGAAGAGGTGGCTTAGAGCCAGGTCTAGAAGGGCGGGCAGTTGAGCTTGAATGAGTAGAGAGAAGAGAGAACATTTCTGATCTTGAGTCAGGAGCATGACGGGTGACAAGTGTTGTGATCATAAAAAGAGAAAGAGGCGTAAGAATATGTTCTATGGGCGTATGGGCAAAGGGGTGCCTCAGCGGGACCCGTGCCGAGGCATCCCTTCCCTCTGAGGGACCAGTTTATTCAGGGCATGGAGAGGGGAGTTAAGGGGGTAGTAGAGGCAGAGAAAGACAGAGAGAATAGAGGAGCAGAGGCTGCCCATGACCAGGTGGGGGCAGGGGATGGGGAGGAGGAGAGGGAAGAGCCCAAGAGGGCAAGAAAGAACAAGAGAACAAGAGGATAAGAGAGGGAGGAGGGGCAAGCATCCCTGTTATAATAGACCAGACCTACCTGGCTATCGCCAGGTAACTGTGGGGAGGGGCATACCTGGCTATTGCCAGGTAACCATAGGGTGGAGCTTAGACAGAATCCTAACAACAAGCATCAAGCATTCTAGATTCTGAGTTCAGAATTAGGTCCAGTAGCAGAAGCCAGCACTCGGGAAGTGGGCGTGGGAGGATCAGCAGTTGAGTTAACCTTGGCTACACAGTTTGGGGCCAGTCTGGGCCATATGAGACCCGGTGTCAAAACAGAATAAAGCGAAGGAGATTGTTGTACCCCCGCCCTACCTCCTCCACGAAGTCCAATTCTTGTGACTCACAAGTCACCAAGGTGACAGGAGACAGAAGGTTAACACTTCCCCTGCTGGTGAGATCACTCCGTTCCATCTCTTTCACCCCCAACAGATGACAGTGATGGGCAGCAAAGCGACATTGTTCAAGAGGAAGACAAGCCAGTTTGAGGAGGAGGAGGATCCGCTGTCAGTGCTGTCTCGCAAGTTCGGTCCGTTTCGGCCGCCCTCTCACCGTGCTGCCCTGGCGAGCTTGTGTTTGGGACCGCTGGCGTCTCCGCGGCGCAGACACAGCTGCTGGGGTCTCGGCAGCGCAGACACAGCATCTCCCCTTTGGTCATCTCCCACTGATTTCCTTTGGTGTGAGTCGCCTCAGCAGTGTGATGTGCACTGAGAAGGAGCAGCGGTGTGGGGCATGGCTGCAGCGGCGTCTGAGGGGCCACTTGGCTGTGACACCTGGCTCTACCCAGGTGATTTACTGTGACAGACACTGATCGGGGGCTGGGGTGGATGGGCACTTGGTACCTGTGCACTGTGGTCCTAGGTGAGGTTTGTAGTCAGCTTACCCAGCATGTATGTGGATGCGGGGCTCTTTAATCACTGTTGAGGTGAGGTGCCAGACCCCTTCCTGGTAGAGGGGAGGTGTCAGCTACCAGAAGGCAGTTGGATTGGGCCTGAGGCTTGAATTCTTTATTGTTTCCTGTCTGTTTTTCTATCTAGAAAACCCATGAAGCAGTACCAACTTTCCAAGCTCCTGCGAGATGGAGGAGGTAGTTCGGGGTGTTGGAGTGCCTAGGGAGGGGTTCCACAGAGCTACTGCAGGGGCCTTCATTGTAGACTCTCAGCTCCGCCTACCCCAACTATGCTTTTGTCCCCTAGAGAGGGATGCACCTTTCCTTCTAGCCTTCACGGTGTACAGATAGAGCTGCGTATGGTTATAACAGCCTCCTAAGTGATGGACCTAAGGCTCTCTTTCCTCATGTCTCCTGTGCTAAGCAAGAGGAACATTTCCTAACAGAGCATAACTTAATATGAACTGGACAGAGGGTCCACTTGGACTCAATGTCTGTGTCTTGGAAATGGGAGTATGTGTCTCCATCCTACATACTAGGGACAGTAAGCTTCAAAAGAAAATAGTGATGACTTTAGCTTGGGATAGCTAGGTTTGGGGAATTTTTATTTTATTTTTTTAAATTTCATCTAGACATTCTGAAGTCAGGGATCTTCTAAGGGTGCGATAGGTCTGAGCTAACCATGAAAATCTGACTTGAAATTTGCACTCTGTACTTGTGCACATCCTGCTCAAACAAGACAAGATCTAAGGCTTTAAGGACTTCCTAACACTGGGGCCCAGGATTCCGAGGAGCTGCTTAACAGAAGTGCCGAGCATGATGTGGGAGGGGCTGTCTGTTCTCTTTGAGTGCAGGGACTAAAGTGAAGAAACCACTCCCCGTGTGGCCCAGCCTGAGCTCAGGGCACAGAGTCCGCCTGGCTGTGATTGGAGCCCTTGGGAATGGCTGTGGCTTGTGCAGTTCTCTTGCTTCCTGGTGCCTCAGGCACTGGATCACTCCAGTCTCTGTCATTTCACCGTGTGATGCTCAGGTTGCTTCAGTCCTTCCAGCTGGCCTTTCCTTTGAGGCCAGAGTTCCTGAGTTTGGTCTGTGACTCAGAGAGGCAACTTTAAAAGAGAAGTTTGCCGGGAAGTTGCTAGCTGGGAACACGGTGAATGTTCTGTGAGACCACTCGGTGCTTCCCACAGCTTCCTCTTGCGTGCACACCCGGCGGTAGGAAACAGACGAGGGTTTTTCCACTAGCGAATGGGAGCTTTGAGGGCTTGGTGCCAAATGCTGTTCTCAAGCCCTGACCAGTTACCACTGTTATTTTTATCAGCCTGTGTGCATATTTCTAAAATGGTAGTTAAGAGCCCAGGCACCAAAGGGCTTTGCTTTAAGGCTTTGTGAAGAACTGGAGCCCACATCCCCTCTTTCCCTTCATGCAGTCCATACCCAGATCTCAAGGCAAATGTGTCAAATGCCAGAGTACAATTTGTGCATTGGTCTCTAAAAAAAATAATTCTTATCTGCATGTATTAGTTAACTGATGAGATCCACTTGGTAGAACTAGGAAGAAAACCACTTCGTGGTTGTTTTAATCACACTGATCTCCCTCAAAACCCAGTAGTCATGGGAGACAGGCTCTGCATTCCTGTGGCTTTGGCATTAGCTCCATTTCTCACAGTCGTAGAAGGAAGCATGTAGGAATCGTCCTCACTGGGTTCAGCTTTTGTACAGTAAGTGCCAATCAAATTTCTCACCACAGGACTGGCTACCAGCTGCCGCAAAGAAAAACTGCAGATGGTTCGACCTGGTTGACCTTAACCATTTCATAGGGGAAATTTGGGAGAAATTAGTTCTAAGGTTATAATTTTTAAGACTTTGGAATAAAGTTACTTTTTTAAACATACATTTCAGTGATCTTGACTTATGCCTTACCAGTGGATGTAAAGAATGGGGGCTCGAATTTGTCCCTATAATCCCTGCACTTGGGAAGCTGAGGCAGGACTGCTGTGGGATTGAGTCCAGCCAAGGCTACAGAATGAGACCTTATCTAAAACATTCGGCAGCGCTAGCTGGCAAGGCGACTCGACCGGTAAAGGTATTTACTTCCAAGCCTAAATTCAATCTCTGGGACGGACCCAAAAGTTGTCCCCCACATGCATGCCATGGGAATCCCTCAACTAGCTGCATTTACACCCAAGATAAAGAAATGGACATTAAAAAGCCCTTTGGAAAAAGGAGCTGAAAAGGTGGTTTTATTTTGTCCTCATTATCACTTGACTTGTGCACACTGAATGCATAATTACAATAAAGGGTATAGCTCATCAGTAGTTTATTAACTAACTACATGTGGGTTCAGTCTCCAGCACCTCAAAATAGAAACCAACCAAACCATTTAAAAATGAGACCTTGGCTGGGGGGGGGGGGGAGGATGGCACACGCCTTTAATCCCAGCACTTGGGAGGCAGAGGCAGGCGGATTTGTGAGTTCGAGGCCAGCTTGATCTACAGAATGAGTTCCAGGACAGCCAGGGATACACAGAGAAACCCTGTCTTGAAAAAACAAAACACAACAAAAAATGAGACCTTTCAG
Source organism: Apodemus agrarius (assembly GCA_964023405.1). Taxonomy (NCBI): domain Eukaryota; kingdom Metazoa; phylum Chordata; class Mammalia; order Rodentia; family Muridae; genus Apodemus; species Apodemus agrarius. The sequence continues at coordinate 7,534,701 of OZ030028.1, forward strand.
ACGGCAGAAAACGGACATTTGGGAGATGGAGCACAGAAAGGAGGAGATGGAGGGAGGATGGCTCCGTAACAGCACTGGCTGCTCTTCCGAGGACCTGGGCTCATTCCCATCGCCCACAGGACAGCTCACATCATTGGTCGATCAGTTCCAGGGAATCCAATGTCCTCTTCTGGTCCCTTTGGAGACCCGTAAAGCATGTGCAGATATACAATACTTACCACCCAGACACACACACACCCTTTGTGGTGACACACTAGGGACAATACCATTGGCCTCTACAATATATTCACAAAGAACACTGAAGAGAAAATGGTAGAGGTGGGGGAAACAAGGCACGTTTAAAAGAACTGTAAAGAGTAGTGGAAAAAAAGTCTATTCTAATTGGGATCTAAGGAGATCAGAAATAAAATGGGAACCCCGGTCTGAGGGTGGGGAACAAGCCATGTTAAAATATGTGCCTTTAGATAGGAAAGGAGGGCTGTTAAGTAAAAATGGAGGGCAAGAAAGGGGACAGGCAAGTAGAAAAAAACACGAATGTGTGTGTGTGTGTGTGTGTCCTCAAAACAGACAACTGGTAAACCGCGGGTAGATTTTAGGAGACCTGAGAACTGGGTCATAAAATAATACAGTGCCTGAAGTAAAAGCTAAGTGGAAGAGAGAAGCATACAAAGCAAGAATGTAGAGGCAAGGTTTCCCTCGGGCTCACAAAACACGGAAGAGGGATGACTAACCCCATCACTTTCCCTTCCCTGGCTCCACATTACAAAGAAAGAGAGCTCCATGATTCAAAAGGGAAGGAAATGGGCAGGTTAAACTTTGTGAAAAAAGTCCAGGTTGGGAACCGGAAAAGGGACTGGAGCGACCTTGAGTGTGGGGGTGGAGTGGTGACAGGAGACTACCCCGGGGTTACAGAGCCCACAAGAAACTCCAAAGCCAGGAGCAACTACAGGAACCAAAGCAACTACTAAAACCCCGCTTTCCTTCGGCACCCTGCATCACGACCCCAGCAGATTCCCTAAACCCGCTTTCCCTGAGATGCCCCTTAAGTTTCTACAAGCCATCCCCAGCCCTTGCCCCCCATCTTTACTCGCTCGAATACTAGGCTTCCGCTTTAGATGCTACCAGAGTCCCCCACCCTATGCTGCCTGGCATCGGGTTTTAGTCCCGTGTCCCCAGTTTCGTGTTCCCCACAGCCCCATGTCTCCTTAGCTCTCAGCCCTCCTCACGTCCCCCCCTCCCTTCCCCCGGTCCCAGGGTCCCCTCTGTCTCACATTCCCTCAGCTCCCTAAGCCTCCTGTTCCCTCACTCGCACCCTCTCACCCGGGGCTCCCCTGGACCCCCGTCTGCTCAGCCCAGCGTTCCCGCCCCACACCTCGTGTCCTCAGCCCTGCTTCTCACCCCCACCCCGACTCCGCGTCCCATCAGTCTGGCGTTCCCCCAGTTCTGTGTCGGTCCCCCCCACCCCCACCTCGCGTCCCCTTGGCCCAGCGTTCCCCCCAGCCTGGCGTTCCCCAGCTCCTTGTCCCATCAGTGCGGCATTCCCCCATCCCCTTGTCCCCCTGGCTCCTTGTCCCATCAGTGCGGCGTTCCCCCAACTCCATGTTCCCCTGGCCCTGTGTTCCTCCGGCTCCGCTTATCAGTGCGGCGTTCCCCCGTCTCCATGTTCTCCCCGGCCCCGCGTCCCATCAGTGCAGTGTTCCCCCATCTCCATGTTCCCCCGGCCCCGCGTCCCATCAGTGCGGCGTTCCCCCATCTCCATGTTCCCTCTGCCCCGTGTCCCCACATCCCCGGCTCCGCGTCCCATCAGTGCCATGTTCCCTCTGCCCCGTGTCCCCACATCCCCGGCTCCGCGTCCCATCAGTGCGGCGTTTCCCCGGCCCTGTGTTCCCCCGGCTCCGCGTCCCATCAGTGCGGCGTTCCCCGGTCCCGGTGTTCCCCCGGCTCCGCGTCCCATCAGTGCGGAGTTCCCCTGGCCCTGTGTTCCCCCGGCTCCGCATCCCATCAGTGCCGCGTTCCCCACTGCCCGGCGTTCCCCCCTGCTCCGCGTCCCATCAGAGCAAGTGTTCCCTTGGCCCCGTGTCCCCTCCCACTCCGTGTCCCCTCAGCACCGCTTCCCCTCGGCCCAGCGTTTCCCCAGCCCGGCGTCCTTCAGTCCGGTGTCCCGCCTCCCGTCCCCTCTGTCCTGGCGTTCCCTACAGCCCAGCGTTCCCCCGCAGCTCCGCGTCCCCGGGCCCACCCGCTGCTGCCGCCGCCGCCGCCGCCGCCCCCGCAACCCTGCGTTTCCCGGCGCGCTTCCCGCCCCGGCCCCGCCCCCGCCGGCCGCCATGTGACGGGAAGCAGCTGATGGCCTCTGCGGGCGGCGGCGGCGGCGGGCGCGGCCGCGGCGGGGCGGGGGTGGGGGCGGGCGGCGCGGCCGCGGAATGAAGGCCCGCAGCCCTGGGGGCTGAGGCGCCCGCCGCCTGGGGCGGGCCGCGCGTCCTCATGGAGGCCGGAGGTGAGTGCGGCCGCGTCGGGGCGGCGAGCGAGGCGGGAGCGCAGCTTTGTTTCACTTTCGCTGTCAGCGACGGCCGCCGGGTCTCCTGCCGCCGCGGGGACCGGAGAGGGCTGGCGGCCGCATTCCCCGAACCCACTGGGATGGCGCCAGGCCCGGGTCGCCTGCGCCATGATCGGGCTTCTGGCCTCAGCGCCCACCGCGACTCGGTAGTAGCGGCGGCCGCTGGGTGGGTGCCTGGGAACGGGGTGGGGCCCGGGACGCTGACCCGGGGTGACACGTAGGACCCGACACCCTAGTGGGTGAGGTCCAGCGCTGGCCCTGCCCTTGTCCACAGCTGTCACCACGAACGCTGAAAGTGAGAGCGCGGGATGAACGTGCTGGCCGCCTGGAAAGCGCAGAGATGCTAGGGATGGCTAGACCTGCAGCCCCTCGGGGCTTCTCCCTGAAGGGCTCGTGTCCCTGCGTCCTGCTTACGGGAATAGTGGCGTGGGGTGGGGATGGGGGCTGTTGCCAGACTACAGGGTTCCCAAATACCGGAGCTTAAAGGCAGTTTCCGTAGGGGGGATTTTAGGCCTGGGGCTCAGACTTTTTCCAGCTAAGTTGATGCTTCACCCAGGTTTGGAGGACTCGGATGCACCCGAGGGCTTGCAGTGCAAGGTTGTTGGAAAGGCGGGTATTCCCTGGGGTGGTGTCCCCTTTGCATTTAGGAAGTGATATTTCTTTGTTTGCAGGAGCCAGGCTTTCAGGGAAAGGTGTCGCGGCAGCTCTTCTCCCGGCTTTTCATCTAGATTAGAGCCTTTCAGTATCTTCCCCATAGAATTCGGGTTTAAATGGCCCCTACTGTTTTCTCCTGTGTCTCTTTTTATAGCTTCCGTTCTCATTTCCATTGATGCCTTAAAGTTTTTTTATCTCAAAGCAATCTGTGACCAGACTGCTTTTTAAACCGGAATCTGTTCCAGTGGAGAGAGCTTTTTCCTAGTGATTGACGGCTGTGTTGTAGGGGTGCGGGAACTGCCAAGCTGTTAAAAAGGCCAGACACTAGGCCAGAGTTTTACCCTCTTTTCAAACCGAATAATGACTATTGTAAAGGGATTACAATAGAAGACAGTAGAACGGTGGTTATAATTAATTTATTCATTCAACAAATATTGAGTATCTGGTATGTGCGGGATACCCTCTAGGTCTTTGCTGGCCCATAGCAATATGTAATTTAAATGTAGACACAGTAAAAAAGAGAAACAGTTGAGATTAAAAAGGATAACATAGCTAAAATATTTCAAAATGATTCATGTGATGAAACAAAAATTATAGGAATGTTTTGGAGACTAAAGAGTTTTTCTGTGTGGGCGTTTTTTAACTGCCTGCATGTCTGCGCCACGTGGTGCATGCAGTGCCTGAGGAGGCCAGAAGAGGGCGTCGGAGCCTTTGTACTAAGTTACAGATGGTTGTGAGCCGCAAGGTGGTTCTGGGAATGGAACAGCAAAACCCGCGCCTGTGCTGTTACAGCTGAGCCATCGCTACCACTGTTTGTATAGTGTGGTGTGTACTTTATAATTTTTTTTAAAAACTAGTCTTAGATTTGCTTTTGTATATTTTATGTGTGTGAGTGCTCTGCCCGCATGTGTGTCTGTGCACCATGCATGTACCTGGTGCCTGTGGAGGCCAGAAGAAAGCATCAGATCCCCTGAAACAGGAGTTACAGACAATTGTGAGCTACCGTATGGGTGCTGGAAATCGAGCACAGGTCCTCCGCTAGAGTAACAAGTGTTCTTAACTGCTGAGCCATCTCTCCGGTTCCATGTATTATATTCTTAATAGACCTGGCACACGTCAGGTGCTCAGTCACTGCTTGTGGCTGATAACTAGTGACAGGCATGCAAGGTGGTTTGCGGAGGAAGTCGACTCCAGATGCACGCTAATGCTAACCACAAATGCAACCCAGAATCCCCTAGTGTAAAGAAAGCTAAAGGACAATGACTTAGTCACCCTGGTGAGTTAGGAATGTCACCAAGAAGGTGACATGGACACAGCGCCCTGCTTATTACAGTGGAGCAGCCAGTCAGAGCTCTAAGCTGATGGACTGGCCCAGCAATGCAGAGATCCCCCGGAAGGCAGGAAGGCAGCAAGGGTCACCGAGCTTACTGCCTGCTGCTCACCTCTGTTAAAGGGTTCCTTGTGCCGAAGAGGCTTGGATAATTCTCCTTCCATTCTGTCTACTGTACATATTGATGTGTTTATAAAAAGATAAAGAAGTAAAGAATATGGTCTATGGGGTGTGTGGTGAGATGTGGGGGAAGGGAGTGTCTCAGCAGGCCCATGCCGAGGCATCCCTTCCCCCTGAGGAACCGCACACACGCACGACGGTATAGTATAGAACAGAGTTTATTTAGGACCTGGGGAGGAGAGTTAAGAGGGTAGTAGAGGCGGAGAAAGGCAGAGAGAAGGAGAGAGTAGAGAAGTAGAGGCTGGCCATGAATTGGGGAAGGGAATGGAGAGAGAGGAGAGCCCAAGAGGGCAAGAGAGAAAGACTAGAGAGTGAGAGAGAGAGGAGGGGCAAGCAGCCCCTTTTATAGTGGGTCAGGCCTACCTGGCTGTTGCCAGGTAACTGTGGGGTGGAGCTTAGAATCCTAACACATATCCCTTGTTCAGTTGGAAACCTGGAAGAGTTAGGGAGATGACAGTCAAATGGCTACAGAGCTTCATTTAGCTAGGGTAATGAGTGTGGTCGATAGCAGTTATGTACGTGAAAGTTGCCGACAGGTTTTTAAGAGAGTCCTCAGTGAGAAAAATGCTAAGAATGTGAAGGAGTGCAGCTTAACTGAGCCCCCCACTGCCTGTCTGTCAGCTTTTCCCTCTGTCCGTCCATCTGTCACGGGGCGTTCAGGAGGTATGCAGTGCATATTAATTTAACAAAGCCCTGACCCAGCCACAGAGGGTCATGCAGGTAGTCTCAGATGAAGCTGGAGCTTCCCAGTTCTGCTTGGTTTGTTTTGAGGTTCTGCACTAATTATGGTTTTGTTTTCCAGTAGCCAAGTTTAGTTTGGGCCCAGACTCCAGGAGACAGGACTGGTTTCTTCTTTTAGAAATCTAGATTCCTGACCTGAAATAGCAAAACTTGAAACCCCCAAATCCCAGAAATAGAGTGTGAATTCTGGGCAGGGCTAGGGTTTGAAAATTCCTCCTGAACCATGGCTGGCACAAGCACCTTGGTAGTCTGCTGGGCTCCTCTTCCTGTGTACTGAATAGGTAGTGCACGTCTGTTTGTCCGAGTGTCTCCTGGTAGCCCGCATCGTTACGCCTGCAGGGGGAACAGTCAAGATTTGCTGCTGTGAGCAGACCTCCTAGTGCTAGGGGCGGGGCCGGGTGGGGGTGGGGAGTGGTAATGACCTCAGTAGTGGGGAGTTCTAGAAAGGAATTAATGAGGACTTGTGAAGGCACTGGATTAGGGGCCTGAGGGAGTAGTCCTTTGAGCCAGACACAATGAAGAAAAGGTGCAGCCATGGAGAGGCGGTCCTGTGAAAGGAACAGGGGAACAGTTGGTGCAGTCCTGAGGTTGGAGAGAGCAGGGGCCTGTACTGCTGGAGCTGAGGGCAGAATCAGGGCGAGAGACTACAAGCTAAGAAGTACAGAGAACAGAGCGGAGCGGAGCCTGGAGAGCCAGAGCGGAGCCTGGAGAGCAGTGAGGAGATTGCCTGGCAGGCCAGGCACCAGGTGCTGTGGAGAGATCCAAGCAGCAGCCGTGGGAATGGAGAGGAAGGTTCGCCGAGGCTTCTGAGGACAGACTTGAGGGGCCTTGGCAGTGAATTTGGCCTGGGCAGTAAAAGAAATGAAGGCTGGGCCCTTTTATTTTGTGTCGGGTGCCATTAGTGCCATAGGATCAGAAGAGTGGGCTGTGTGTGTGTGTGTGTGTGTGTGTGTGTGTAAGAGAGTCAAGTGTAAGTGTACCAGGATGGACAAAGTTTTCCGAGCCTTATTATATTGACACACAGGCCAGAAAATGTTCATATTCACAAAGTAATGCTCCTGTGGACATGTGTTTGCATACACACACATCTCTAGCAGGAGTCATTGTGTGTGTGTGTGTGTGTGTGTGTGTGTGTATGTGTATACACAACAGTTTAGGCTTAATGTATTAAAACCTATATCTCCATTCATCTCAAGCAATGAATGTTTTCTTTATAAAGCCAAGATATGATGCACTAAGATACTATTTGAAGCTTTAACTTCTAACAACATATTTGATGAAATAAGATGTATCTGTTGGTTCAGTGAGATTGTTCAGGGGGTTTTCAGACACTTGCCACAAAAATGGGTTTAGTCCTTCAAACTCCTGGCAGAGGGAGAGAGCTGGCTCCTGGAGGCTGTCCCCAGACCTTCCTACGCATGCCCCGTGTAGGAAGAGACACCTCTTCCTACACATGCCCCGTGGCACGTGTGTATGCCACACATTTGCAATCGTGAAAATTCTTAAAGAGACACGTGTATTTTCCTCTTACATATGCAGTAGAAAATATGTGTTTTATATGCGAATCATTACCTTTTTTCACCAGGATCATGCTAACGTTGCATTGCATGAATTATGTGACAGCTTGTTTCCCCACCTCTGAAACGAGCCAGTTCAAGCCAGATTGGATTATATTTAAGGCAGGTTTATTGGGAAGCTGCCCTCCAGTGGGCTGGTTCACTGGCCCCAAGGATTAAGGCCATGGGGAGGGGTGAGGGAGAAGAGAGACAGACAGACAGACAGAGACAGATTCCAAAACCCAAAACGTCTGGATTATATAGGAAAGGGCAGTTATTACCTAGGGGAAGAGCAGCCCAGATCCTGGGCTGTCAAGTTTGAGGTTGGGGGCAGGGCATGCCAGGTAGGACTGAGGTGTCTTAGGAGAACCTGGAGCCAGGGCTGCTTCCATATGTACAACATGCACCTAGAAAAGATGCTGTTCCTCCAACTAGGGAAAGTTTCTCATAGTAGGGTGTATGTTGATTTCTTTGGGGCCCAAATACAAGAACATACATAAAAGCAGGCTTTGAAATATATGAAAGTAAGCTTGTTTAAATTATTTTCTGAGGAGTCTTAGAGAGGTAACTCAGTTAAGAGCACTGGCTGCTGTCTTAGAGGACGTTCCAGAAGGTCCAACCCCCTTTTCTTGACTTTATGTCAAGACACCCGCATACATATGCACACCGGTGTACGTGCAGGCAGAACCTATGCACGGAACGTTCACAAAGAGCGTTAGATCCCAGAACTAGTGAAGTGGGGCGTGCTCCAAAGGTTAAACCCTCACTCCTCAGGCTCAGACTTGCAGTTGGCCATGGTGTTTAGAGGACCTGCGGCTGGGATGAACAAACTCCGCCTACTCTTAGGAGATGAAGACGCTCTCAGACAGGGAGGTGCAGTTCTTGGTGGTGCGGAAAATGCTTAAGTGCTGGTCTACACGAACATGAAATAGGTTTGGGGTTCTTTCCTTTTGATAGTAGGAAGTTAGGGGTGCTGCCTGTCAGCAGACCTAGATGCTATTCTCAGAAAATGAACAGGATGTGAATGGGAAAGGGGCTTGGACTCCCCCGGGCTCAGGCTGTTGGGAACCTTGGGATATATTTGCTGTGTGTTTTCAGCTTTGGCGGGGTCCCTGGGGCTACAGGAATGACTTAGTAGTCACTTAGATCAGATTAAACCAGGGCTAAGAGGACTGTGTGTAGGGACATGGAGCCAGTAAGTCTGTTCCAGAAGTAAGTGAGGAGGGATCTGGGCATGAAAAGGAACCCTTGAATGGAAGGCACCAGGTTCCTTTTGAGGGGGACCTGAACATTCATTGGAGACACAGTTGCCTCTCCCTTTCTTCCTGCCTAGGCATTCACAGGAAAAGGAGACTTCATTCACTAAGTCCACCGCCACACCAAGGTGCTCTGAGTCACACAATGGGGAGGGTTGCCACTGAGTAACCACAGAGGAATGTAGCCTGTGGCTAGTGTTACTGCCCTAGGTCATTTAGCCGGCAAGTCTCTCCCTCTGTCTTGGGCAGACAGCAGCTTCCCTCTGGTGACGGTCAGGCTGGGAGCCTGTGTTCTGAAGTATGGTCTCTCCTTTCCCAGAGGAGCCTCTGCTGCTGGCTGAACTCAAGCCTGGGCGCCCCCACCAGTTTGATTGGAAGTCAAGCTGTGAGACCTGGAGCGTGGCCTTCTCTCCAGATGGTTCCTGGTTCGCCTGGTCTCAAGGACACTGCGTGGTCAAGCTGGTCCCATGGCCCTTAGAGGAACAGTTGTAAGTCCTCTTTATACTTCGGGGAATGAAGGAGGCCCATGTCGGGGAACTGGGTATTTTCCCAGGCTGTTCCCTACTCTTTTGAAGTCTTCCAAGATTTGTTGGGCAAAGAAAGTCTGAACAGTTGAGGGCTTGATCCTGAGGACCCAGCGCCCCACATTGTGGACACAGGGAACGGGGTCTGTAGAGAGTGTGTTGGCCTCGTACTGAATCTTCGACCAGCGTTATTGAGCTAGAAGTGACACCCCATACAGTTTGTCCATGTGAAGTATATAGCACTGGCTATGCTCCGTGATCTTGTGATCAGTACCAGGAGATAGATGGAGGCAAGGGGAGCACCAGGTGAAGGGCAGCCTGCACCAGGTGTGACCCCGCCTCAAAAGGAAGTCTACAGAGTGGACAGGGCAGCGTCTGCACAGAGCTGTGCGCCTGCGGCCACAACCACAACCGGTTCTCAGGCATGGCACTTCCTCAGAGAGATAGCTGTCTCATCGACCTTGGTTTGAACTGGCAGCTACTGTGTTCTGTGCCCCAGTCGGGGCTCACCTGCCCAGGGCTTTTTACTGGGATGTCTCTGCATGGGACTCTCTTAACTCAGCTCCAAATAGTGCCTGGCAGTTCGCGCGTGCTCGCAATGTTCACTTCTGCTTCCTGCAAAGGGACATTGTACTAGTGTGAAATGCCAGACTCCGTTGACAGGGTTTTTGTTTTTTATCTGCTCTGAATGTTTTTGGACACATCTACGTAGGCGTGCAGTGTTACACTGGGGGAGTGGACAGACAGTTTTCACAGTGGTGGTAGCTGTATGTGACCCCATAGGGTCTTCGGGTTTGAAATCAGAGGCTTCGCAGAGACACTGGCCACTGGTCCTTGCTTAGTTCTAGCCTGGCCCTCCTGGTGCCAGGTGGACTCTGATTTGCATTGCCTTCCTGCTACCTGTAGAGCCTTTTCCTGTGCTAATGGATCCGAGGCCTTCCTTCTGAGAATTCCTCCTCCTCCGAGCTCTGGCTGTTTTCTAACTGGGGCTTTGTTTCCTGTGTGTTTGTTTTTCCCTTGGTTTTCTAACCTAATTTGTTTCCCGTGCCAGTGTTTCTCCTGGTTGATGTGTCTCCCTTCCATCGGAGGTATTTATTTATTCAGTTGAGTCTGGACTTTATTTATTCAGCCTGTATGCATGTTTTCATTGTAAATCTTCATTTGGCGCTGCTCAGAGGCAGGGGATCCAGGAGTGCAGGAAGCTTGGACATCAGTGCCCGGCTCCCGGCATTTCTCCTCGGCAGTGTCTAGGAACCTTCCGTGGGAAGCTGTTGCCTTGAGACTGGTAATGCCGCCAAGAGCCCTGACTGTCCTAGGACAGCACCGCACTGCTGGGGAGGAGGGGGCGAGTTACACAGTCCCCGCTACCTGGAACCTAATTCCCAAGAGTCCTCGGGCTGTCCAAAGTGGGGGGCCTCTGAGGTTACTAGTGGTGAGCTGCCCCGGTGTGGTGTGTGGCTTCACTCTGAAAGGTGAGTTGGCTGAGTTGAACGGAAGGGAAGGGCAAGGCCGTCCTCTCGGAACGTGTTACATTTTGAAAAGAGAGCTCGAGACTCTGTGTATGTGGGCTTGAGTCTAGGGTCGGCTTACTGTCTGAAAGTCTTTCTGTTGTTGTTCTTTTCCTCTGGAATACTCTCTCTCTCCATTCCACACATCACTGCAGGCGAAGACAGCCTTCTTCTGATAGCTAGAAAAACCGGGGAGGGCTGTTTGAATGTTAGGGGTTTTTTCTGTGTCATTTACCAAAACAAGAAATGTATTCACTAGAATGTTAAATGAGAAATTACTGGTTTGGGGAGGTAGCACAGGCTTTGAAGAACAATAATCGGTACAGTACAAGCAGATGACTTCTTTTTAAAAGCAGCCAGGCCTGAGCCACTGAGCAAAGCACTAGAAAAGAATGCAGCTCAGCTCAGGGTGAGGGGCTTCTTTCTCAGTCCCGTCCCTACTGAACAATACAATCAGCAAAACAAGCCACAGCACGGGTGCGGTAAAGGCTGCCGTGGTCAGTCGTGGCATTACACGAGATAGGTGTGTACAGTGGAGCAGTGTGCGATGTGACCCGAGGGACTTTCTCAGAAGTGAGTACACAGCAGTTCCTAGGGACTTGTTTGCTGTGGTTAAAGTCTGCTTGGACAGTGAGCTGTCCTGTCCAGTGCTGGACCTTGGACCAGGCCTCTGTGTAAGTGCTCTCTCACACAGCTATGGCCCAGGCTGAGTAGTTTTCCGTACCTATTTCTGGATCTCCTATTGTCTCTTGCATTTCATAGTTAACATAATTGGTACTGGCACCATTCTGTTCTTGCTGGGGGTGTCTGACCTTGTCTGCTGGTTTATTCATGTATTGGCACGACAGGTGACCCGTGTGAGAATGTACTCTGTAACTGAGTGCACCCAGCCCAGAATAGTTACGCATCTGGTTTTCTGAGACATGGTCTCTCTGTGTGGCCTAATTGTCCTGGAACTTGGTATATAGACCAGGCTGGCCTCAGACTCCCGAGAGCCAAGTGTCGGGATTAGAGGTGTGGGCCCCCCCCCCAGCTGTTAGCCGGGCGTGGTGAAACAGGCCTTTAGCCTTTAGTGGGAGCACTCAGTAAGCAGAGGCGGTGGTCTGCATAGCAAGTTCCAAGTCAGCCAGAGTTACACAACAGAGTCCTGGTCCCGCCCCATTCTACTAGAAAATGCTTCTGTTGGTGAGCGGTTCCTGCCATCCACCAATCATGCACACTACTTTCAAGACTAAACATTTGAATAACAAAAAAAAAAAAAAATTATATACATGTGCGAGTGCATGCCCAAACATGGGAGGCAAAGGACGGCTGCAGGTGTTCTCTCTCTCCACCTTTTGGGTCCCAGGCATCAAGCTCGGCTGTCCCCATGGCCCCAAGTTCCTGAGCTACCGAGCAGGTCCATCTGCCCCAGACCTGAGAAACTTGAACTCAGTGAAGTCAGTTTCTGCTGGAGCAGTGCTTCCCAGCCCTCCTCCTGCTGCCACCGTTAATGCCGTTAGCTCCTCACGTCGCCGTGACCCCCAACCATAAAATTATTTTCACTGCTACTTCATAGCTGTAACTGCTGCTGTTAGGAGTTGTGAGATAAATATCTGTGTTTCTTGGTAGCCTTAGGCCACCCTGTGAAAGGGTTGTCTGACCCCCCAGGGGGATTCGAGGGACAGGTTGAAAAGCATTGTAGTGCCTCTTGTTCCACTAGCACCCTCTTCTAAGCGTCCACCCTGCCTCCCTCCTGGGCGTCTGTCTGTCCTGCGGCACACTAGCCCAGTAGCACAGTCAGGCATCCAGAACGTTTTCTGCGTGCTGGGCTAGGATGCACTTGAGGAGACCGCCTCTGGCCTAGTGACCCAGCGAAGGAAACTGCTCTAAAGCAGTGGCCTCAGTGCAGGCCTGTGCCACTCAGCCGTGCCTCAGTCAGAGAAGAGCCTGCTCTGACAGTGAGACTGTGCTGCTTGTGATGTTGTGACTGTCATAGCTTATGTAGGCCACTTTAGGATCCCCAAGGACAACCTGCAAAGTTCTCAAGAACATAGATAGCTCTTCACTGAGCCACGGGTGACTTTCCCTCTCTAGAAAGATCTAGTGTTAAGTGAAACAATCCATAAATACTCCTCATCCCTTTGAGTGAAGTGGTACCCTTCATTCAGATACAGAAGCAAGAGCTCTATTTTTAAAAACGCTAGAGGTTCTAGGCTATTTCATCCCTCCCGTGGCCTGTTCCTTTTTCTTTTCTGAGATAAGGTCTCAAACTACTGAGCCTCCTGCCTGAGCCTCCCAGGTGCTAGGACTCCAGGTGGGCAGGACTACACACCTAGCTCTGTGGCCCCCTTTTTGGCTTTGTTTTGTTTTGTTTGTTTGTTTCAACACAGGGTTTCCCTGTGTACCCTGGCTGGCCTAGAACTCATTCTGTAGACCAGGCTGGTATCAAACTCAGATCTGCCTGACACATTCTGTAGACCAGGCTGGTATCAAACTCAGATCTGCCTGACACTACCTTCCAATCACTGGTGTTAAAGGTATGTCTTTTGTGACCTGCCTTTCCCAATAAGAAACTCTGGTCCCTGTGCCAAGATCAGGTAGGTGTGGGCAGTGTGGACAAGCAGTGACGGGTGTGGACTGGTCAGGACCCACTACAGAGTCCTGACAATGGGCAGTCTGACCTCCGTGTCTGTATCCCTGGGTGAGGTGCTTCACATCTGGAACCTGAATTAACATGGCAGAGGAAGCTGGGACCACTGATGGCCCCAGAGTTCTGTGCGGCCTTGTCCCCCAGCTCACCAGTGCTGTTTTTATCTAGAACAGCAATCTCTCTTCAGATAATGGCTCCCTAGGTTGTGTGGGCCAGACCCTCCCTCCTGTCCAGATCCTTCAGGATTGCACTGTGCACTGAAATGAGGGGCCAGGGTTCCAGCAAAACCTCTGTCTTTAAAATCCCTGTCCGTGGTTGGGAATGGACTGGCATATCTCTAACCTCAGCTCTCGGGAGGCAGAGACAGGCAGATCTCTGTGAGCTCCAGGCTAGCCAGGACTATATGGTAAGACCCTGTCTCAAAAAACAAACAAACCCTATTATTTCCTACATTGGTAAGTCCAGAAGACATTATAAGGAGTAACGTAAGGTAGGCTCAAAGACACGGCATACGACCTTTCCTGTGCGGAATCTCAGGCAGAAAAGACTCAGCAGCCAGGGGTACCGTGCTGGCTACCATGGGTGAGGGTGGCGAATGGCCGATGTTGGCACACCAGAGCCCTGGTGGCAGGGCGAGCTCTGTGCCTCTCCCCTTGGGAGGTGTTCCAGGAGAGGTTCTCTGATGCTCTGTAGAAGTAAGTAGAGGGAGGAGTGAGGGAGGCACTCGCCCTTTGTCTCTGTACATCACACACGCACACCAGCACACACTACACTGTAAGTGTAGACAGTTTCCATCAACACACGGTGACTGTAAGACATGACAAGTAAAAGAATTGTTGGAGCAAAGGCAGAAACAGCCGGTCTGGGTGTGTGCTGCTGACCTCCCGTGTAGGCTGGAGAGTGCACTCTCCAGATGAGCTGTTGCTGTTTTAAAATGTCCTGTGCAGTCGGCAGCAATGGGGTTCAGAACAAGACTCTAAAGCAGTGCAGGCGCATGCTGCGGGGAGTAGAGTTGCTCACGGAGTGACGCTGAGCTGGCCTGAGATCTGTGCTCCTCCAGCAGAGTATACAAAGCCAATCAACAGAGGCCAGGAAAGTGGGGCATGCTGTGGGCTGGTCAGTGGACTTTGATGACTAGTAAACGTGCTTTCAGGCCAGACCCTAGAGCCGGCTACTCAGCCTGTGCCACGTTACTGTTCTGGGTTCAGTGTGGACAGGGCCTTGTGCCTGGGGCTGGGCTTCACTTTCCTGGCCTTGTCTCCCAGGGGAATGGCGGCGGTCAGACTGAGATGAGAGATTCCCAAGCGTGAGGGCAGCCTTCAGTCTGTAAGCACCACATGGGCTGTAGCGGCAGAGAGGTCACTTCGGTCTCCTTTGGGGTGTCTAAGCTGGAGGCGCGTGTGTCGGGCGGGGGACAGCAGAGAGAAAGTACTCAGGTTCTGCTGTCTGTCCTGCTTCTAAACGGCCACTGTGCGTTACACACTTCTTCCTGGGGAAAGTGCTTGCTTCTCTCTAGGACTGAAACCAAGAGCCCTTCCTGAGCAAGCACGTGGTGATCTACTTACCCCACAGGCAGGTCACCCCATTTCAGGGCTGTTGCAAGTTAGATGAGCCACAGGAGTTAAGCCCATGTCCCATGCATTCCCAAAGGAATAGAGGCCATTCCAGAGCTAAGCAATGCCAGAAGTAGCTTCTAGGAATGAGTCTGGCTGGCAAGGTGGTGACGTGTGACAACTGCAGATTCAGTCGGAAATGTCTGCTTTGCCCAGTATCCCTAAAGGATTCGAAGCCAAAAGCCGAAGCAGCAAGAGCGATCCGAAAGGCCGGGGCAGTCTGAAGGAGAAGACGCTGGACTGTGGCCAGATTGTGTGGGGGCTGGCCTTCAGCCCGTGGCCCTCCCCACCCAGCAGGAAGCTCTGGGCACGGCACCATCCCCAGGCGCCTGATGTCTCTTGCCTGATCCTGGCCACAGGTCTCAACGATGGACAGATCAAAATCTGGGAGGTACAGACAGGTAGGTCTTTCTGGCTAGTACTAGGTCCAGGGCGGGTGCCCTTGACTGTGGTCAGGCCCCACCCCCTGCCAGTTGGCTGGTGAGTGGGTACCAGCCGAGGAGCCTGCCTGTACCTTACACTGACCTGTTCCCTCCAGGGCTCCTGCTTCTGAATCTTTCTGGCCACCAAGATGTCGTGAGGGATCTGAGCTTCACACCCAGTGGCAGTTTGATTTTGGTCTCTGCGTCCCGGGATAAGACTCTTCGCATTTGGGACCTGAATAAGCACGGTAGGGGGAGGGGCCGAGCCCCTTGGTTGTGCGCTGACTGCTGCTTTCACCTCACCAGGGCCATTTTACTATCAGAGTTCACGGCACAACTGTCGTCCCCGGAAACCAGCACCCGAGTGCCTGTGCCTCCTAAGTAAGCTGCCGTAGTAGCTTCATGGAACCTACATCTTCCGAAGTGCTGACTCTAGAGGGCTCGCAGCCCCTAGTGTGGTGTAAATGTTCTGAGGACAGGGACTAGAACTCGTTTAGGCACCACTGACAAGACTAGATTCAATACAGACTGTCTTTTTTTTTTTTTTTTTTTTTTTTTTTTTTTTTTTGAGACAGGGTTTCTCTGTGTAGCTCCAGCTGTCCTGGAACTCACTCGGTAGACCAGGCTGGCCTCAAACTCAGAAATCCACCTGCCTCTGCCTCACAAGTGCTGGGATTAAAGGCGTGCGCCACCACACCCAGCCCAGACTGTCTTTCTTAACATTTTAATTTACTGCTGTTGTCCCGGGTGTGTGGGGCTAACATGTGCCACAGCCTGCATGTGGGGGCCAGAGGCCAGCTTCCAGTACTGAGTTCTCTCCTCCAGTCCATCTGTGGGGAAATGCCAGCCATAAACCCCTCTTCCCTCTCACCATTCGGGGCCACACCAGAGCTGGGTGGGACTCTGCAGTACACAGCTGTACGAGCAGAATGCTATAAAAACCGACCACCTGCAGGGACAGTTACTCTAGGCTGAAATCCTACTTCAGAAAGACACCTGCATTGCTCTCAGGAAGCCCCCAACCAGAAGCTCCAACTGCTTGCAGACCAAGGACTCCTGGCAGGAAGCTCTGGGCAGGCACTATCCCCCAGGGATACTGCAGTGTCTGGAGAGGTTAGAAATGGCTTCTCATGGGGTGCTGGCCAGCATCTGGAACGCAAGGGCTAGCTAATGAAGGAGCCCTGAAACCTGTTCTGGCTCACATACACCTAGGGGCAGCTGCACTTACAAGTATTCAGAATGTGCTTTCCTATGATCAGTGCACATTGATCGGCAGCCAGCCACATACCCATGAACACAGGCTGCACACACGTGGCTTTATTGGGACTCGCCATAGGTAGAAAAACAATCTTTTGAAGGATGTCCAAGTAGGCAAATAGCTCCATGGTGAGTGAGTTAGCTGCCGAGCATGCTGACCTGAGTTCTGTCCACACATCCACATGGTCGAGAGAAGAAATGAAGGAGGCAGTCCTACGAGAGCCAACTCCCCGACAGGGAGCCCGGGCTGGGCACGCTGTGCTGGCCATCCTGCCTCCCATTAGGGGCATTTCTCCTACCTTCTCAGCACTGAGAATGCTCATCAGAGCCCTAGCATGGGCTTCCATGGTACATGCCACAGCCTGGTAGCCTGATCAGCAGACAGCTACTTCTGTGCCAGAGACCGGAATTCTTAAGACCAAGGGGCTAGCACATGGCTGATGACGGGGAACTCACTCCAGCCCACAGATGGCTGTGTCACAAGACACACGGGGCTCTCTGGGTTGCTTTCTTGCGTAAAGCACTACTCCCATTCCTGAGGGCTCCCTACGCATAACAATGTAATTTCTCAAAGACCCATTCCAAGTGCCATCTCTTGGAGATGATGTGTGTATCCTATGAATTTTGGGGGTCTCCACAATCCGTAACAGCTTGTAGATAAACAGTTATAGAGGTGTTTAGAGTGTCCTCATCCAAACTCCTCGATCACTAAGAGATACTGCTCCCTCCCTGACTCCCAGTGGTTTCTGTCTGGAATGGAGCGTGAAACCAAGCAGATAAAGATGGGCCTGCTAGCAAGGCCCTGCGGCATCTGGGCCTGAGTTAGACACACTACAGCTGAGCTACCCACCAGCACCGGACCTGCTGTGCTTTTAAGACAGGGTCTCTTTAAGTATTCCTGACTGGCCTCAAATTCTCTGCATAGACCAAATGGGCCTTTGACTCAGATCTCCTGCCTCTGCCTTGCAAGTGCTGGGATGAAGGGCTTAAACAACTATACCTGGCTCCATCTCCACCATATTTCATGCTGGGTGTGGAGATTTTCCTCACCATATGGCTTAGCCTAGGTTGGCCCTGGACTTCATTGGAAGTTTTCCTCCTCCCAAATGCTAAGCCTAGAGGCCTGAGCACCTCTGCTGGAAGTTTTGAGGGGAGACTCAGTAAATCCCTTGCTGATGGGGAGAGGACGCGGGGGTGGAACAGAGCAGACTGGAGCATCTGTTTTTTGTTTTTAAGGTTTATGTATATTTAATGAGAATGTATGCACGCCATGTATGTGTACTTATAGAGGCCAGAAGGAGGTGTCAGACTCCTTGGAGTTGGAGTTAAAGATGGGTGTGAGGTGCCATTTGGATGCTGGGAACAAAGCCTGGGTCCTCTACAGGTGCAGCAAGTATCTCTGAGCCGTCTCTCCAGTCCTGAGTAGGGCTTTCCAACAAGAGAGGACAAGATGCATTACCGGGTACCAGGCATTGTCCTGTTAACCTTAGCATAATACATTCAGTTATGACAGCTAGGTTGCCATCGAAGGAGCATAGCTGACTCCGACAGACTAGTCTCTCACAGCCACGTGTGTCCAAGAATCTGTGAGTTTTGTTTCTTGCTTGGCTTTCCATGTGTGCTCTGTTCTTACGTGCCTTGCTTACGTCTTTTCACATCCCTTGAAGTTGGTAACCCATGCCAAGAACCCAGGACATCTCCGTCCACAGTCCCAGTGTCTACTTGGGAACACACTGCTGAACACGCACACATTGGGTTTGAGGTCATTTCACAAGAATAGACTTTATTCCTCATCTTTTCTCCTGTATTTTGCGGTTGTCATTAAGCAATACCCCACATGAGGAAGTTTCTGTTCCTTCTGGAGCCCAGACTGGGCATTCACCCCACTCACCCCATCGACTCACTCATTCTCATGCGGGCCAGCCTTGGGGTTCGGGAAAGCCCAGGCCCGAGAGGATGATGCACACAGCACCTGACCATAACCCGAGCACTGTGCAGTGGCACTCGCGCCCAGGGCTCTGACCGTAGAGAGCGCATGCCTCTGATGACGGTCCTACAGCATGCTTGAACAGAGTTCCTTAGGGACTTAAGAGAGGCTGTCGAGCCTGATAGGTATGAGTACCCACAGAGCTGGCTCCTGAGGAGCCTGTCCTCACCTGCAGGCTGGAGGAAGCTGTAGGGACGAGTACCCTTGGCTTTCCGGCTGCTGCAGTCCTAGACTGCAGGGGTTTCCTTTTCCCTTTGATTTCCAAGTGTTTGTCATGGTCTTGTCCTGCACTGGAATGTGGGTCTTTTGCCTCGCTGAGACCTAGAGGGCTTTACTGGACTTTGATGTCTGAGGGCTGATGGCCTCTGTTCTTGTCCGGCAGGTAAGCAGATCCAGGTGTTATCCGGCCATGTGCAGTGGGTTTACTGCTGCTCCATCTCCCCTGACTGCAGCATGCTGTGTTCTGCAGCCGGTGAGAAGTCGGTAAGCCTCCAGTGAGTGCGTGTGCACAGCATGTGTGTGTGTGTGTGTGTGTGTGTGTGTGTGTGTGTGTGTGCGCGCGCGCGCGCGCGCGCGCGCGCCATCTGCCACTGTCCCAGTAGAGGCAGGCTGGCTGGCTCTGCCCCCTACACAACACTCAGGAGGCTGGGGGTATGAACATGACCGTGGAGAGGAGGATGTGGAAGTAGGGGCTTCATCTCTGGAGGAGGTTCCTTTTCCAGAATAGTGAAATGCAGTATTTTCAGACCTTTTGTTCCACATTAGAGTCCAGGATTTTACAACCCACACCCAGACCTGAATTTGAGTCTCGTCAGTTTGACTCCAGGTGGTAAGAATTCCAGTCCAAACCCCGACAATAGTAGTGCTGGTCTGTTGTGTTCTAAAGATATTGGAGCCCGGGCAGTCTGGAGAGGTAGTTTCTCTTCTGCTTGTGTGACCTAACTGATCTCAGATGTGACAGTTTTGAGGGGGTCACTGCTTGGCATAGCTCAGGAACTTGATCATGGAAGTGAAGCATTTTCCTTTTCTCTGTTCTGGAGACAGGGTAGCCTAACCCAGGCTGACCCTGAACTCCTAATCCTCCTACCTGCTCCCCCGGGCCCATTTTATGCAGTGCTAGGCTGAACCCCAGGACTTTGTGAAGTGCTCCATAAGCTCTCTACTAACTGAGCCACATCTCCACCCTCAAAGGGGTTTGTAAAGATAAAAAAGGGAGTCCTATTTTGATGATTCTCATCAAGGTTTAAAGTTAGGAGCTAGGTCAGACACAGTCATGGGCCAGATTTCCAGGGTTCTTAAGCAAGGTATTGAAAGTCTGGGAAGGGTGCTGCTGCTCGGTCCCCTGGGCCTACTGCTCATATCTGATCCTTTGCTTGGCTTCAAGAGGAATAAGCTGTCACCACAGAGGTCTCCCTCAGGTCTGCTACCCCATCTCAAGCGGGGACCAGAAAGCAGTGTGAAATGGGGATCAGAAAGCAGTGTGAAATGTCGAGTAGGCAGCCTTCTGTAGGCTAGCCTGGACTATGCTCTCTTAAAATTCATTGCAAGTCTTTAAGTGCTTATTTAAACCTGCATAAAGGGTCCACTGTGGGGAGGGCTGTAGACACGGAGAACTTGACTGTCCCTGGCTGAGGGGCAGGCTCAGGCTTCCTCTGCCTGTCACTGGTGTCCAAGCGCCATGCTTCTGCCTCACAAGACCCATTTCCATCCTGCTGCAGGTCTTTCTGTGGAGTATGCGGTCCTACACACTAATCCGGAAACTAGAAGGCCACCAAAGCAGTGTTGTCTCCTGTGATTTCTCTCCTGATTCCGCCTTGCTTGTTACAGCTTCGTATGACACCAGCGTGATTATGTGGGACCCCTACACTGGCGAGAGGCTGAGGTCACTTCAGTAAGGACCTTGTAGGGCTGTGCATGTTACGTTGCAGTCTGGGCTGGGGAGGAGCAGCTGGGATGGAAGAGTGCAGTAGCCTCAGTGCTTTTCCATGTAGAGCTCTCTTCAAGGCAAACAAAGCTAGTGGCTGTTTCTACCCGTTAACTGTAGTTCCACGTCCAGAGTGACTCTCAGAGCTGTTACCTCCAGTATAAATCCCCCTGCCCGCACACGTATGCTCCATTTTCTCCTCTGTTTCTGTTGTTTCAGAAGCAAATGGTAGTAGTTCTATAATTATCACACAGTTTTCAAGTGGACCTGACCTACTTTACATAAGGAAATGAGCACAAGGAATTGTTGGGAACCCTTCTGACTTCTAAGGAGACACTCAGAGCAGTCACGGGACCTTGTTTTCCAGTGTGCACTTGCTAGTTTTACACAAGTACAGGCCAGATGCTCTGGCGTGCTGCCTGCAGATGAGGATTCTGGGGGAGGGAGGCTGGCACCCCAGACCCACTGTTCGTTCTTTGTAGGCACACTCAGCTTGACTCCACTGTGGATGACAGTGATGTCCACATGAGCTCCCTGAGGTCTGTGTGCTTCTCACCTGAAGGCTTGCATCTTGCTACCGTGGCAGATGACAGGTAAGGAGGGATGGCAGGAGCTGAGAGCCGGCTGCCCTAGAGCTGCTACTTGCTGGGGCTGGCATCCCCTTGCTCCCCCCAGATCAGCTCACTTGTCTACTTCTCCCCGTCCAGGCTCCTCAGGATCTGGGCTCTGGAACTGAAGGCACCAGTCGCCTTTGCTCCCATGACCAATGGTCTTTGCTGCACATTCTTCCCACATGGCGGAGTTATTGCCACAGGGTATGTATCTGCACTGAACAGATGGGCAGCAGTGTGGTCCTGTGTACACCATGAAGAACTGTCTAGAATAGTAATGTCATCTATAGATGTTAGTGGTCGATGTAAATGCAAGGAGAGACCTATAGATGGTCCATGTTAGCCATGGCCAGTTCCATAAGGAGCTATAAGATACGGTGATGCCATTTTTATATGGGAAGTCTACAGCTGAGGTCACCTTATGGATCACACCTGTAATTGACACATGGCCGCTATTGTGTGCGCTCAGGACCTTCTCATGCCAGGTTCTCGTCATCACGGTGTTTCTGGACAGTCTAAAACCCCACTTGTCGGCAGTTCCTGGGTTTGGGTTCTCATCCCACTTTAATCTTAGGAAGTAGCTGGGACCACAGGCACAGGCCACATCCTGGCTTCTAAGAATCCCAGCACACAGCAGTCATACCCAGCAGTTTGCAGCTTCCTAGTCAGTTAGCAGCCACTTCAGCTTCTGGAGTCTCCACTTCAGGTCACCCCAGACCCACTGTCCATTATAAAGGAAATGGCTCTCTGGGGCTGCTAAGCACTGGTCTCTCGTTTCAGGACTAGAGACGGCCATGTCCAGTTCTGGACAGCTCCCCGGGTCCTGTCATCACTGAAGCACTTATGCAGGAAAGCCCTCCGCAGTTTCCTGACAACCTATCAAGTCCTCGCACTGCCAATCCCCAAGAAAATGAAAGAGTTCCTCACGTACAGGACTTTCTAGCAGTGCCAGCCACCCCACCTCCTGCAGCAGAAGCAGTGCAAGGGACTGGCTAGGGTGGAGCCAGGCAGCTCACACTGGAGCAGTGTGGACCTTCCTCCCATGGCCCGGCAAGTAGGTCTGAGCGACCCACTCCTGTGGTGCTGGCCTTACCTCGTTGTCATCCGTGGTGAGCAGCCGTTGTCAGTCTAGTTGTGTTGAAGCCAAGCGCAGTTGTGGATGTTGTTTGGGTAATAAAGGCACTTCCTTAGCTGGAAGTGCCTCTGCCTGTTTCCGGTCAGTGGCCGCATGGTCTCAGGTCCCCCGTTCTGCTCAGAGGGACTTGGGTGTTGGTTGCTTGCTCGGCTGCACGTGGACTGGCCTGTGCTCACCAGTACACTAGTGCCGGCTCTTATTTCCCTGTAAACAGTGGTGTGCATGTGTAGGAAACGACAGGCGAGTGTGTCAGATCATGGAGGAGGTGCTCCTCAAGTGCATGCCGGTCGGACGGCCGTTTATCAGCATCATATTTATTTGTACTTTCTCAGCGGATAGTAAGGTACAGCTGTTTTCTCTCTCGTCTCTAAGAACCAGAGTTCTTATGTGGCCCGGTTGTGGAGCCAAGTCTTAGTTGTGTGGAGTCAGTGCTGACACCACTGACTTGTGCGGTCACGTGTTTGTCTCTGCTGCTTGACCTCACGGGATTTACCCTCCAGTTCAACTGCCCAAAACAGACAGCCCCTTCCAAGCACCGTTCTGACAGCGGTAGCAGCTACCTATTCAAGATGCCTCACACAAAATCCTGCCTTAGGAAAGTTAATATATTTTAAATTATTTTAAAAGAAACTCAACATCTTATTCTTTGGCCTTTCTTAATTGATGCTTTGTGGAGGCAGTGTTGACGGTGTACAGTGTGTGCATAGAGGAGTCTCCTCTATTATCTGAAGAAGAGCATTGCAAATGAGGCTTTCATTGAAGGGAGAAAAGAGAAAAAGAAAAAAGAAAAAAAAAAAGCCTGTCTCTGTTCTCTTTTTTCCTCATTAAGATGCAAGAATAAGTAAATAAATAAAAATTAAAAAATAGAAATCTTTTAAACCAAGGACCAAAAGGCGAGCGGGATGCCAGTGGCTGCTCCGGCACCGCCACCTGGCCGCGACCTCAGCCTCAGCCCGAAACCTGAGGAGCAAGCTCTCCACTGCCAAGACAGTAGATTCCTCCCTCTGACAGCACAGACTGAAACCATCTCCCCACAGATGCATCTCACCTGTGGAGCACAGGTGCCCGCCAGTGGCCCCTCATCTAGCCCGAGGGAACAAGTCTGATGGCCTAAAAGGAACAGCCTCTGAGGGGCTTACTCTGACACCAGAGTAATGCCTTAACAGAAAAGCAGGTGGACAGGCCAGCGCGGTTAGAACACTGACACACTTTATTCTTCCTTCCTGTGAAGGACTTGGTATAAATACAGCCCAGCAGCGCGGCAGGAACAGCTGCAGTGCCCCATCCCTCCCCCAACAAGTGAGGTGTGCGCTCTGAAGGGGAACTGTGATGTAGTTTCTTTCCTATTTTCACAATAGAATTTGGAACCTACTGGCAAGCCTTCCAACAGCAAGAAAGACCACTGTTTCTGACCCAGGGTCTCTCACTAGGCTGGCCTGCAGCTGCCTGGTAATTCTACCTCAGCCTCCTGAGTCCTGAGGTAGAAAGTGCATGTTAGCACTTTGGCCAGAAGACTGATTATTTGATCAGAAACCTAGTAGCACCCGATTAGACTGGAAGACCCCAAAGCATACTCAGTTTCTATTAGACTGCAGCCAGTTTGTCTTCCCAGCGACTGACAGCAAAGACTAAAGCGGCCCTCGCCAGGGGCAGGGTGTTTCCCTAAAAGGCATGCAGTGGGGGTCAGTAGGGATTAGTTGCTCTGTAGATCCCAGCTCCTAAGGGCCACAGAGAGCACTACCTAAGTGCCTGGGGAGACTTCTGTGACTGGTTTTGTCCAGTGGCCCAGGGCAGCATGTCTTCTGTCCTCCAGTCACCGATGGGCCTGAGGCAGGGGCCAGGCCTCGAGGCTTCTAGGCCTCGGCAACTATCAGGTCTCTGGTCACTTGGAAGGCAGCGATGAGGGAGCCCAGCTGTATCTTCTCACTGGTGCCGACAGAAAGCCTGTACCTGGGGATAACAACCTCAGGTTGAGTATAAATCACCCAGGCCCTGCCCATGAGGGTGAGCTGTGGGGCCCGCCATGGAGGTGCTGGAGCGGACAGTGCCACCCCGGTTAGCCCTCCGTCTGTCCTCCAGCTTCCTTCCCCCAGCATTCACTCAGCCACTTGACTGCAGCGGGGCTGGAGGCTTAGGGCT
The DNA here is from genome assembly GCA_964023405.1 of Apodemus agrarius. Lineage (NCBI taxonomy): Eukaryota > Metazoa > Chordata > Mammalia > Rodentia > Muridae > Apodemus > Apodemus agrarius. The sequence continues at coordinate 7,558,724 of OZ030028.1, forward strand.
GCTGTGAGGAACTGCAGATTCCCCTCGGGCTGCAGCACTGCAGCAAGGCAGGACCCCAGCGGCTCACCCTGTCACTTTGAAATGCCTAGCCATCGGAAGCAAAACCACTCCCAGTGTGGTGACAGGGAATGACCTGCTCTGTCTACATGAGCTAGTGACGGCCTATTGGAGCTTGGGACACTAGCATTTGGTGGAGCCCTGTGAGCTGTCCTCTTACTGACAGTGTATAATGAGCTGGGCAAAGTGAAGCATGGAGGTGGGTTCTCTCCACTGGGCTCCTGTATGTCACACTGCCTTAATAAGCTGGCCACCTCCAGACGCCCCGCATGACCAGGGTGAGGAGAGCCAAAGGCTCCGCTCACGCAGGGACCGCTCTGGGCTCATCCTCCGCACGACTGCCCTCTCCACAGTGCAGGCACCACCCCAAACCAGACTGCTCCAGGCGAGAATGGCCACAACAGGACAGGGGCAGCCGAAGACTGAAACTGGGAAAATACTCACTCAATGTCTGCCATTTTGGTCAGTAAATGTATCCGAACCGAAGATGGAAAGTCAACTGAGGGAAAGACAGAATCAAATGGGTGAGGTCACCTCGCACCCTCGGGGCTTCTGACAAGCCCGACCGTCCCTCAGACCCACTGCATGCAGGCCGCCAGGGTGAGGGCTGAGCAGGCTCTTTATCACGCGCGGGGCAGCTCAGGGATTAGGAAGTGGGTTCCATCTCCTGTACCGCCCACATGTACATAGGTCAATACAATCCACAGAAGGCAACTGCTATACACTGACCAGAAAGCTCGTGTTACTCAGTTTTGAGGACAGACAAGCAACAGAATCGACACAGGCTCGCGGTACTGGGGACCTGAGAGCCTGCCAGGCGCAAAGCTACCAAAGGCTGGCGCCCGTCCCCCACCCTGAATCATCTGCGGTGATTCCCAGGGTCTGCCCATGCTGAGAGCAATCCCTGAATCAAGGCAGGAAACAGGAACTTAAAGGCAGCTTCCTGGAGACTGCCTCTGTGGGCTCTAAGAGTATGACAGGCTGGAGAGCAGCTCAGCGGGCTGGGGCAGGCTTAGGAAGCGTCAGTCCTGGGTGCCCGTCTGGAGCTAGCCCAGTGGTAGACCATGTGCCTCCCATGTACAAGGCCCTGGATTCAATCCCTGCTGCGGAAGCTTGTAACAAGAACGGAAAGTACAGTACTTCCCTTGAGGAAAGCGCTCACCCTAGCAGCTCCAGGTATTAAAAAGGGTTTGGACAAAGCCATTCAGAACTGCTCAAGATTAAGGGTCAGTCACCCTCTTCCTGTTTCTGCTTGAGAGCAAAGACCTCACGCTCTGAGGTCACCCCCAAACCGCGCCTCCTCTCTGCCCAGTTACCTCTGTGCACAAACAAGTGAACCTCGGTCAGGATGTCATGCAGCGCCAGGCCCTTCAGAGTCTTCAGCTCCAGGATATCTAGGGAGGAGCAGCTAAGGTGAGGGAACCATTCCAGAACATGCTGCAGGGAGGCTTAAACGCCGCCCCTGCCGGTGACCCAAAAGTTGGGCTCTTTAACCAAGTAAAGCTGCAGCAAGTCCAATTCTAACTCAGCCCGTGTTATCGTCAATAAGGCTTTTCTAAAAAGTCCAGCCCTGCCGGGTGGTGGTGGCACACACCTTTAATCCCAGCACATGGGAGGCAGAGGCAGGTGGATTTCTGAGTTTGAGGCCGGCCTGGTCTACAGAATGAGTTCCAGGACAGCCCAGGACTACACAGAGAAACCCTGTCCAGCGCTGTCTCAGGGAGCAGAGCAGACAGCTCCGTAAGGGATCACACAGCCGCTTGCAGCTTCTCACCACCTCACTGCAGACCAAGGCAATGAGTCCGTCCACTTTAACTCCTGATCGGAGAAGCTGCGTGCAGCCTCACTCGCTTGGGCTAGAGCCGTTGAGGAGGAGGGCCCTCTGCCCGGGGATACCTGCTCCACGCCAGCGGACACCTGTCACCTGGGAGGGAGAGGGGCTGGCTGCAGCCCGGGCTTCTGGCCACCCCGGAGCCTGAACCTAGCAGCAGTGGTGGGAAAGGATACTTTTGTAGGCAGTGGTGAAGTCTTGATTCAGCATCCAGTCCAGAATGTTGGCGATGTCCGTCTTGAGTGGGTGTCCGGTGCAGGTGTAGACCGTCTCCTCTGTCACCGTCCCAAAGGCCATATTGGTACTCTGCAGGAGGAGGGCCCAGGGGTTGTCAGCAGCTGCCCTGCCAAGTGACATGGCACAGGCCAAGGACAGAGGGACTCTTGAACTCTCCACACTGAAGGGCTGCCCTCCGCTGCGTGCATGCGTGCATGTGGTGGAGAGGCAGCGTCCTCCCATAGCTTAGAGCAGCGCCGAGCCTCCCCACTGGAGCACACAGGCAGGGGGCTGGTACACGGCACGGGGATTTTACTAGGTTTCTGAATGAACGTGTGGACTAGCTGGCTGGCTTTCTTGTAAAGCTGTTCTGAAGCAATGGTTTGAAGTGCCTGCAGCGTGATCGTACCTGCAGAATGTTCAGAGCCCTTCGCATGTCCCCACTGGACAGAGTGACAAGGGCCTTCATTCCGTCTTCACTTACATCCACACTAAAAGGAAACAGGCAGAAGAGTTAACTAAAGCCCCTCCGCAAGGAGCACAACTTCATCAACCGCGTGAACCTCAAATGAAGCTTAAAAGGAGGAAAATATCAAGATGGAGGTGACAGCACTCCCCCAAGCTACTTGTGTTTAGGAACAAGGGCCACACGAATATCCAGGCCCCAGCCAGAGTCTCCTATGGACCAAGGCTTTATGGAAGGACACCGCTCAGCACTGATCACCCAGACCGGATGTCTCAGAGCCTGCCCGACTAGCCAGTGGGCAGCATTTACAAATTGGGACAACATTTACAAATTGGGCAACAATCAGTTCCCATGACAAAAGAGAGGGGACAGCCTGCAGGAATACAGGTGGGGGTCAAGAACAATCAAGAGGGCTCAGGAAGAACATCCGGAACCGACAGCATCCAGCAGCCCCTCTCCCCCAACCGACGGCATCCAGCAGCCCCCGCCCCACAACCTACGGCATCCAGCAGGCCCCAAGGCTTCTCCTCACCTCGGCATTCCCTGACCTCCCTGCCACTCGGTCCCGGAAACCTCCCTCCTCTTCCTTCTGGTAAAGCAAACTAACTTCTCTCTCTCTCTCTTTTTTTTTTTTTTGGGGGGGGGGGAGGGGTTCGAGACAGGGTTTCTTTGTGTAGCCCTGGCTGTCCTGGAACTTACTCTGTAGACCAGGCTGGCCTTGAACTCAGAAATCTGCCTGCCTCTGCCTCCCAAGTGCTGGGATTACAGGCGTGCGCCACCATGCCTGGCTTCAAACTTACTTCTCTTCTTGTATCACGTGTTCCAGTCGAGGAACCATGAGCTCAGGTGTCAGAGGGCCAAATCGGAACCTCGTGCACCGCGACTGCAAGGCGGGGATGATCTTGGACAGGTAGTTACAGATGAGGCAGAACCGGGTGTTTTCCGTGAACTTCTCAATCACTGGGAGAGAAAGCAAACACTTCACAAAGAGGACGACCCAGGGAAGGCTTAAGGGCACTAAGTGAGAGAGAAAGCTGCCTTTCTCACTTTCTTGTAAAGGGGATTATGGGACATGAACAGGTTCGGCTCAACCACCATCCTGTGTAGATCTCACGCTGGGCTCAAACCCCAGGTGATCTACCTGCTTTGATTTCTGGAGTACTTGGACTCACATGAGTCACCACAGCCAGCTTGCAAAGCTAGTAGACACACCATTAGAGCCCACGAACGCATCTGTTGATCATCGGCCACAACTCTAGCGCTCTGGCCATCTCCCACTCCGTCTGGCCCCAGTCTGTCCCAGAGCTCCCCACCCCTCTGGACGCAATGCTGTCTGATGCCGTTGAGACCCACCTTGTCTAGGCAGGGGGTGGCTCTGTGCACACGTCCCTGCAGCCCATGTCTGAAAGTCTAGGAGCACTCAGGGAGCAGCAGCCAGCACTGAGAAATGCACAGGACACCAGTGTCCCCACACAGATCTGCCCACACTGAGTCACTCAACAGAACAAGATGCTGGAAGAGGGACGCCAACACCCAAGGTCCAGAAGACATCCCATTCCCTCGCCCACGCCCTACTCCCCACTCCCACAGACTCCCCAGCAGGGTTAGTGGGAGCCGCTCACAAAGGGTCTTTAACACAAGTGGCACCAGCCCCACTCCACAGGAAAACACAGGGCTCACTCGTTCCACAGCCACTCCTATACTCAGTCTCTCCTGGTGGATCTTTGTTTTTCCCAAAGGCAGAGGATGTGCCAGTGGGTGAGGAATTTAAGCCTTATTTCCACTGAATGACACAGACTCCTGACACGGAACAGAAGCCAGCCCTAGAGGATGAGATGACAGAGGCTGTCCATCCAGAGGATGCTATGAGACAGCCTTGTCTGCATCACTGGACTAAGAGGAGCCTCCTGATGGGAAGGGAATCTCACACCCAGAATTTCCGGCCTTCGGTACGCGCCTGGGCCAACTCGGGCAGCAAATCTCACCTCTTCTCAAGGCATTCTGGGCATCTTGAGTCATGGCATCCGCTTCGTCCAGGATCACGAGCTTAAACCCTTTCCTAGGAGAACAAAAATGTGAAGGTTTCCTCAGCTTCCTTCCACACCAGGCTGAGCCTCCATCTTCGCACTTGGGCCACCTCAAGCCCATCTGTCTCAGGCCCCGATGAAGGTTGATGCCTGCATTCACACCCTGCATTCACACCCTGCATTCACACCCTGCATTCACACCCGCCCACCAAGCTCGTGCCCCGTAGATGCGGCAGGTAATGAATGTCCCCCTGAGGTGTCAGTCTCCACACTCTGAGTCCTGTTGGCACTGGAACCCGGGGATGTGAGTGGGCCACGCACTGACATCCCCAGGGCTACACACACCCCAGACTACTTATTCCTGTGTGTGTTTGTATGGATGTAAATGCCACATCACACCACTAATATGGAGGAGGTCACAGGATGACTTGAGGGACTCCATTCTCCCCTTCCCCATGTGGGCCCCAGGAATTGAACTTGGGTCATCAGGCTTGGTGGCAAGTGCTTTAGCCCACTGGACCATCCCACCGCCCTCCTCGCCTAACCGCCCTCCGTGTCAGCCATCCTTGCTGATCTCTTCTCCTGTTTAAGTTGAGACCAGCTCATCCAGTACTGGCTGTGACTCCCAGCTGAGGACCCACATGGAACCCAGGGCTCGTGGAGTTCTCTGTCCAGCAGCCCCACCTCGCCAACGCTGCACTCGTCCATGCTTCTGACCAAGTCTTCCCTTCTTCCCTTCCCTTTACACCAGCCAACAGGGGACCAAATAGTAAGGCTGTGTCCCTACCCTGCACTAAGACCCGTAGGGAGGGAAATCCTACAAATAATTCTTACTTGAAGATTGTCCTTGTGCTGGCAAAGCTGAGGATTGGCCCTCGAACAATATCAATCCCTCGGTCGTCAGAAGCATTCAGCTACGTGAGGAAGAGAGGATGCTGTGACAGTCACACCCTGTGCCAGCTACAAGCTCGCGGTTGGACGGTCTCTAATGACAGCTAAGGTACAATCGTCAAGACCTAATGCTCCGCACTTGCCTCAAAACACCATCACACGACATCCTAAAGGGACCACCCACACAAACGGAGGACATAAACACAGGGCCTGGTGACCCTGAACCAGGGCCTCTGCCAGAAGCAACTGATGCTAACTTCAGTTCTCGCCGCCTGGAGGCTGCTGTGCTTTGAATGAGCTGAAGAAAGAACTCTAGCCAGCAAGGGGCCGAGCCTCAGCCCTGCTCCCTAGGTCAAATGTTTTGCTTTTAATTGAGGGTCTTCTGTATTCAAGCTGGCCTTGAACTCGCATAGCCCAAGATGTCCATGAACTTGTGACCCTGCCTCCTCCACCTGTGTGCTGGGATGGCAGATGTACAACCTTGTGGTTATGCTCAGGATCAAACCCAGGACCTTGTGCACGGTAGACGAGCACCCTACCAAATAAGCCACACCCCCAGTCCCTCAGAAGCTCTTCTTTCAAATTCAACATCTAGGTGGGCAGGTGGAGCAGGCTATGTGAGGAGGGTGCAACCTCTAAGTTGGGCCTGGCAGGAAGGAGAGGCTGCTAGGTGTTAATGCCTAGCAAGTCCAAGCAGTATACCAATTTCCACACACCCATCCCCCAACATCAGTCCAAGCAGTATACCCATTTCAACACACACCCCATCCCCCAAAACATCAGACCCCATTGGCCAAACCCAACAAGGACGCAGAAGGTCAGGGAATAAAAGAAAGATCTAAGGTAAGTGTCTGGAGGTCTGAGCTGTGGTGGAGCGAGAGTGTCTCCCTCACCTCCAAGACCATGGAGCCGAATTCTTTATCTTTGTACAGTTGCTTGGCACAGGCCAGGATGGTGGATGTCTTTCCTGTCCCTGGAGGGCCATAGAGAAGCAGGTGTGGCAGGCGGTCTTCACTGATGAACTTCTGAACTGAGGGACAGGAGGGGGCGACACGTGTCACACACTCACCTTGGGACCTGGTTATGCTAGCTCCAGATATGCTTGAGTTCTTCAGTGTCCCAGTCGGAGCAGACAGGGAGGGGAAGTCCTAAAGTCACACCACAGTTTGTCTGTCTTCCACGCTAGCTATCTTGGGAAGGCCTACTGAGAGCAGTGGTTCTCAACCTGTGGGTGCTGACCCTTTTAGAAGCTACATATCCGGCATATCAGACATTTACAGTACAATTTGTAACAGTCACAAACCCACATTTATTGAGTAGCAATGAAATAATTTTATGGTTGGGGGTCACAACATGAGGAACTGTACTAAAAGGGCCACATCTTTAGGAAGGTTGAGAAGCACTGGTTTAGAGGTCAGCCTCATGGGAGGAATCAGGTCACCAAACGCACGCCTTTGAGGGTCACACTGCCCCCACCAGCACTCTACTTCCTGCCCACTTTGGAGCCCAGTGCTCCCACTGCCATGAAGTTGTGCTCACCGAGGGTGCAGTCAACAGAGCCAAGCACTGGACCAAAACCTCTGAACCCAGGAGGCAAAAATCAAACATCCCTCTTCCATGCTGACTTCTTGAGGGATGGGGGAATTGGAAAGGCGCCCCAGTTAGGTGGGGTGCTCTTGCAGAGGACCTGGGTGTGGTTCCTAGCGTCTACACAGCAGCTCACAATGGTCTACAACTCCAGTTCCAGAGGATCCAGCACCCTCTTCTGGCCTCTGGAGGAACCAGGCACACAAGGTGCACACACATGTGTAAACAAAACACCTAAACAATACAAACAGATCTTTAAAACTGTGTCCTCTTAGGCAGTTTGGCGCACTATGGAGAAGGAAGCGCACAGCCCGTCCTATAAAGCTCAGTGCATCCTCTAAGGGTCACCCACCCAGCAGAGACAGCAGCATCACAGAATGGACCCAACCCTCCACAAGGACAACCACAACAGACAGATACTCACTGGTACTCAGAATGTCCTGGTGAGAAATGAGATCGGCCAAGGACTGTGGCCGGTACTTCTCAACCCTGAAATAGGATTCACCATAAGTTACGATTTATACACAAGCCGTGTTCCGTTACATGCAAAGAAGCCTCTTCACAGCCTAAGCAGCAGAGGAAGAGAAACCCTTCCTGTCTGAATAGAACCACTGGCTCTCACAACCAGGAGTTATTCTGTCCCCCAGGGGACATCTGTCAGGCCAGTTAGCAGTCCTAACTGTGCAGAGGGTGTTAGTGGCATCTGTTGAGTATGAGTCAGGAGGTTGCTAACATCTTCCAGTAGGGAGGACAGCTCTCTGTTACCCCACACCAACAGCGGTGTGTGTGTGTGTGTGTGTGTGTGTGTGTGTGTGTGTGTTCGCGCAAGTCCTCAGTGCTGAGACTGCGCAAACGGAACTCATACTCAAATATCCACAAGCAAGTGAATGGGCAACACACTTATGATTTGGCTTCCAACAAGGAATTGAGTGCTGAACCATGCTACAGCGCAGAAAAACGTTAAATTCGAGAAGCCAGACTCAAAAGACTACACGGTCTGTGACTCCGCTCCTGGGAATTTCACGTGTGGCCCAAGATAATTCTTCCTCCTCAGTATAGACCAGAAAAAGTGAAAGTAAAGAATGGCTAGGATTGTTTCATTTAAAACACCGCTAAGCTGCTGTAGGGCCGTTCAGAATGCGAACTCTGGGGCCCTGGGTTCGATCCCGGGGATCCATGTCAATAGAAGGAAAGAAAGTTGTCTTCTGACCTCCACAAGGTGCGCTGCTATGGTCGCCTCCCCCGCAAATAAGGGGGAAAGAATTGTAAGCGCCGAATTAGGACACGATTTCGAATCCAAGCCTACCCACACCTCCGTTCTCTGAACCTTTCTAAACAAACTCAGGATCGGTTTGATAGGGTCATCAGAGCGCGGCGGCGATGCTCAAGGCACCCGAGAACGGCTAAGCTGAGCTCAGAGACTGTTCAGTGTGGAAGTGGAGGAGCAGCGGCGGCTGCGGCGCCAAGGCCGGGTGTCCGGCCGGAGCGGGATCTGCAAAGCTCCTAGGAAGAAGAGCGAGACGCAGGATGCGGGGACGCTCCTACCAGGGCAGATTCCGGGCCCGGGCCGCCGCGGGGCGCTGCTGCGAAGACTCCGCCGCCATGACTGACAGATGCTGTGGGGTCCGGCCACCGACCCGCCGCACTCAGAGTCCGCGCGCAAACCAACCCTCGCGAGGCTTCGCCTCCGGCTTCCGGCTTCCGTCCCCCGGCCTGCCTCCTTCCCGTTGCTAAGGTGCTGGTTGCTAGGTAACCCGAGGCGCCGGCCTGCAGCCGAGGTATGGCCTGAGCAAGCAGTCTCAGCCTCTCAGCCTTTCTCGAGGTCCTAGGAGACCGCGTGCTGTGGCCAGAGCCACCGCGGGCCTCGCCAGGGTCCGATCCTGCCAGGGCAAGGGGCAAGCCGCAAAAGAGCAGCAAGTTCCAGAGCCAGAAACACTTCCGTGGCTGGGGTATGGTCAGTGCATCCTCAGTTCTGTAACCAGCAACACACGCACACAGACACACACATACAGACATATACACACAGTTACATATACAAATATACATATACATACATCCCTATTCACATACATATACACTCACACACTTACATATAAATGTACACATGAACACACAAATACACAGTATGCACACGTACATACATACATGCATACATACTCACATTCATATACATGTATATCACACATATATACATACACAGAACATACACATTCAATCATATATATATACAAATACACAGTTATATGTATATATAACTGTGTATTTGTATATTTATATACAAATGTACTGTGTATATATACACATACATACATGCATACATATAACACATTCATATATATACATACATACATACATAAATACATACAGACATCTGTGTTTTATACACACACACACACACACACACACACACAAACACATTTTCTCCTGCAGTGAGAGAATTATAGACCTATTTATTTATTTATTTATTTATTTATACAGGGTTTCTCCCTGTAGCTTTAGCTATCCTGGAACTCACTCTGTAGACCAGGCTAGCCTCAAACCCAGAGATCCACCTGCTTCTATCTCCCAAGTGCAGGGATTAAAGGTGAGCTCCACCATTGCCTGGCGACCAATTTTATTTTCATCTTTTCACCTTTAAATTTTACTTTGAGCCAGGTATGCCTTTAATTCTAATATTTGGGATGCGGAGGCAGGTGGATCTCTGTGAGGTCAAGGTCTACAGAGTGGGCTCTAGGACAGCTGGAGGTAGGACAGTGAGAACCTGTCTTCAAAAATCAAAATAAAATTAACTTTAATTAATTTGTGTGGGCCATGGAGAACATGTGGAGGCCAAAGACAATTTTCAAGAGTTGGTCCTGGGAATCGAACTTAGCAGTCAAGCTTGGCTGTTTGAATTGCAAGGTCTTCCTCGACTACATATCCAGTTCATGGGCAGGCAGCCTGGTGGTGTACTTAACTACCCTTGGAGCAAAGTGGCCACTATCTTGGGGAGTTCATCTGTGTCCACTTACAAAAGAATGACCCCAGCTGGACTTTTTGACCGTTTGCATCCCCTCGTGGAAGACCCTCACCTGAGTACCCAGTGGCTCCCTACGATTTATTGTGTGCATCTCTGCCTTAATTACACATGGCTTGATTGGAGGGCAGAAACGGAGAGAAGGTGACTACAGTATACGGACTAAGAAAGACTAGGAGAGACATCTCTACCTATGCTGCTATGGAAACCCTCACCTTGCTGGCTAAATCTTTTTTGGTACCATCTCTGGAGGAAGGAGCACCCAGTCTCCTGTAGGTACCCCTCAACTTCGCTGTTAGGAAGCCCAATAAAGTCACGGGTTCCCTGAGTGAACATTGGCAGTGGAATCGTGCCTCAGTTTGTCATTGTAATCTTAGGAGGAGGAGGAGGAGGAGGAGACATTGCTTATGCCCCTCTCCCAAGGAATTTTATCAACACCGGGCTACGTGAGACCCTGTCTCAAACAAAACAAAGCATATCACAGAAGAAGGGGATCAGATGGTGCTCCAGGGATGACAGTCCTCCTACTCTCTGCTTCCTCTGAAGGCCAACTTGAATGAACACGGGTTCTTTGGATCACTAACGTGCCCTGCTCCTTGCTCGGCTCAGGGATGATTTCAGTGGTCCTTTCTCTCTAGGAAGCACAGGATGCAGTGCCACAGCGCACCACACTGATATCTACTCAGGGATGGCTGTGGGGGATCAACACAAGCCACATAGCTACACATCAAGGAGACACCACACCCCTCCCTCCTGCCACACTCTGGCCACCTTTTCCTTCTTTCATATTTCTTTTTTTTTCTTTTCTTTTCTTTTCTTTTCTTTTTTTTTTCTTTTCTTTTTTTTTTTTTTTTTTTTTTTTTTTTTTTTTTTTTTGGTTTTTCGAGACAGGGTTTCTCTGTATAGTCCTGGCTGTCCTGGAACTCACTCTGTAGACCAGGCTGGCCTCAAACTCAGAAATCTGCCTGCCTCTGCCTCCCAGAGTGCTGGGATTACAGGCGTGTGCCACCACCGTCCAGCTCATATTTCTTTTTCATATCAAAGAAAACTTTGGGCTGGAGAGATGATGTCTCAGAGACTAAGAGCACTGGCTGCTCTTCCAGAGGTCCCGAGTTCAATTCCCAGCAACCACATGGTGATTCACAACCATCTATATTGAGATCTGGTGCCCCCTTCTGGCATGCAGGTATACATGCAGGCAGAACATTGTACAGAGAGAGAGAGAGAGAGAGAGAGAGAGAGAGAGAGAGAGAACATCAAGGGTTGGTGTGGTGGTTTCAATAAGAATGGCTCCCCAGGCCTATCTGTTTGACTACACTGTCCCCATTTGGTGGAACAGTTTGGAAAGGATTGGGAGGTGTGGCTGTCTTTGTTACTTTTCTATTGCTTCAAAGAAAAAAACCATGACAAGTCAACTAGCATAAGAAAGCATTGAGCTGGGGGCTTGTTTACAGTCCCAGAGGGTGTCTGCATGGCCATCACGGTTAGGAGCCCAGCAGCAAGCAGGCAGACTTGGCATCAGAGCAGTAGCCGAGACCTTGCATTTCAGACGCCAACCGTCAGCGGGGCTTCGGGAAAGCAAGCGAACTGGGGGCAGATGCTGCGAGCCCTTGCAACCTCAACACCCACCTTCAGTGACACACCTCCACCAACATGGCCACACCGAAGCGGAAACTTCTGGTTTCTTTGCAGAGTGGGTTGTGACAAATGATGGCTTGCTGGGGCACACAGGTGAAAGGATGTTTGGATGCAGCGGACACGTGAAAGGGCACGTTGTGAGGGAGTATAAATATAACCCACAGGCGGTGGGGGACGAGCACTGAGCGTTGGTCTGGTCTGCTCTGCCTCGCTATTCTTCGCTAACGACACATGTGTATTGGTTCGCCTTACGTAGCTTTGCTGAGCAGCTTGCCGCTTCTGCAGCCTCACCTCGAGCCAGTCGGCGTGCCTTTCTGCTTCTTCAGGACTGAGCCACGGCTCCTGGTTTGTGCCTGGCGTCCACCTGCGGAGAGAACCGTTCTGTAGCTGCCGGTTCGTGCGTGGTGTCTGCCTACCTAGAGGATCGGTCTGCAGCATTTGCTGTGGGACTGAACTACTGCCAAAGAAGATCGAGCTCACCCTCCAAAGAACTATCGCTGAACAGGTCCACTTCCTAATAGCGTTTCTCTTCTACTATCTCTGCTGGGTGGTGGGCTAGAGGAGAGGTTGAACCCTTATTAAAGTAGGTTGTGGACTGGAGAGATGACTCAGAGGTTAAGAGTACCAGCTGCTTTTCTGGAGGTTCTGAGTTCAATTCCCAGCACCCACGTGTCCTCTGCTAGTACGTAGGCACATATGCATATAGGACACTGTATAGTAAATAAATAAATCTTTTTTTAAAAAAGTAGGTTTCGGGCCGGGCGGTGGTGGCACACGCATGTAATCCCAGCACTCTGGGAGGCAGAGGCAGGCAGAGTTCTGAGTTCGAGGCTAGCCTGGTCTACAGAGTGAGTTCCAGGACAGCCAAGGCTATACAGAGAAATCCTGTCTCGAAAAAAACCAAAAAAAAAAAAAAAAAAAAAAATTAGGTTTCGCCGGGTGGTGGTGGCACACACCTGTAATCCCAGCACTCGGGAGGCAGAGGCAGGTGGATTTCTGAGTTCAAGGCCAGCCTGGTCTTCAAAGTGAGTTCCAGGACAGCCAGGACTACACAGAGAAACTCTGTCTTGAAAAACCAAAAAAAAAAAAAAGAAAAAGAAAAAAAAAAGAAAGAAAGAAAGAAAGAGAGAGAGAAAGAAAGAGAAAAGAAAAGAAAAGGAAAGGAAAAGGAAAAAAGAAAAAAAGGTAGGTTGCAAAAAGTTTATGCCTACACCACACCTTCTAATCCCTCCCAAAGCCTGCTCCAGCACTATGTCTGTCTGCTGCCACACTCCCCACCATGATAACCAGCCCTCTGAGAACTAAGCTCCTGATGAATTCTCTCTTCTATAAGTTGTCTTAGTCGAGGTGCTTCTTAGAGCAATAGGAAAGTAAGACATTGGGCTGTATATGCCATACGGGCATGTCATTTGGCCACAATGCTTAAATTTAAACTGCTAACAACACTCCTTGAGCTTAGAGGGTCAGATGACACCAGAACAAATTCTCAGGACTAGGAAGTTTTTCAGTAAAGCACTTGCTGTGGGACCTTGGGGACCCAAGTCTGATCCTCAGAACCCACATGCAAAGGCAGGAGTGGTGGTGTGGGCTTCTAGCAATGAGAAGCCAGAGATAGGACAACAGTCAGCCTAACTTCATGGACAATCCTCAAGGCAGTCTGAGACCTTGTCTCTAACCCAAGATTCATGGCCCCTGAAGAGTGACACCCAGGGTTGACCTCTGGTCTCCACACACATGTACATGCACACATATGTATGCACCTGCACTCAAGTAAACACACACACACACACACACACACACACACACACACACACGGAAAGGACACTTTCTAATAAAAGTTCAAGTGCATCTGCTGTTCAGGTTTTTATGGATACAGTGTCACATGTCTGACATTTGGGACCAGAACACATGGTAACCTCTGGCTGGGTTGTCCTATAAACCACAAGCAGACAAGAACATTAGACTTATGTCTGTCTTTATCCTTGGATTCCCCCTCTCGCAAATGTGAACCAAAAACATTCTGGTCAGGATAAAGTCACCTTTGTCTTTAACCTGTAGCCACTAGCCGGGCGGTGGTGGTGGCGCACGCCTGTAATCCCAGCACTTGGGAGGCAGAGGCAGGTGGATTTCTGAGTTCGAGGCCAGCCTGGTCTACAGAGTGAGCTCCAGGACAGCCAGGGCTATACAGAGAAACCTTGTCTCAAAGAGAAAAAAAAAAATCCAAAAAACAAAAACAAAACCTGTAGCCACGCTCCTGTTCTGACTCCAGTGGCAGTGGCCCTCTGGTCATGTTACTCTCCAGAAACATGCTGGGAATAAAGGCAACACCATGCCTGGCCCTGCCTCTGTTTGTTCTTACACCGTCTCGGGGTGGGTCCTCAAACACTAGAGTTGGGTGCTTGGTACAAAAATGTGTTTAGGGCAATAGTGGCATATGCCATTAATCCCAGCACTTGGGAGGCAGAAGTAGGTGGATCCTTGAGTTCCAGACCAGCCTGGTTTACACAGTGAGTTCCAGGACGCCCACGGCTACAAGAGAAAACCTGTCAAAAACAAAAAACAAACAATAACAACGAAAAACAGAAACAACAAATTTGTTTGGATGATGCTGTGGTTGGCTCTTGATGACATCATCTGTGTGTGCCTGGATGTGGACTGTAGGTCACTGAGGAGAGATGCTGCATTACTGACCATCGCGTACCAGGTGCCTATATAAACATGGCCTGGCTCAAAGGAAGCATTCACTAACAGCTGAGTGGACAAATGAATGGGTGGATGATTCTAGCTGATATCTATGAGGCTGTTCCTGTGGTCAGGACAGTATTCTGAATAGTTCATGTTTACGGCGTACCTGGACTCCAATAGACTATGTTTCAACCTATGAGTTTTCTTCTTTACGACGGGTTTGTCGGGAGTGTTCACTTATGATGGCGTTGGGAATATATCTCCTCTACTGAGCCAAGGGTCATCCGAACAGAGCATCACTTCATGATCAATTGATGCAGGAAACCCAAGCTATCACCTTGACCTCTTGTTGCAGATATGGCGAGTAGTTGCTTTCCTAGCCTTGGGGGCAGAATGAGATCTAACCACAAGTCTGTTTCACAAGCCCCAGCTCTTAGCCGGGACAACGGTGAACTCCTCATTGGCAACAGTCACAGCAGCCATGTCCCCTGGGACGTTGTTAGACACAGTAATTGCCTTTGCCCACCCCCATACCCCAAACTCATCAATTCTAAAACTCGGGGGTGGTCGCCGCCCCCTGTGGTAGAATAGGTTCTCCAAGGGATCGAAACCCACCTAAGTGCGAAGCCCATTTGCTCTGCTGTATTGCTACTTCATCCTCAAGAAGAAAGCGGAACAAAGGACTGAGAGCAGGTGGCCGTTTCACGGTGACCTCTGTGGTAACTACTTGTCTCCTTGCTGTGACAATAATGAAAATGTCAGGCTGGAGAGATGGCTCAGTGGTTAAGAGCACTGACTGTTCTTCCAAAGGTCCTGAGTTCAAATCCCAGCAACCACATGGTGGCTTACAACCATCCATAATGAGATCCGGCGCTCTCTTCTGGGGTGTCTGAAGACAGCTACAGTGTACTTAAATAAATAAATCTTTAAAAAAAAATGAAAATGTCCATTTTGGTTCCTGACTGGAGGGTGTGATGGTCAGGATGGTAGAGGAGGTGGCTGGTCCCATCGTTTTTACAGTCAGGAGGCAGAGGGAGATGAGGGTTGGCACAAAGCTTGCTTTCTCCTTTTTCTAGCTCTAGACCCCAGCCCATGGGCTGCTGTGGCCCACATTTAGGGCGGGTCTGCCCACCATCATTAATATACTCTAGAAATTTCCGTCAAAGACAGGCCAGAGATTTGTCTCCTGCGTTACCCCCCACCAACCATCGTCATACTTCCTCAGAGGCTGCTGTGGTTTGGTGCTGAGACGGGTATGTTTTCTGGGGTTCACCTGTTAGACGCATGGTCTGCATCGCAGGGGTGAGAGGTGCTGGACCCTTTAAGTGGTGGGGCTGGATAGTGGTGGCGCACACCTTTAATCCCAGCACTCAGGAAGCAGAGGTAGGTAAGACCTCTGAGCTCAGGGCTAGCCTGGGCTGCAGAGTGAGTTCCAGGACAGCCAGGGCTACACAGAGAGACCACTTCTCTTAAAAAACAAACAAACAAACAAACAAACAAACAAACATCCTTCTGACACCAAGTTCCCCTTCCTCTATAGTTCAGCTGGCTTCGGACTCATGGCAATGCCCCTGCTTCAGCCTTCCAAATGTTGGGGTTAAAGGCACGAGTCATTTCAGTCCACTCAAGTTTTTTTCTCAGTCTAAGAATTTGAGCAGAAAACCTATATGCAGGAATGAGACATCCCCCTCGATTCAAAGTACCTCTAGGGAGGTCACGGCTTCTGGGAGCCCAAGCCTGAATCATGTCACAGTACCTGCTGGTTTAGGAGGGCTCCGGATTCAGGCGCAAGCGACTGCAGAGAGAAAATAGTTTTGTTTAAGCTTATTTTGCTTTTTAGCGAGCGTGCATGTGCGTGTGTGCACACGCAGGCTCTCTCACCGCTGTATGTACATGGGCCAGAGATTGACAGATGGGACTGAGGCTCCCCCGTTTTGTCTCTTATCTGCCTTGAAGTTGTTGAGAAAAATGGAGGAAGAGGGTTTAGATTCGATGGTGCCTTTTGCAGTCTGATGGAAGAGGTGTCCTTGGTCGGTTGGTGCAGTTCTGGTCTGCAGTGGCCAAAAGGCCCTTGAGTTTGCTTTGGTGTCCAGCTTGGTACTATCAAGAGGTTGGAACCTTCGAGGGCTGGGGCCTGGTGGGAGTTTTTTAGGTCATTGGTGGGCGTACCCTTTAAGGGGATTATGAGGACCGAGGCTCTTCCTGTCTCTTCACTTCATGTTTACCATGGAGCGAACTGCTTCCTCCGCCATGTGCTCCTCAACAGCTTCCAAAGCAGTAGGACCAGCCTATCATAGGAGCTGGCAAATCGGTGAGCCAAAGAAACTGCTCTTTGTAAATTGATTATCTCAGGGGTCATGGTTACATAGAGCTGATTCACACACACACACACACACACACACACACACACACAATCTCTCTGAATATCAAAAGCTACTTTTTTTTCCCTCTCTCAGCTTTTAACTCAGACTCAAGATGGCCCAGAATTTTTACCATTGTTCCAATACCACCCAATTAGCTTGGGCTTCTCCGAGAACTAAATGGAGACGGGCCTGTGTGTTAAACTTGCTGGGAGCTTCTCAGAAGTGGGTCCTGAGTCCCAGGAGCTTTCTGTGAATAGGGTTTCCGGCCATGTGCCACTGTTGGTTGATCAGCCCCTGGATATTGGCATATTGGCAATGTCTCTTTAGCCCACTGTCCTGGAGAAATTAATCTGTCTCTGTCTGTCTGTCTGTCTGTCTGTCTGTCTCTCTCTCTCTCTCTCTTCTCCCTCTCCCTCTCCCTCTCTCCCTCTCTCCCTCTCTCCCTCTCTCCCTCTCTCCCTCTCTCCCTCTCTCCCCCTCTCCCCCTCTCCCCCTCTCCCCCTCTCCCCCTCTCCTCCTCTCCCTCTCTCTCCTCCCACCCCTCTCTAAGGCCCTGCAGCTGTTTAACAGTTCATCCCCTGCTCCCAGCTCCGGGCTTTTCCCTCCCCTGGGTTAGGCAAGCCAGACACCCCAGAACTTTCAGGTTTAATTGCTTGAGGGAAGGGGAAACTCCCTCTTGTGTTGAGTCTGCACCAGGAAACGCAGCCCTTAATTCTCAACCAGCTATTTTGTCACATAAAAGACCCTCCCAGCTGGGGAAATGGGGAAAAAAAAATCTAGTTTTTGGAATCTTCCGTTCTTCCTTTGATTTCAGCATCATCGCCTTGGGCTACAGTCTCCGGGGTCGTTATGATTAGGAAAGACAAAGGGGTTTTAAGAAGCCTGGCTTGTCTCTGGCTTGTCTCAGGCTGCTTTGGGCTTTGTAAACATGAAAACCCACTGGTGCAAATGGTTGCGTATGGACTTGCGCTGCAGACTGTATACAAACAAGCGACTGGTCAGTGTCCCATTTACCCTGACACTGTGGGATGGGGGGTGGGGTGAGGGTTATGAAGAAGTGAAAAGTAGATCTTAATCCAGACATAGCCCAGGGGAGGCTGAAGCAGGAGGATCGCTGTGGTTTGAGGCCAGCCTGGGTTACCATCGTAAATTCCTGAGCTATAGAGTAAGACACAATCTCAAAACAAAAGGAACAAAAAAACGTGTGTGTGTGTGTGTGTGTGTGTGTGTGTGTGTGTTACAGTGAGTGTACCAGAGAAAAAACCGTGTGGAGTGGAATCAGTTCTCCCCCTCCACTGTGGGTTCTGAGGATCAAACTCGGGCCTTCAGGCTTTCGTAGCAAATGCTTTAACCCCTTAGACTATCTTGCCAACCCCCCAAACTCTTATCATCGAAAGGCCATACATAACCCTTATGCAAGGACACAAAGTGATTAAAAAAAAATACAAGTCGCCATCACATTTCCACTGCTCTGTAGTGTGTCCTTACACAGCACCATGTTATCCAGGAGTCGTCTCGACACAGAGAACAGCCGTCTGTAGATACGACATTCTCACCCTTGGATTGCCCTAAACTCCCTCTTTCAGAGTGTTTAACTGGCAGTGATTTTAAAAGCATGCTTTCAGTGCATACCGTGCTGCAGTAAAGGGCGGGTAAGCTCTGAAAGCCAAGAAGAGGGCTGCTCCTAGTCAGCTGGAGGAGCCGGTAAACCTGAAGACATCTTTGTGTTTCAGGTAGAAACAATCACTTTTTTTTTTTTTTTTAAATTCTTTCAGCTTTGAACTGGAGAGAGACAGCTTAGCCCGTGAAGTGCTTGCCAAACAAGCATGAGGACCCGAGTTCGATCCCCAGCATCCTGTGATAAAATGAGCGAGGTTGTGGAGAGGCAGAGGCGAGAGCATCTCTGGGTCTGGCCAAGCCAATCCAAAGCTACTAGATTGAGACCTGGGTCCTAGGGAGAGCCCTGCCTCAAAAATAGTGAGAGAGCCGGGTGTGGTAGTTCACTTTTTTTTTTTTTAAATCCAGTCCTTGGGAGGCAGAAACAGGTGGATCTCTGTGAGTTCAAGGCCAGCCTGGTCTATAGAGTGAGCTCTAGGACCTCCAGGGCTATGTATAAAGATCCTGAAAACCAAACTGAAGGAACAAATGAGACAGCTCTGGAGGAATAACCCTTGAACTTTGACATCTGCTCCTCTCACCCCTGAGAATACCCTCTATGCTGGAGAGTTTCCTGTCAACTTGACACAAGGGATAGTCATCAGAGAGCAGGGAGCCTCAATTGAGGAACACCCCCCTCCCCCACCTTCACCCCCACCCTCCCCTACCTCCCACCCTCCCCCACCCTCTCCCACCCTCCCCCGCCCCTGCCTCCATAGGATCAGGCTGTGGGCAAGCCTGCAGGGCATTTTCTTAATTAGTGATCATTTGGGCATGGCCCAGATCATTGTGGGCGGGGCCATCTCTCGGCTGGTGGTCCTGGGTTCTATAAGAAAGTAGGCAGAGCAAGCCATGGGGAGCAAGCCAGTAAGCAGCATCCCTCCATGGCCTCTGCATCAGCTCCTGCCTCCAGGTTCCTGCCCTGCTTGAGTTCCTGTCCTGACTTCCTTCAGTGATGAACTGTGATATGGAAGTGTAAGCTGAATTAACCCTTTCCTCCTTTCCTTCCCAACTTGCTTTTGGTCATCTTGTTTCAACATAGCAATAGTGACCCCTAAGACAACCTCCCACTCCTTCCCCCACCCCACACACAAATCCTTCCAACACAGAAAGTTCATATAAATAATATATATAATATATACATGATATATAAATAATAGATATTATATATTATATATACAATATTATATATAGTAGAATATATAATATATACACAATATATAAAATAATATATACATAATATATTACATATTATATAATATATTATATATACACAATATATATTATATAGCTTTATTCTTTGAGAATTTTCATACAGCTATATAATCTATTTTGATTATATCTATTCTCATTTCTTCCATCCCCTCTTCTAGTATCTTCCTCCCTAAACATGTCCTCCTCCCAACTTTATCCCTTTTTTTTCCTTTTCTTTTCTTTCTTTCTTCTTCTTCTTCTTTTTTTTTTTTTTTTTTCTGAGACAGGGTTTCTCTGTATAGCCCTGGCTGTCCTGGAACTCACTTTGTAGACCAGGCTGGCCTCGAACTCAGAAATCTGCCTGCCTCTGCCTCCCAAGTGCTGGGATTACAGGCCTGTGCCACCACGCCCGGCTTCCTTTTTTTCTTTTCTTTTTTCTTAAAGGTACTGACTCCAGCTGACCCTGCCCACCAGTGCATGGCTGTAGAGCCAGGAATTGCTCACAGGCAGTCTACCAGTGGCCAGCATTCCAGAAAGTTCCCTTTTTAAACTCCTAAAGATTTATTTATTTGTATTGTATGTAAGTGAGTGCTTTGCCTGCATGTGTGCATGTGTGTACCTGTGTCCATGGAGGTCCGAGGAGGCAACAGATGTCCTGGAACTGGGAGAACAGGTGCTTGTGAGCCGCCATGTGGATGCTGGGAACTGAACCTGGGTCCTCTGTGAGAGCAGCCGGCGCGCCTAACCTCAGCCATCTCTCCAGCCCCTCTTAAAAACATTCAAGAGGAAAGCACCTAGAAGTAGATCCCCATCCAAATCTGACTGTGGAAAATTGAACCATCCCACGCATTTGTTGCTGTGAAGGTTGGATAATAAATAGTATTTGGGGGAAGTTCTGAAATTTAAAGATTACTTCAAGTACATAGTTTATTTAACCAATTTTAAGAAAAGCCATTTTTCTTCCTGAAGGGGTCACATGATAGATATAGTAAGGTCTGCTTTCCTCTGCTTTAGTCTTAGCATTTTGTTTATTTAAGGAGCAAAGATAGCCAATTCAAGCTATCATAGTCTGGCCAATTCCGCCCTGAGCTGGCAATCACAGGCTAGCTTCAGTCTGTGCCGATTAATTAATTGCCTTCTTAATGCTAAATTCTAATTAAGCCCCTAGTTTTTGATTCGCAACTTCTCATTTTCTTCTGTTGCTCAGGTGATCTGAAATTCTAATTGTGGATGAATTTTTAACACATGAAAGGGCATCTTGGAAAACACTTCCCATTGCATAACTCCAAAACGCTGGGGAGGTGGTTTGGCATATCGGAAAGTCACAGAACTTTGCTCCACACAATGACCCATCTGCTTCAACACCGGAGAGGCCTGTCGCGGTTAAAGCCCGCTATACTCCAACGTAGAAAACTCTACAAGGTCAGCACGCGGCAAAATCAAGGTCACGGTTGGTCTTTGGAACCAAAGAGTAGCCTCAGAACGGAGACCAAGGCAGTATCTGACACAAAAGAGCACCCTTGTTTCCTGTCTACCCCACACACTCCTAAATAACCGCACCATGACCAAGTGCTCACAGGGCAGAGGAGACAGCGATCTTTCAGATCTTTCAGAGAATCTTTCAGCATTCATCAGGGGTTCCACAACTCACTTCCAGGGCTCGAGCCACACTGTACGTAACAAGCTTTCCCTTCTGTGGGAAGAAGCGTCACTAGCCGAGCAGCGGCTGCTCCTTATGTGGGCTCTCCTGTGGTTTATTTATACGACGATGGAGGCGTTGTCTTCAATGCTAACAATGCCAAGTGTCCACTTCAATTCATCTCTCCTTCCGCTCTGGCGGAAGTGAGGAAAGCTGACTCCGAGCTCCTGCTCTGAGAGAGCGCAGGTTTCCTTTGGTCCAGTCAGCTGTGGTGGTGTGAGCCTTGCAGTCCCCGCCTCCCCCTACCGCCCTCCCCCCCCCCCCCAGCACTGGGAGCAGAGGCAGGAGGATTCCTGGGTGTCGAAGGGCAGCCAGGTTAGAGAATCCCAGACCTCCAGGTTTAGTAAGAGACCTTGTATTAAAAATAAACTGTAGGAGGATAAAGGACGACCCTTAATGTTAGTTTGTGGCTTCCACCTGGGTGGACATCACCCCCACAAGTGCATCTCCCAATACACCTGTTCCGGAGTGTCGCCATGGTAAGGAACTGTGCCCTGGCATCTCTCCTGAGCGGGCGTCTGTGTGTATGTTTGTGTGTATGCTTATGCATGTTTTCATGTGAATGTGTACACACATGTGTGTGTCGCTTTCTCTGTCTCTCTGTCTCTGTATGTCTCTCCCTCTTTCTCTGTGTGTATGTGTGTGTGTGCTAGAAATCAATGAAGCTCACTGATTAGACTGGTTGGCCAGCCATTCCCCCTTGCCCACCGGGTCCCCGCTGCTGGGACAACATCCACACACCTGGCACATACTTCCATGACAAAGCTATTAAAACTCCATCCCCGCCGGGCAGTGGTGGCGCACGCCTGTAATCCCAGCACTTGGGAGGCAGAGGCAGGCAGATTTCTGAGTTCGAGGCCAGCCTGGTCTACAGAGCTAGTTCCAGGACAGCCAGGGCTACACAGAGAAACCCTGTCTCGAAAAACCAAAAAAAAAAAAAAAAAAAGTCCATCCCCAACTGGGTGTGATGGTGTATATCTTTAATCCCAGTCTTCGTGAGGCAGAGGCAGGTAGATCTCTGTGAGTTCAAGGCCAGCCTGGTCTACCCAGAGGTAATTCAAGGTCAGCCATAACTACATACCTTGTGTCAAGAACCAAACCAAACAACAACACAACTTTTCAGCTCAAGTAAGCACATGGGCTGTGGGCCTGTTTACAGAGTGAATGGCCAACCCAGGCGGGGGAAGTAAGGCCTTGTGAGATGCTATTGATAATGAAGCCACTCTCTTCAAAAACAAAAGAAAACAAAATAAACAAAATGAAACAAAACAAGCCCCCAAACCAAAAACAAACAAAAACCCCAAACCTGTAGTGGAAGATTTATTTGCATGTTTCCTGTCTGTGTCTAGCCAGCCAGCTGACGAGGGGTTTTATCTGCAAGTGTAAGGAACAAAGCTAAGCACCTCAGGGGCTGCAGAAATAAGAAATTTGAAAAAAAAATGACATTTTAGTCAAAATTAAAAGAGAGTGAACTGTTTGGTTTCTGATATTGTCTGGAGGAACGCTTTTCAAAAACACCTTGAAACCCACATATCCTTCAGATCGAAGACAGTAGAATGTCAAGGAGGGAACCCAGGCCCCCGGGGGAGTTTAGAAACTTCCCAGGTGTCAACCCACTTAAAGGGGAAATGTCCTTGCCTCCCCAGGAGAGGTCTGGGGTATGGAGCTCACCATAAAGTTTATGTCGTCTTAACTTCCTCATTGTCTCGGGCAAACACTGGCCATTCTTCGTATCAAGATGGAAACCAAGGAGCTCTAACCAATGACGGAGGCTGTCTTGTCCCCAGCCCCAGTTGTGAGGAGACAAAGCTGTGCATCTGCTACAAATGTGTGGGGGAGGGAGGGGAGGTCCAGCCCCTGCATGCTCTTCATTTAGTTAGTGGTTCAGTCTCTGTGAGGCCCCATGGGTCAAGGTTAGTTGTCTCTGTAGGTCTTCGTGTGTGTGTGTGTGTGTGGGGGTCCTCGATCCCTCTGGCTTGCTCACTTCTATCCCCCACTCTTCCACAGGATTCCCCGAGCTCTCTCTGCCCGATGTGTGGCTGTGGGTCTCTGCATCTGCCTCCGTCCATTCCTGGATGAAGCCTCTTAGAGAACAGTTATGCTAGGTTCCAGTCTGCAAGCACAGCAGTGTATCCTTAACAGGGTCAAGGGTTGGCTCTCTCCCATGGGATGGGTCTCAAGTTGGGGCAGTCATTGACTGACGGATCCCGCCGTCTGCTCCATCTTTATCCCTGAACATCACAGAGGCAGGGCAAAGGTCGAAGGTTTTGTGGGTGGATTGATGTTCCGCTCCCTACACTGGAAGTCCTGCCTGGTTACAGGAGATGGCCAATCAGTCTCTGTACCCCCACCCAACTGGTAGGAATCTCAGCTGGAGTCACCCCCATAATCCTCCAACTTTTGCTAGATGTAGTGGGAAGAGACTCTAATACAGTTGCCTGGTCTACACAT